>JAOQMS010000179.1:8347364-8373832 GCA_027563885.1 Erythroxylum longipes
GTGAGATCCTGAGTGATTCCATTTCCTATTCCATTTCCTTAATTCGTTGTTGATGTAAATTATTTTGTTATTTTTTATATAGATTAATTGCTTATGTTCAGGCTTTCTGAATTTGTTCATAAAAAGAATTGAATTATTATGTTGTTAGTTTGTGGATTATATTATTTTCTTGATTAAATTAAGGCTACTATAAAATAGTTATTATTTCATTTTTTAGATATATCAACCTATTTGTGAGCATAGTAGTTTTACAATTATAGTCTGCTTGTATTTTTTAGGATGGCAATGATTAGGAGTGGATAAGGAGGTGCTTTGTAAAGAATTTTAGAATGCCCATATATATTGGTTTCGTTTAGTATTTAGATTAATTCATATATACACCATATAAAATGGCGGACGATATTATAGATGGATATTTTAGCTATTGATTTTCTTTATGTTTTGAATATATTAAATGTTGAATTTTTAAAGTCCTTATGGACTATATATTATATATAAATACAATTTTTTGGTCGTTTACCTTTGGTAATACCTACCTTAATATCTATATATCACTTTTAATGTATATATGACTGTTGCCTACATAATGACAAGAGATTGTTTTTACATAATATTGCTAATATTATTGGCAACGAAAAGAATAAATTATTGCTTTTATTGTTACAAAATTTTTGGCTAAAAAAATTCACTTTATTGCCTAAAAAGAATTAAAGCGTTGCAGTATTTATTTAAAATTGTTATTATAGTTTGAAACTAATGTGTTGCCTTAGTTAAAACTTAAAGCAACATTTTTTATTTTGTTGCCTAATCAAAAAAATTTGTTACGTTTTCTTATTACAGCGTCACTTCTTGTAATGATACGAATTCTATTTTCTTAATAAAAAGGTAATGATAATTGTACTTAAAGATACACTTTTGTCTATTGCCTAAAGTATTTTTTGTCATAGTAATCGTTAGTATTTGTTTCAATCATAATATAATTTAAAATCTTAATTTCAATAATTTAAATTTTTTTCAATTACAAATGAACAAGGTGTAATGAAGGTTTTATGATGTCAGGAGATTGTTCTAAGTTTAACGTTTAATATATCTTAGAAAAAGAATTTTTAAAAAAAGTTTCACAATCATAGTTTTTTAACATAATGTCAATGCAATATTTCATTTAAAGTGAAAATTTACTTCTTGAATGTATCGTTGTGGATGGTTAAACCTCGTAACAAATCAAAATGTGATAAGAAATTATAACACTTATGTTAGCCAAAATCTAAGTTTTGTAGCATTATTCACATTTTATGAAATAATGCTTGGAAATAACAAGCAACTAGAGGGACAAAAAGTTGCATGTATATTAACTTTGGCCCGCCAAGATCTAATGTAAAGTTTTTATTAAAAAAAAAAAAGGAAGAAGTTTTGGAAGATGTTAATTACAAATGTTTAATTAATAGAGCCTTCAACTAGAAATTTGTTGTAATATTGTCATTATTATTCTAATATCCTATAAAGATATAAAAATATAACGTAAAATATTAGAATAGGCTATTTCATTTTTTAAAAGAAAACTTTAAAAACATTTTTAAAAAAAGAAAAAGAAAAACTCTTTGAGCACTTCAGATTAGGATTGTCTTCTCAATCTTCTGAAAAATTAATTTGTAACTTGTAACCACTGTTTCTATGATGCTATGGCTCTATTAGACAACTGAGATGTACCTTTCAAAACTGAAAAGGAACGGGAAACAAGTCTCATACCTATGTTTCATATAACAATTAATTTTCTTTTGTTTTCCAAGAACAAAAAATGACAGAAGCATCAAGCATGCACCTTTGTACTGAAGGAAGAGCTTCTCTCATTACCAATATGGCTTGTAAATACTTGCATTAACACTCAGTTGCGTAGCTTTCATTTTGAGACTTACTAATTAAAAACACAATTCTCTTTTCTTCCCCACCCCCCGCCCAAAAACAGAAGAAAGCAAGCGACAGAAGCACCTCACATTAACATTATGGCTTGTAAATACTTAAATTAACAATCACTTATGCTGCGTTCATTTTGAGTCTTTCTAATTCTTTATCACAAGTACTAAAGAAGTTTCTACACATTTTAGTTTCTTCTTTAGTTAATACTATCATCATCTGACTATATACATAATAAATTCAAGTAGGTTTTGTTCTTTTTTAGAAATTATTTGGTGTCTTAGTTCCACTGCGTACATCTTATAATTTTTAATTGATTATAATATAACACATAAATACGCAGGTAGGTAGACATTGTGACCAGATAAGAGACTATAAACATAACAACCTTTTATTGATTTGAGAGTGAGTACCACATGCAACAAAGGAGCAATTGTTATATACAACGATAAATTTTTATTGAGTTGATGGGGGAGTTCCTTATGCAACCCATGAGCCACTGTTCTTCAAATTTTCAACTATGCAAAAAAGTGAAAATTTCAATTAGCTGGGGAAGCACAAGTGCAAACTTAAAAGAGAAGCATTGTGAGCTATTTATTAGACTTTACAATCTTTAACTTTATTCTATATTTTTCTCCCCATTTTCCCACTTCTACTCCAAGCAAACTAGTTGTTGACAAATTTCTATCCACTGTTTCCCTGCATTTTTTTTTAAGAAAGGTTGCTCACTGAAGTCTGAGCCATTTACGTCTTTATAGAAACCAAATTTCAAAGATCTACTAATAAGCCTGCTTTCTCATGCAAGCTCCAATCAAATTATAGCCCCTCATTTTGTAGACACTTAGTGTGTTGAAACACAATTGCTTTTGAAACACAATTGCTTGGTTAAGTAATACGGTGTACCACTGTCCCAACATTCATAAAAATGAAGGAACATTCTTTCTTCTCATCATGGCCTATCATTCTTCTCTTCCTCTGCACTAAAATCATTGCTAAGTCACCAGACCCGGCACCGGCACCGGCACCGGCATCGGCATCGGCACCTGCAGCCCGAGGTCCAACTAATGTCATCAAGATCTTGAAAAAGGCCGGCCAATTCAAGGTCTTTATCCGCCTGCTAAAGACAACCCAACTAGACAGCAATTTGAACTCTCAACTGGGAAACACCAACAATGGGCTAACCATTTTTGCTCCAAGTGACATTGCATTTTCAAACCTCAAAGCAGGCACTCTCAGCTCTTTAACCCTTCAACAGAAGGTCGAGTTAGTACAGTTTCATATTGTTCCAACATTTATCTCAACTTCCCAGTTCGATACTGTGACGAACCCTTTGAAAACACACGCTGGATCGGGCATTCGGTTTCAGCTTAATGTAACCAAAGATGGGAATTCAGTGAACATAACTACTGGACTTACTAACACAACTATATCCGACAGTGTCTACTCTGATAGTCATCTTGCTGTATATCAGGTGGACAAGGTGCTTCTTCCTATAGACATATTCACCCCTAAACCTCCGGCACCGGCACCTGAGAAGGTCATCGATGCAGAAAGTCCTGGTAATGATGTTCCTATTAGAGACACTTCTGGTTCGTCCGCGAGTATATTTTTGAACCACGGCTGCAATACGTTGTTTGTAGGGGTTGGATTGATTGCTGCTTTAATGTTCTCGTTGTGACAAAAAAGAGGTCTAGAAATGACGAATATTGGATTTATCTTCTGTTGGACCCAACGTTGATTGTATGAAAGATATTGCTTGCTTTCAATGATATCCCTTTTCTTTTTTGTACTATTTCTCTTCGTGTATGATTGAAGTTAATTTCCCTCGTTTCCTTTGGTAAATGACAAAAATCCGTGACTGATGTAGTGTTCACACGCAATTGCTTATAGAATATTTTGAATGTGTAATGTAACATGGACTTATATTTTATTCGTTTGAAAAAGTTCACAAGTCATTGAACTTGTATAGTTAGGTGCATGTCAATGTACTTGACCAATTAATCATGTATGCATGCTTTTGTATTCACTTTATGAAGTGCTGCAGTGCTCTGTTACTTTAGAAAGTGGAAGACAGGAAACCGCAGACCTGATCTGAAAGTATTCATACCCAAAAAAGAAGGTGTTCCCAAGAGAGTGACCAAAATCCACATGTGAAGTCCCCGGGCAAAAATAAAAATCGAGCAGTAACTTGTGCTTTACTTCACTAGAAAAGCTTGTGCCAAATAAAATTGATTCATTTCTATTTGCTTGGGAGAGGGGGAACACTTTATGCATTAGTAATATGGAGTTTTCGTAAGGTACCCTGTAAAGTTGTTTGAAGTGATAGGGCGAAAATGAATCGGACAACAAAATGATTGCTGTATGAAACTCGACCAAATAAAACAAAATTATTCCTTAATTTTTTCTTATAGTTTTGTAAAAGATGGAAGCTAAAGTGAGCACGAATAAACCAATCACTAATGGCATTTGGTTCTACTTATTATAGTTTCTAGTTTCCTTTATTTTTCAATTTTGGTTTCTATTTTTAGATAAAAATAAAAACTTATTTGATGTTAATATCAATATACTTACTTTTACATTACTAATAATAATAATTCAATATTAAATAAAAGATAAAAATTGATTGTATTAATTAATCAAGTAAATAATTATATTTTAATCCTATATAATATCTATTGATAAATATTAATAATAAAGTTATTATATTTTGTTTAAATAAATAAAATATTTTTAAATGTTTATTCATTTATTGATATATAATTTAATTTTAAAAGTAATGTTATTACTTAGAATAAAATTTATATATTTTAAAATTTAAATATATTAAATATTTATTAATTTTGAAGATATTTTTATTTTCAATATAAATTAATATTACATGTAAACAAATAAAATGAATAGTTATACTATATTATTCATAATTTTTAGTAATTAACAAATATATATTAAATTCATATTAAAACAAAAATAAAAAAAATTAATTTTTATGTTTTTTATAAGTTTTGAAATAGAAAGAAAGCAAATTAAAAACTCAACCAAATAAAATGTTTATTAAATTTGAAAATGAAATAGAAAATGAAAAATAAAATTGGAACTAAGTCGCTTCTTAAGAATTTGGTTTGAATGTTTATAGGAAATTATTTATTAGAATTTGACCTAATAGACAGATGTATAAGTAGGCGAATAGTATTAAGGTATATATTAGAACTTGAATTATAAGAATTCCATTTTCTCATAATGAACTAATAAAGACACCTTAAGATTCACCAAAATTAAGAGGGGACTCGGACAATCAGGGGAAATTAAGAACAATTCAAAGAACCGAATTTCCGAAGTCTTCCCACGTCAAAGCCTATGCAATCTCACTTTCTTTCTGTATTTCAAATACCAAAGGCTTACAAGTAGTGAACGTGACCAAAGATAACGAAACTGTGCTTTTAAGAGAGAATTGAGATGTTCACTTTTAGATGCTTGAAAAAGTGTTGATAAAAAAAAATAATAGTAATAAAATAGTGAAACTCAGGAAAAGGCAATCAAATTGTCAGTATTGATACATGGACTAAGCATATAAGACAAGAAATGTCAATCACAACAATTTAGAATTCCAAGAAAGATTAACGAGTCTAACTACATTTGGACTTATCTTTTGGTTAGTGGACATAAATCAATGGAAAATGTGTCATGTAACAAAATGAAAGATAAGAGAACTTTAATAACAATGATAGAGTTTAGAAATGTAAGTTTAATTGCACTAATTAAGACTAATCCGAGAAGAATTTTTTTTATAGCTGGGATTAACATATGACTGAACGCCATTGGGTGGGGAAACGTGGAAACCTAAAACCCCAACTAAATTTCTTGATTAAGCATCATTACTTAACCTTTGGATTTGAACAAGACGACCAAAACAGGTTAACTTCCAAGAGCTATTCGGGCTCAAACATCTTATCTTACGAACGCAGAGGCATTGAAAATGGTCACGCCCGTCACAGTAAAGAGTCGCTGTGGTCACTGTCACAGTCACAAACTGTAAACAGTACTACTAAGGTTTGATCAACGTCAAAAAGTAATAAACGAAACTACAAACTACATGCATGGGGGGCCCACAGTTTTTCCCTTGCTTTTTGATTTCCCATATCTGTCTCTTTCTGTCAAGTCCCTTCCACCATGGAAGTGGGGCCTGTCCCTCGTCACAACTCACAAGTTTGCAAGTCTCTCACTCGTTAGAGTTGACACGGTTGCTCCTGTGAATCTCAACTCGGTGTCCATAGCACAGTTCTAGCTTTTTCAACTTATATGTATACGTGCTTTAATCAAGTAGCTGGCTAAGCTTCAAGCAACCTTCAAGGAATTGTAATAGTAATAAACTGCAAGAACCTTACCTTCTACGTGCAATTTAGTGGTGGCGCAAATCCCCGGAACCTATTGCTGCAAACTTCTCTAACTCCTGTTGAAAGAACGGTCTTCTCTCTTCACCGCCCACACCAAGAAAATCTCTTGTTAGACCTCCCTCTACATTGTCGGAGCTTCCAAGGAGACTGGTAGTTGTACCTTTACCTTGTCGGCTTTGTTTCCCATTCGCTTGCATGGCCAAATGATGATGCCTCGTGTTAGCGTTGGCACCAAGAATTGAGTTTGAGTTTGAATCACCAAAAAAGTTTCCATCATTTGCCATTGGGGTTGAAGAAGATATAGAACTCACTAATTCGTTAAAGTTCTCAGCTTGACTCGGTTGCCTACTTAGAAACTTGAGTGCTGTCATGTTTGAGAGGGACGAGCCCATCAATCCAATGTTACCGTCATTGTTGAATGCTGGAGTGCTCCTCGTAGATCCAATTTGAGCTGCTTTTTGCAAGAGGGCGGTGGCTGACATGTGAGGCGTCAAGCCTCGTTGTTGATAATTCTGGTTTGAATACAAAGCGGATACAGATGCAGACAGATCTCCTTTGTTTTCTTCCTCTTCTTTTATCCCTTGTTGCATTCTATCCATAGAGAGATTGGCACCCCCAGTTATTGAAGCGGCTTCTTGGTACTTGTTTAGCCACTGAGTTTGTGATGCAGATCCAAGCATACTCAAGGATGTAGTTTGGCCCATCTCCGGCAAAGAACCTGAGTTTGGCGCCAAGAAACTATTAGAACCAACTGCTAGGCCGTGTGGATTCAGCTGAGAATTTGTATGCTCTAACCAAATTGGCAACCTCGACTTTTGGCCATCAAAACTAAGATTTGTCATCAACTCTGAACCGCAGAATTCTGGCCGGAACATGGAGGATAACTGAGATATTCCGGCGGCTTGAATGTTACTGTTAGCTCCGTTAATCAAGTTTGCATTAACAGCCGTAGGAACTGAGGTGAATCTTGCGCTTTCTTCCGCTAAAGCATCACAGAAGGCTCTGTGTGTAATGAAGCTATCTTTCCTGTTAGATAATGCACAAACCTTATCTCAGACAAACTCGCCGCCAGATATGTATTGTTAACCAACCTTAATTTCTCAGAGAGCATTAAATTATAAGACAAACATCAAATAAAGACCATTTAAAACCAACACCTGAAAGCATTGAATTTGTCTACAAACCAATCATATGAATGACTGAACATTTATGAGATCAATAAAGAATCAAGAAAGTGGGAAGATTTTAAAGCTGCATATACTAGCTAGCATAGATACCTGGAGAAGAGTGTACCACAGTCACATCGGTACTCTCTCGTCCCACAAATCTTGCTGTGAGCCTTCCAATCTGATTGAACTGCATACTTCTTCGAGCATTTCTCACACTTCCACTTCTTCTCTCCGTGTTTTCTGCTATAGTGCTTCTTTATTCCAGTAAGGTCACCAAGCGCTCTTGATGGGTCGTGGTGCACACAGGTCTTCTCAGGACAAATATAAACCTTTTTTCGAACCTCCTTGTTTGTTCTTTGCTTTAGTTTCCATGGAAGATTGTGTCCTCTTCGATGTAGCTGAAGGTTTTGGTCTCTCTGGAAACCCTTGTTGCATATTTCACATATGAATCTGTTGGTAGCCATGAGAGACTTGGGTGATAGAGCAATAACTTCTGCATCTGGATCTGCTTTATAAAAGAAAAGAAAAAAAGACGAAAGCAACTTACTTACGGCCTATTTAGGTAAGTAAAGAAATGAAGATGTATATATACTTGGACTTGCCTGGTGTTCCAGGTAAATTTCTCTTCCTTTTCGCTGGATTTGTTGCAGGGTTAGGGTTAGGGTTAGGAGGTGGCTCTTGGGTAAGGCCTCTAATTGCAGAGGGTATAGAAAATCCATCATCAGACATCATTTTGTTGCTTGTAGGTTTAGAAGAAACAGGATGTGTCTGGTAAATTTAGCTAAACCAGAAGAACTATCAGCAGGGATTTGCGATAAGTACCTACCAAAAACAAGAAAAAACAAATTAAACCTTCGATGCAAGCGTAATCCAAACCAATCCCTCAAAGTCTGTTTCCTCAATTCTCTTCTCCTAAAACGAAAGAACTCAAATTGAGACTTGTCTCCAACTCCATAATCGCATCTTTCTTTCAAAAACTAGAAGAAAAAAAACATCTATATTTAAAGCCAAGACAAAAACACCAAACAGAAAGATGTGTATAAGTGGAATCTATCTCTCTCTTCCTCCTTATCTTACACGGCTTCTTTCTTTCGGAGTCAGTCAGCCATAACCTCAGGTGGACCACTATATACCTTACAAAGTAAGGAGGAGAAAATTAAAGGGTATAATGCACAGCCATTTCTCATACATGTAAAGTACACGTATGGATTTAATCGTCTTTACACAACTACGGAGGGATTCTTGGTTAAAATTTGTATGCTTACTTAGCAAGTGAATGTCTATCTATCTACGAGACAAAAGCTTTCTTCAAATACCGTAAATTAAACAGAGTACGATATGGTGACTAAAAAATAATAAAGAATTAAGTAGAAGGGATTCTATTATATCGATGTGTTGAATAAGATTGTTTAATGAAACGAATTCACTTCAACCGACTTGAGGTTAAATTTCAGATTTTTATTAAATTGCAGTTACATGTCCTTTAGTAATTAAGCCGGTTCAGCTCACCAATCATATTTTAATGAGCTTTTTTAACATGGTGTAATGATGCCTGTACTATAGGGGGTTAGATATGAAAAGGCATACATGAAGAAAGCAGGGGGAAAAGTAGATTGCCTTTACAGACAGCAAAAATTTTGATACGAAGGGCGGGTGAGGAGGTTAAAGATGATTGTGTTATAATTATGTGCGAGAGAGAGAGAGAGCCTTGGATATTGGGAGAATAGAGGAAAAGACGGGAATGCCGTCCGTGAGAGCTGAGAGCAGACCCCACAGTAAAAGACTGGTGGTGGCACAAAGATAGAGAGAGAAGGAGAGAGTTGATAGTACAAAGACAAGAGATGACTGATACCGCTTGAATTGTCGACCAGCCCACGAGACACACACTCCTCCAACAAACGTCACATTTCTCTCGAAATTCGTTCCTGTGGCTGGTTGGTTGGTTTACACATATTTCAGAATCTTTCCTTTTCCTAGCTAACCTCTTAGATTTTAATTTCTACATGTTTCACTCGACTTGGTGAGTTCTTTGTTTTTCTTTTTTCCACTTTAACAGACACGAAGATGTATAGTAATATTAGGAGCAATAAAACATTTATCTACGGTTTTATTAATATTCTGATATCAATTACTATACATATATAAAGAAAATTACATTCACTAGAATTCATCTGCTTATCAATTTGAAGATCAATTTACAAATATTAAAAATATCACATTGTTAATGAACTCGACTATTCTAAAATTTGTACATGTTAAGTACTATCTATCTAATCTTTTAATAAATAATTTGTACTAATTAGTGAATCAATTCATTTGATTACAATGATAATTTACAACCGATTGATGTATCACATTTTTCAATATTGTATTTATATGTTTTTTTAATGGAGAATTCGCAGTCGTTATCTTTTAAATGCATACTGGGTAAACTTTCGGATTAACATAATAGCCTGCAAATCACGCTAATCAGATACTTCGCACTAGACAAGTCCTTTTACAGTCTCGATTGAGACAGTGTAAGTAGGGAGATTCCAATACAGGATCTTTTGGTCTTATGCCCCCCACTTTATCAACTCAATAATCTCTTAGGGGGCTATATTTATACGATAAAGCATGATTCTCTAATTAAAATTTTCTGTTAAAAATTTACCTACCATTATATAAAAATTCGAATTAGTTTCAATTATTTTTTATTTTTAGATTTTAGTTATTAAAATTTAACAAGTAAAATAAAATGAAGTTATAGGAACGTTATTCTAACTATTACATATGTTAAAAGTGAATTAAACTTTAAAATTGTAAATTGTTACTATTATGATAACAGTTAACATATGATATAATACTTATGATGAAATCATTAAAACTATTCTCCACATATATGTATTATTAAAAATGAATTTAATTTTAAATTCATTAAAATTAAAATTTCGAAAAATCACATAAAATTCAGAAACATTTATCATTTATTTATAAGAAGTGAAATTCACTTCAAATACATTTTATAAACCTCAATAGTTGGTATAATTATTCTCTATATTCATGCATTCTTATAAGTATATTAGACTTTAAAAAGTAGGTTTTTAAGCTTATAAAGCATTACTTTTATTTTTTTTGTTTCTTTAAATTATACATTACAATTAATAATTATACATACATATTTTAGTTATTATTCGATTTTTTTCTTACATTTATAATACTATTTACATCTTTATAACTAAAAAAAATTTGAAGACCTTTTTATATTTCTTTGTAAAAGAGTGAATAGTTTAGCTTATTGTTATAATATAATTTTATGTTATATTTTTTAGATAATAATTGGTATTTTTATATTTTAATTAATTACACATTATTATGAAGTAATTAATACTAATTTAGTTTATTATGATTTTCACAAGAAATGTTATGGAAGAAGTTGATTTATTAGGCATGCATTTAGTTAATATGTGAAAACATAAGATCTTTTAATTTGAAATTTATTAGTTTTATTTGAATTTAAAATCATATTTAAATGTTAATATAAAAATAACTAATTTTCTTAAGATTTGAATATAAAATTGTAATAAATTAGAATTTATTATACGAATGGTTTGTATTCACAATACATATAATTATTTAAAATTAACTCCATTCAATTGCTTCAACTTTCTTTACCAAATATAATGACTTAACATTAAAATAATCTCATTTTTATGTTTCTATAATATTATACATACACATTAACTGATACTGAATTGATATGAATAAAATAAAGTAAACGAAAGTATAATAAAAATAATATGTCATTATATTAGTAAAAGTTAAGTAAATATTATTTGATTGATTATATTAATTTAAAAGGAAATAAAAAATTCGGTAGATAGCATTGAGTAATTCTGGTCATTTTAATATGCATATGTTTCATTTGTTGTAATTTATGATTCGAAATCTTATTAAGCATTAATAAAGAAAAAATTGATAAGGTAATGACGAAGTTTAAATTTAAAATAATCTTATTGTTAGACATAGGGTTGTACACGGTCCAGTGTAGTTAATTTAGAGATTTTAAAGTCTCCAAAACCATTCCAAATATCATAGATTTTTAAAATTGAATTTTTTAAAACCATATTAAAAATAATAATTTTTATTTCTTATTGCATTAAAATTTTTGTGCAATATTATTGGAAGATCCATTTTTAGGATAAGAAATAATATCTTTAAACTAATGGATCTATTGACCTACTCAATTATTAATTGTTAAAATTTAAATTATTAAAAACATTTGCTATTAATACAAATTTTTTTACAACTAATTTTGTCTCATTAAAAACAACCAAAAGATAGAAAAACAATTAAAGAATCAATTTTCAGTTGAGAAATAATAACTTATGAATAATCTTTTTCTATTTCATATATTTTAGTAATTATTATTAAGGAATAATCAATCTTAAAGTACCCAAGCTTATAGGATTTTTCAATCTAGAATCCAAGCTTTAAAATTTTTTAAGTGAGTGATCAATCTTTTAAAATCTTAACAGTTCAGTTTATAACATTAGTTTCGTTAGCAACATAATCTTTGTTGTTCATAAAATATAAGTGTCTACTTAAAAAATTATATACTTCGGTCTAGTCATAATCACTATTCTTTTAGGTGGACATTTATCTGTCACAAATAACAAAGATTTTGCTCATCAAATTAGCAAATTACTAATGGAACTAACGATTGGAACTGATTTGTTAAAGTTTTAAAAAGTTAGTCACTCAATTGAAAATTTTAAAATTTTGGGCATTGGGTTTTAAAAAATCTAAAAAAGTTAAGCATTTTAGAATTGATTATCCTTATTATTAACTACAAATATGTAAACAAGAAGATCAACTTGTAAATGAAAGTCAAATATAAAACTCGAATTATATCATATTATTGTTGTAAGACTTAACACCCTAGGTTTAGTACCTCCACACCATCGATATAATTATAGAACAACAATGATAATAACTCTGGAAAAGTTCTGCTAATGCGTGAAATTTAGAAAAATTTAGTAGTACACAAAAGATTATAAGGTTGGTATCACAATTTCTAATTCAAAGTTATTTATTGCTTTCTAGAATGTGAAAATCTTTAACTTATATCAACTGCAACAATTGATAATACCCAACAAAAAGTCCAAAAAAAAAATCAATCTTAAACTAGTATTTATTATAAATATTAACAAATAGTAACAATAAAGAAAAGTGTTAAAAGTAATTATATGTTGCAAATTGAAACTATAATATAAAATTAAAATTACATAAAAGATTCAAATATGGCAAACGCTTCAAGTTAATAATTGAATAAACTTTTTACGGTGGCTTTTCTTGACGTTTGAAGTACAAATCTTTCCAGCTTTTATTTTCTATAGCCCTCGAGCGGTCGAGCCTCCTCAACCTTAATTTTCAATTGCAGCTACCTAACTGTCCATTCTTCTAACATCACTCGCTTATATTCATCAGTCTTCTTGACCTTTTCTCATTCACTAATTATATTTCTTTGAATGGTTAACAGTAGATTACAAACTAAATAAACTGGCGGGAGGAGTGTTATCTTTGGGGGTTAGAGATTTGGAAGAATCACTAATTAGGATTTTTAATTTTTGAGAATTAGGAATTTATGATTGTTGTGAGTTAGGGATTTGAATTAACATTAACCTGATGTTAGTTAACTTATTACAAATTAGAAGTAATTGTAATTAATTTAAAGTAACTAAGTTTTATTATAAATTTAAAATTAAAAAATAATTTAAATTTTTAGATCAAACACATAGGACTTACGTTGTCATGTAATATACACGTGACAATAGATCCCACTTAATAATTAAAAATTAAATATTTTTGTTTTTATTTGAAAGAAAAATATAAACTAAAAACATGAACTAAAACTCAAAATTATAACAGGAAAACAGAAGTTGAACCAAATATCCCCCAATTCGATGAGAAATTTGTTTTTTAATAAATTTTTTACATTTAATTAAATCTAAAATATTTTTAAAATGTAATTTATCAATTTAAAATATTTATTTTCACAGAAAAGATGGTGTGATAGAAAAAAAAGATGTTATTTGTCATGTGATTTCCTTTTGTTAGAATATCTCATATTTACTAAACATGAAAATGTTAAAGAGTTTATAAGTGGTAAGAGTTAACTATCCAAATGACTAGTTCTAGTCATTTTGAGAATAGTTGATTCAAGCCTAATTCTTGTTAGTGTACACTACACTTTGCCCATATTAAAAATTCTAATATAGTATCAGAGCAGATTTAGTCCAGATTAATAATTTCTCGGTTTTTCGTGTGGATGTCTAGTTTCAGCAATCCAGTCTGATTACCACTGCATTTATTTCAAGTGACAACTGGATATTCAAGCCTAGTTGCACTTGAGTGGGAGTGTTAGAGTATCTCATATTGACTAAACATGAAAATATTAAAGGGTTTATAAGTGGTAAGGGTCAACTATCCAAATGATTAGTTCTAGTCATTTTGATAATGGTTGACCCAAGCCCAATTCTTGTTAGTAGACTTTACACTTTGCCCATATTAAAAATTATAATACCTTTTTTTTAAACTTATGCTTCATTTTATTTTTAGTAAAATAAAAATTTTGAATTAATGAATTGCATTTTAAAAATATCGAACTTAAGTGCAATTTTTTGAAAATTTAACAAGTATGAAATTTTTGAAAAAGAATTAACAATGAGTCATTAACTTTTTTTTCCCCCATTAACGGATGAAATTAAAAATATTTTTGGCTTTGAAGAGTCTGAAATCTCATGTCGGGGGTGGGGTAAACAAAGGCGCAATGGCTAGGCCTAGATAAGTAGCTTTCAGAAATTCTGAATGTTCTTTTTTTGGTGCATTCATGCAACAATGTGTTTTCCATTTTCTTTAGGGTGTTATTTCCACCACCTACCAGTTAAGTTGTTTTCGTTGTGGACCAATTACTGCTACGACCTCTACTTTCTGTCCTGTAAAGAGTGAAGGAAAAGGGCTTTTTATTGTTCATATCAGGCAATATGCCTATCTGCTTCAAACATATTCAAAGTATACCCTTTTTTCCTCTACCCTTTTCTTTTTCATTATTCATTTAATGATGGATGTTTAAAGCATATCTTCAAATCCATCTGATTGCATTACTTCTCCTTATAAAGATTGAAAAAAAAGCAATCGTACCATGATTATTAAATGGCGACAACTAGTAAGGATCTACTATATGATCCTAATAACACATTGATACGATATTTTAATCGCAATTCTGTAGTACTTAAATGGCCTTTTCCGTGATATTTATTATATAAAACTATAGATATAACATTGTAATTAGGTGTAGACTATCACATTATGCCCTTTGAATTGGTTGAACTTATAGTTCAATTACACACATGATATTGAGAAGATAGTCATTTGACTAATTAAACTACGTAGGTATGTTTGACGAAATTGAACCGATGAAATTTGTTAATAGTGAAATAATATATTAATGGAAGGTAATTAACTAAAAAATAAATTTAATGGGAGAACATTCCTTAATTTATCTTTAAATTAAAAATTTTATAAAGAAAACTCATGGTATTGGATGATAACTTTGGACAAATTATCTTAGAAATAATGAAATTTAATTATAATTAAGTTGATATAATTCATAAATATAATTTTAAATTATAATTAAAGTCTATCTGACTCAAGAATAACATATTGTAATATAATTAATAGTAAGTCAAATGCAGTAAAATGCATACCTTTCCCAAAGACAAAATAGTATGTAGTCGCTAGTACTCAGTCAGTAATAATAGATGATGTGTTCCTTCAAGTAAACTAGTAAAGTGACTATTAGGTCTAACCAACAATATCTCCTAAAACGTTGCATATGATAACTTTCGGCAATTATATAATCCATTCTCAACCACTTTTGGCTTTGAGCATTCTTACTTATCTGGAAAGGACATGGACGTGTATAAATAACAATTTTATGTGACCCTACATGCCCTTCGATCCATGGATTCTAATTAAACTATAACAACTCTTACCAAAAATAAAAAATAAAAAACCACCAACAAGTCTCCAAGTGTTTAATATTCCCAAAACCTAATTCTCTTAGGGAATTGCAATAACTTTTATTCCCAGCTAATCAGAATGATAGGGCATATTTTGACCTCTTACGGACTGCATGCCTAGAATATATACCGTCGATTATTTTTATTTAGTAATCTGTGAAGATGGTATCGCATGTAAAACTTATTTTGTGCATACCAATTCAATAATTTACAGGAAAGAGGAACAAAAGTTTCTTTCAAATTCTTCGTACAATTCTCACGGCCCAATATATATATGTATATAAAGAAAACGACATTGATATTGCGATATCCCATCTACCAAACATCTAGGATGTTTCCGAGGGACAGGAAATGAAGACTAAAACAAGTCATGTGCGCAACTACAGGTGTTCCAAATCGGTGTTTTGGAATGAAGATACAGAGATTCATGTGAGACTCACATGTAATAGCTAGGTAAGCTAGATGATTGAGATCCCACAAATATTGTGTCCCATAAAATGGCATAAAAGAATGCAGCTTACAAACAAATAAAGGAATTTTGCTGCCAAGCTAGAAACTTCAGATCCTTACATATCTAGGTGCGTACATGATTCCTCACCAGAATATAGTTAGAAAGTCTTTTATGGAGGAGGACTGTATCAAACAAAATGCAGGAATGATGCAAGCAATTATTTTCTAAAAATAACATTATCAATTCAGGGAACGAGATGTTTCAATAGGGTTTTTTAATGCATTTTGTCTACCTTGTTGTCTTACAAAGCTTAGGATGCTTTTATACGTCCATTTCACACCGGCCCCTCAATGGCTGTCCGCTCCAATGTTATTTCCAGTATCCTATACTATTTGCTTGTCACCTTGCTTGATCTAGTAATTAATTGGCAATTAAAGTTAATTAATGTAGTCACTAGTCACTTTAATTCTATTTAATGAGAAGGAATTTTGTCACTTATAAACCAGCTATTGGGTTATGGATGCTCGAGAACAAAATTTCTCACTTTTAAAAACCGTTATTTAAGTTTAAAATGTCTATCTTCAAGTCAATGTTTACTCAAAATACACATTTTTGTAATTGTAAATAAAGGGGTGAAAAACCCCAGATGACGAAAATTATGTAATTATAAGAAAGTACCATTATGACGGCTTGCCCTCTACAATGCGGGCCAATCCTCCCGAAAAAGTGGAAGTTTTTAATTGGGCAAGTTTATCGTGTAAAATTAGGCCCAATGCCTCTCTCTCTCTCGTGCCCTTTTATGAGTCCTAAAAATTTTAGAAAAATTTAGGGGCCGTTTAGTTTCACTTCTGTATTTTCTTGTAGTTTTTAGTTTTAATTTTTGGTTTCTATTTTTCTTAAAAAATAAAAACTTATTTGGTTGAAATTTGTAATATAAAACTTAAAAACAAAAATTTGTTTGGTTGAGATTAGTAATAAAAAATAAAAACAAAAGCATGTTTGGTTTTATCATCCTGCTTCTATTTTTGAAATTATACTCTTATATTAATAATTTTATATAATACATTATATTTTTAAATTAGTTAATTATCATTATAGTTAAAATTAAAATATATGCAAATTAAATGTAATTAAAAAGTACACATGAATTGTATATAATAAAATTCTATAAATTAGAAATTTATGTTAAGTCATCCTAATCAATAAAAAATGTCCACCATATTATAATTCTTGAAAACATAATAGTACTATCATTTACAAAAAAAACATAAATCAATTAGAAATAATATAATTACTCCACATTTGCCTAACAATTTCGTCTCGCTTCCAAGACATATCTTGAAGTTGTGCTGAAGTAATATTATACTCTACTTGAGAACTTGCATCTTCATTTTCACTTTTCCTAATTTTTCTTCATTTTCGACACAACTGTCAAATAACTCATCGCTTTGTCTATATATGCTAATATAATTGTGTTTAACACAACAAGTAATAATGATGTATTTTTGTTTCTTTATATCATAACTCGGCATGTTTTTAACTGTAGGAAATCTTGCTTTTAAAATGTCAAAACATCTTTCAATAACATTTCTTAATGAAGAATGCCTGTAGTTAAATAATTCCTGTGGACCTTGAGGTCTTCCTTTGCCTCTATAATATCGCAAATGATATCTTTCACCTCGATATGGTGAAAGAAATCCAGGCATATTAGTGTACCCCTAGTTAACTAAAAAGTACTTACCTAACATAGAAAGAACATAATATTAACAAAAAGATATTAAAAATGAATCATAATTATTATGTTTATTTTAAAAAATATAATACCTTGTGGAGGTATAGAAAATTGATTCGCTAGATTTGTCACTGTTCCCAAAAGAATTTGAGAGTCATTTGCAGTACTTTCCCATCCAGCCATTACATATGTAAAACACATGTCAAATGAGCAACAACACATAATATTTTGGGTTGGATTAATTCTTTTGCCCCTGTATGGTATTTAATCATTGGTTGGAACATGTGCATCAATAAGTGTACCATCTATTGCTCCTACACAATCCTAAAAATTAAAAATGTATTAAAATAATTATTAACCATAAGGATATAATTAAAATAGTCATAAAGAAAATTGTTAATTGTTCCTTCACAGTCAAATGACTTGTTGCCTTTAAGCCTCCAAAACTCTTCAACTCGTCACATAAGCTTAAGAAAATTATCTTTCTCATTCTTAAGTTTTCATAAATCCTTGTAGGATTTCCATTCAAAAGTTCTAATATCCAATCATGACCTAGTAGAGTAGAAGTTCTACATGGTTGTTCTTCTAAATAAAAATATTTGTTCTCTCTGCTAACTACAGAAATAATGATTACCTTCTTTCGTTCATCATCAGAATTTGATTCGAAATCTGATAAGAAATCCATGTATCTACAATGACAACATTAAATAATTAATAAAACATTCAATCAAGTAAATTTAATCAAATATAGAAAAACTATTTATACAAAATATAAACTTAAAATTAAGTCAAATATTCATACAAAGCACAAACTTAAAATGTTCAAAATATGAAACAATGCTCAATATAAAAGTGTTAAATCAATAAGAATTCGATATGCAATAACATTAAAATATAACTAAAGTGACATAATTAAATCCATCTTCCTTGTATCTATCATCTTCATAAGAATATCCCTACAAAGTGGAGAATTATATAAAGCCTTCACAGCTTTTTCATATTGCATAAAAGCCTTCGTAGTTTTTCTATATTGCACACCGTCAACACCCAATTCATCTAAGGAATTCAGACATTCCATCATTATGTTAGACTTTAAGATCTATTCTCTGCATTGGATGATGTTTCACTCAGTTTTTTCTTAAGTAAATCATTATTCCTTTTTGATTGTTCACCAAGTTTAAGTAAGACTTCTACTACAATGTTAGAATGTGTCTTCTTTGCTTTCTTGTTCTTAAGAGATTTGTTTCTCTTAGATGGAGAACTTTTATCTTGATCTTCTTTTTCATTATACGAGTAATCTTCATCAACATAATTTCCATATTCCTTTTCTGTACTATTCGATGGAGATTTAGTTGATGGATGTGCATGCACACCAGTTGCAGTAGTATCTCTAAAAATATGACACAATTCTAAAAATTCCTTACATCCTTTTTTCTTGAATCTGTGAGTCATTTTATGCACTTATAATGATGAAAAAGGAATATGAGAATGAATATTATATAATATGATATATTAATAAAACAAAAGACATATTTTACCTTAAATAGATTTTCCCAACATTCATTTGTAGCGTTAACTTCACCGGTAAAAGAGTTGTAACCGATTCCTTTTTTTTTAAGTAAGTTCTTGAAATTCTTCAATCTAGCCCTCAATCCATTATACTTATTCTTTAATTGAATATCAGTATACTCCTTATTGAATTTTGTTTGAAGCCCAGCTTTAATATTCTTCCAACCAGTTTTGGAAAAGGTAGTAGTCGTTCGATTTCCCTTCTTCACTTCTTCAACCATCAAGGAGATTAAATACATCTTTATAATATCATTCCATACCCCACCTTTTTCATTTACTTCCATACAATCATTGGAATCGTTCATATTGTTCAATCCTTCTATCATTAACTGTAATAGCATATAAGTGACATCAATCACAACAAATTTTACAAAGTATTAAATGCTAAAAATGGTTCAAAATAAACATGTGACAACCACAACAATTTCTAAAGATATTATAATTACTTTATTGTTATATTATTATAAATATGGATTATAAATACGAAGAATATGGATGCACTGGTGAGTTTGCAACTGAGATTATAGAGTTTTTGAAGCATTTTATGTGTTAGACTTAGATGATAATGAGTTGGTTACTATTGGACGTCAACTAACATCTTAGTCATACAGCTGCGCATCATCTACTAACAACGCAACAACACTTCCCAACTCCTTTTAATTACCAAAGCTATCCAGGACGCAACTTCCAGGTTTGATTATTTATTATGCCCAATGTTTAACTTGGATTCTAATTTATTTAATGCTCAATTGTTAGGTAAAAATTAAATTCAACTTAGGAGTACATATGAATTTCATATTTCAGTTGATTTATTAAAACAACATGGGATATAAATTGATTGCAACTTATTCGTACATAGGCATTTAATATTTCAGTTCATTTATTAAACCAAAGGATATAAATTGATTGTAACTCAGGCGTACATATGCATTTAATATTTCAATTTATTTATTAAACTAACATGGAATATAAATTGATTGCAACTCAATGAAGTAGGCTCCACTTTATGCCCCTTTAGCTTTCACCATATTAAATGATGTGAAGATAAAAAAGAAAACATCCCTTTGTGGCCATAAACATTTCTAATCTTTTATAAATGTCAAGTTTCGGTTTTAATAACGTTATTCCAACTATTGTTTCCACTTCTTATTCGTGGTTCTGTGTTGCTTCCTTATAAAGTATTAGCTTACCACAAAAGATGAAGTTATCAGTAGGTTTAGAAGAGGAGGTAAAGTCTTAACTAAAGAAATGAAACACATCATGATCAAATGAAGAGCTTTAGTAAACATCAAAGAACTCATTCTAGTTAGAAAAATTGTTACTAGGAGGAAGAACATATAACGAGATCGGATCCTCTTCTTTATCATCACAAAAAAACAGAAGCTTATGCTCAAAGCAGAGAACCCTATTCTCTTCCAACATTTAATGCAATTCTCTCTTCCTTTTCAAGTCTCAACTTTCTTAAAACTAAAACTAGTCATATTGTTCTTCATCAAAATGTAGGTCAAAGTGGCACCATCACACCTATTTCTCTATTTTATTTTTTTACTACCAAACTAATGTGACTGACCCTACTACTCATTAACAATATACTCAGCTTAGAGAGAGATTTAATTACTATTAAATTTCTTGAAGAATGGAACTCAAATCAAGTAACACAAAGAGAAAACAAGAAAGTAGTATTGATGGTCGCAAGAAGTATGATGGGTCTGATGTTATGGACAAGAGAAACAAGAGAAATCGATGAACGCAAGTAACAGCAATAGTAAGTCAACCAATGATAGTTGTGTATTAGTTTATATTTTTCTAAGTATTTGGCATATGTTTCTTACATAATAGTTTATTATTGTCGTATTTTGGGATTCATTTTGTATGTTTTCGTTTAGTTTGATTCTCATTGTTGTTCTTTTATGTTTGATGTTAATTTAGGTTAAGGATTGATCATTTTTATGTAGGAATGAAGATTGAGCAACTTGGAGATTGAGCTAGAGAACAAAGAGGAGAAGAGAAGAGGAAGCTTTCTGTTGCAAGATCCCACAATCGTGGGAATCATTCCAATTTCCACAAATGTGGGATGTTTTATCTGAGAAACTATGCAGAGTTCAATTAAACTTTAGGTTTTCTGGACTATATAAGATACTAAACTCTTATGGAAGAGTAAGGACGTGATACTTCTGTAGAGAAGAGCCTCCTTGAGTGAGAAATCCAAGTTTTGAGTCTTGAGAAAGGTGGAGATTCAAGGATCATCAATCACAATTGGGAAAATAGCACATCAATACTAGAATTTCTAGATTTTGGCAAAAAAGAGAAAGAGTTTCTTCATTCAATTTTCTGTCATTTTTATCTCTTCTAATCTTTGTAAGATGGAATATTTGAATGTTGATAATGTTATAGAGACCGTGAGTGGCTGATTTGATTTTAGGGGTTACTTTTGAACTATCTTGTCAAACTCCTATTTTATTGATTTGAATGAAAGATGTCTTTGATGAATGTTAATTATATTTATACCTTGCAATAAATTGAGAGATTGAGTCGGGTAATCTATGTAGGATTGTACAACAAGAGTTGGCAACCTATAGACTTACATTCATCATGTTGATTAATTAGTTGGAAGAGAGATCTTGGCTAATTCAATTGATCACCCATAGGATAACTTAATAACTAGTTAGATTGGTGGAGTGATTGGGTAGATTGAGAGATTGCTTAATTAACTTCATTTAATTTGATTAGGGACAATTAATTACACCTTGAGAGAGGGTAGTTAATACAATTAGACATCTTAGGTGAGACACAATTCAATTAATAAAATAGAAGGGAGACAAGATAGGGAGAAAGAGATCTCTAGTTATTAAAACCTTGATTCCAATTTTCTGCATTTTGGTATTGTCTATTGTTCATTGTTAGTCATTTAATTTTAATTTAATTTTCTAGTTTATTTTCATAAAAAAATTCGTTTCTTAATTAAAGATTAATCTAAATTAAGTGGTGTCTAAGCATCAATCCCTATGGGATCGATATCCTCTTTCTAACTACAAGTCACGACTTGTATACTTGCATTTTTTGAGCGTAAAACTAGTAGACTGTTTTGCAAAATTCAATCAACAAGTTTTTGGCACCGTTGCTGGGGATTGTTTGTTTAGTATCTTGTTTAATTTAGATTACTTTGATTTAAGAATTTTTGATACTTTTCCTTGTATATTTGCAGGTGCATGAACACAAGAAGTTAAAAAGACATGAAAGAGAGTTAAGAAGGCATTGTACAACTCGCTTAATTTAGGACAGATTACCACTTGGGAGCAACTAGCCCAAGCATTCCTAGCAAAGTACTTTCCATTGACTAAGACGATGAGGATCATCAAGGAGATCACGAATTTCCAGCAGAATGATGGGGAATATCTCTATGAAGCTTGGGAGAGATTTAAAGAGTTGTAGAGAGGTTGTCCCTACCACAACCTTCCGAGGGAGTTCTTATTGTAGACATTTTACAATGGCGTGAATCCGAGCACGAGAGGAACCATAGATGCAGCCGCTGGAGGTTCATTGATGAGGAAGAATATTGAAGCAGCTCATGACCGTTTGGAGGAGTTGGCAAGCAACAATTGTATGTGGTCAAGCGAGAGAAGTAGACAGGGGCAGAAGAAGCAAAAAGGTATGATCCCTATTGACTCTGTTACTACTTTACATGCACAGATTACAACCCTTACGAAGCAGTTGAACAACATACAAGGAGTAACTTCCTCTACAGCTAAGGCGATGCAAGTACAATGTGAGTTATAGGGGTAGAATAACTATGGCTCAGTTGAAAGTTTTCTGTTAGGAGTCGGTGGTATAGAATAGGTAAATTACCTGGGCCAGCCACAGAGAGGTAATAACCCGTATCTGGGGTAGTAGAACCACTCAATTTTTTCTTGGAGTACTAACAGTGTAGGTGGCCAAGTGAGACCGTAAGGACCTCCTGGATTTTAGCAAAATCGAATTGGAGCGATGGAGAGCCAAATGGACAAGATGATGGAGGTTTTGGGTTCCAAATTGGCAGCTTAAGAAGAGAATCAAAAGCGGATGTTTGCCAGTTAGGAGGAAAGTCAGAAGAAGATGGAAGCAAAATTTGACCAGATAGTGAAGAACCATACATCATCCATCCACAATTTAGAGTTTCAGGTAGGTCAACTCGCTAATGCTTTATCTTCTAAAAATGCAGTAGTCTACCGAGCAATATCGAGGTCAACCCAAAGGAACGGATCATGTCCGTCACTTGGATAGAGGAAAAGAAAAGTGAACATGAGAAGAAATACAGAGATAAGAGAGAAGGATAAACAATTTTGGAAGTCCTTCCAAGTGAGCTAGTAAGTGAGCCGATCAAGGAGCCTCAACCTGGGATTCCATATCCTATCTTTCTCAGTGAAAGTCAAGTTCAAGTAGAGCAATGAAGAATTTTAAGGAGGTTAAGTCAAACAAGATTAAGGATATAACGAATCAACTACAGTCAAAGCTCATGTTTAGGGAACTAGTCAAGAAAGAGGCAAAGGAGCACATAACAGAAGGAAGTCCTAAATAGCACAAAAGAAAGAATACCTAGGGGAATTTTTCATTCCTTGCAGTATAAATGGAGTCAACATAGCGAGGGCATTTGCGGATTTGGGAGCCAACATCAACATGATGCCCTACATTTTTAGTCAGAAGTTGGGGTTAGGAGAGCCAGAGCCCACTAAGATATTAGTGAAAACGGCCGATAGAACAGTGCACCAGCTGAAAGGGATTATTAAGAAATTGCAAATGCAGATTGATAGATTCATCTTCCCTGCAGATTTCTACATACTGGATATTGGAGAAGATGCAGAAACCCCTATAGTTCTTGGACGACCATTCTTAGCCACATCTTGCTCAATCATTGACATTGATGGGGGTGAACTAACGCTGAGAGTAGGAAAGGAGAAATTAACCTTCAAGGTGTCAAAGAAAGACTATCGTTCTCCTTTACCCCTAACGGATATCACGGAACCTGAACCTCGAAGAGAATGGGAAGATAGTGAGGATTCTGGGAACGCGTTCAGAAAGAAACGATCAGGCAGGAGAAGGCAAACAAAAGAAAACCACAAGGAAGGTGGAATTCATACCAGGATAGCTCATGTGCAGAGTTTGAAATCAAATTTTGCATTACCATTGTACCAGTTATTTAAAATGCCTTAAGTAAAAAGGAGAGTCGAGCTATTAATGTTAAAAGAAGCATTACATGGGAGGCAACCTATGGAATTCTATTTTCTTTTGATTATCTTTGTCTATTTGTTTATTTGATTCATTCAGTTATGATCATGTTTAATTTGAGTTTGATTGATGTTTATTTGGATTTTGTTTGAATTTCAACTCATTTTCTCTTCGAATTTTTGTAGGTAATATTAATTTGATGTGTTTGTAGGTTATGGGATCATTGAGAATGTATGCTAGGATTGGAAGAAGGTCTAGAAGTGAGGAAATTGCACCAACCCACGATTGTGGGAATTGGTGTGATTCCCACGACCTTGAGAATTGGAGTGATTCCCACGATCGTAGAAAATCTCTCCAGAATGTTTCTGGAGAGTAATCCTATGGTTATGGAAATGGAGAGTATTCCCGCGATCGTGGGAATCCCATCCAAGGGAAATTTTAAATTTCCCTCCCCTCTTCTTCTTTCATTCACTCTTCAAATTTTCACACCCTCTCTCTCTAACCTACGAAAACCCACTCTCCCATTCTCTAAAATCCTTCATCTTCTACTAGATTGTTGGTATTTTCTTAATCTCTTTTCATAAATCTTTCAATCCTTTGCTTTTATCATGCACTTATCATTCAAAAAAATAAGGATTTGGGTAATATTTTTTTCTCTCTCTCTAAAAAACGAATTCACCCCTCTCTTTCTTACTTTTTCAGGTTTTCATCTTCCAATGACTCCAAAAAAGATAGCAGCTCAGAAACCGAATGATGAATTGCACCTTCAAGTCTCTGGTGAAGGTAAACCCAATTTAGCGGCAACTTTTCGTGCCCCATTTCCCATTTATTTGGAGGAAGAAGGTATATGTTTTCAAGACGTTAGAGATATGGAATTAATCACTCCTTGCTACTTTGACTTTGAATTATTAGAAACCATAGGAGTGAGGCAGAGTGTTGAGTGATTAGCTGCAAAAATAGGTTGGAATAGATTCATTCGTTGTGATGTGCCTATTTACCCTATGATCACTATAGAGTTTTTCACTACCGTATGCTATAACCCTAAAATGAATGTATTTTGGTTTAGGTTAGCTGGCGATGTTCATAAACTTGATTATCATGTCATTCGTGCACTTTTTGATTTATCAAATACAAAAATTCTAGATGATCATGATGACTTTGATGTAGTTAATTACTGGAAAACTCTAACAGGTAATTTTGACTCTCGAAATGCACCAAACACTTTAATCCGAAGCGTCAAGCATTTACTTTTGCATAAATTTATGTGCTTATTGATGTTTAATAAAACCGAAAGTAAGAAATGGTCGGCCAAAGAACTTTTCTTCCTTTAGTGCATGGATCGAAAAATAAAAATCAATACGCCTTATAGAATTTTTCAATCGATAGTGAGTGTTGTAAATAAGAAGAGCTCTTATTTTGGCATATCTCATATTGTTATTGCTTTGGCTTTGTTTTATAACTTTAATGTGGATAATGTGAGTTCAACTCAATATGATATGTTTGACATATCTTATTTGAGGCGCTCTGAGATTTTAGACCTCCATTCTATGGAACTCTGAAATCCTCAAATGCGTACTATAATGAAGAATAGGGAGGGTAAAGATACAACCACTTCCTAACCCTCCATATCCCAAGCAGTTCCGAAGCCAGAAGAAGAAGCAGTGGAAGAGGAACCAACTGCACCAGTAGAGGTCAACAAATTTCAACAAATCCTTGACCAGATGGCCTCCAATCATCAACACATGTGTCAGACCCCATTATCGGAGTCCGACTCATGACTCTTCATGCATGCTCTGATACCATATCTGTCAGACCCTGTTATCGGAGTCTGACTCATGACTCTTCATGCATGCTCTAATACCATATCTGTCGGAGCCCGCTTCCGGAGTCTAACGTTTTCATACATACTTGCTCTGATACTATCATGCATGCAGACTATCGTAATACGTAAGTTATCACCCAACGATAACACCTTGATCA
>JAOQMS010000179.1:8373932-8400776 GCA_027563885.1 Erythroxylum longipes
AAAGGAATGGTCACAGGCTTACCTGAGATTAGTAATATAAAGCTCTGTCAAGGATGTGTGTATGGAAAGCAAACAAGAAGATCTTTTCCAGTGGGTCCAGCATGGCGTGCCAGTGAACGTCTTGAATTGTTACACGCAGACTTATGTGGACCAATGAAAACTCCTTCACTAGGTGGCAGTAAGTATTTCTCCCTTGTTACTGATGATTATAGCAGGATGTCATGGGTTTATTTTATGGACAGCAAAGATCAAACAATTGAAAGATTCAAACAGTTCAAAATTTTGATTGAAAAACAATGTGGATTAAGCATTAAGACTCTGCGTACAGACAAGGGAGGATAATTTATCTCCAACAACTCCCACTGTGAGGAAAACGGAATCCAAAGAGAATTTATTGCTCCTTATACTCCAGAGAAGAACGGAGTAGCTGAACGCAAGAACCGCACCGTTGTCTAAATGGCTCGAAGCATGCTAAAAGAAAGAGATTTGCCAAATGATCTATGGGCTGAAGCAATGGCAACAGCAGTTTATCTACTGAATCTATCTCCTACCCGTGCTGTAATAAATATGACTCCCTTTGAGGCATGGAATGGCTTTAAACCCAATGTAAGTCATCTAAAAGTTTTTGGTTGTTTATGTTATGCCTTGATTCCTTCGCAAGCTAGAAAAAAATTTGATCGAAAGTCACAAAAGTGTATATTTGTTGGTTATAGTACACAGTCAAAAGCTTATAGATTGTTTGAGCCTGAAAGCAGAAAAATACTCACAAGGAGAGATGTTGTCTTTTATGAAAATATGTGTTGGAATTGGCATGAGAAAGAAAGTCAGGAGCTGCAGTACTTGGATTCAATTGACATTCCTGAAGATGATCAAGTTGTAACAGAGCAAGATATATCACCGCTGTCCTCGTTGACAACACCAAGATCAAATGCACTCCCACGAGAAGAAGCTTCTTCGTCAGATTTATCAACACCAGTTGCTCGAAGAAAGTATCGTTCACTGGCCGATATCTATGAAACCTGTGGGTTTGCATTAATGGTTGCCAATCCTACCACATTTGAAGAAGCTCAAAGGCAGGAAAAGTGGATGAAAGCAATGCGAGAAGAAATTTCTGCCATTAACAAAAATAATACATGGTGGTTGTGTGATTTGCCTGCAGGAAAGAAAGCGATCGGACTAAAATGGGTATTCAAGACCAAGTATGGTTCACATGGACAAATACAGAAGTATAAGGCTCGTTTGGTTGTTAAAGGTTATTCCCAGCAAGCCGGCATTGATTTTGAAGAAACATTCGCCCCGATGGCCCGGTTCGAGATGGTACGAATCTTTCTTGCCTTAGTTGCTCAACGTCACTGGGTTGTGCATCAATTTGTTGTTAAATCCGCCTTTCTCAATGGTGAGCTGAATGAAGAAGTTTACGTCGAGCAACCTGCTGGTTTTACTATTAAAGGGGTTGAAGGAAAAGTTTACAAATTACATAAAGCATTGTACAGTTTAAAACAGGCCCCGCAGGCGTGGTATAGTCGAATCGATAAATATTTCATTGCCTTTGGTTTTCAGCGAAGTGATCGAGAACTTACATTGTACGTCAAGAGGAGTGGGAAAAGAGATTTTTTAATGCTTTGTATCTATGTCGATGACATGATCTTTGCAGGCTCATCTTAGGTTCTTGTCAACGAATTAAGGAGTACATGAAAGCAGAATTTGACATGACATATTTGGGATCACTAAAGTTCTTTCTGGGTTTAGAAATTACGCAAGGAGAAGATGGGATTTTTTTAAAGCAAGAACTCTATGCAAAGGAATTATTGAAGAAATTTGGTATGTTGAAATGCAGTCCAGTAGTTACTCCTTTACAAACATGTGAGAAACTTGTCAGGAATGATGGAGAGATAATAGTTAATTCTATCTCTTATAGGAGCCTCGTTGGTGGGTTAATTTATTTATCTCACATTCGTCCAGATATAACGTTTGCGGTGAGTGTAGTTTTGCGGTTCATGGAAAATCCATCACAGACACATTTTGCAGCAGCGAAGAGAATTTTGCAGTATATAGTAGGCACGGTGGACTTCGGAATATGGTACTCAAGTAAACCTGACATGTCTATGGATGGGAAACTCTATGGGTACTCAGATTCTGACTTTGGAAGTTGTCTTGATGATCGACGAAGCATTTCAACCCATGTTTTTTCTCTAGGTTCGGGAGTTATTGCTTGGAGCTCAAAGAAGCAGCCTATAACTGCATTGTCTAGCATAGAAGCTGAATACGTAGCTGTGACATTCGCGGCATATCAAGCGGTATGGATTAGAGGTATTCTTAGTGAATTGCAAGAGGAGTCAAAGACACCGACAATCATATTCTGCGACAACAAATCAACCTTTTTCATGACAAAGAATGCAGCTCTTTATAGTCGGACAAAGCACATAGACACAAGACTGCATTTCATCAGAGATTTAGTTACTGGGAAAGTTGTGGATATTCAATACTGTAGTACTCATGATCAACTCGCTGATGTCTTAACAAAAGCTTTACCAAAGGATAAGTTTTTCGCTTCAGAAAGTTACTCAGAGTTTGCAATTACGAATCACGGGGAGGTGTTGAGAATGATTCTAATTGAAGTAGTCAAAAGTTGTTCTGAATATGAGGAATCTGGAAGTTAGATTTAATTGATATGCTCAGAATAATATTCCTTGAATATAGGAGTATTAGTAGCTTTTAGTTGTTTATTCTGTTTCTGCAGATGTATGAGATGTCTATATAAAGGCATTTCCAGTATGAATAATATCATCGCATTATCACATATTGTTCTGTACTTCTTTATTTTCTGCACTTGCAGTTTCTGAACACCAACAGATTGCACCCTCTTAGCTTCCATTCTTTCCGGTCAAACATTACCCCACATCGAATCTATTTCATGCGTTAACTTTCAAAGAAGCAAGGGCAACAGCCTCAATCATTTAACTAAGAGGGTATCGATAAGATGAAGTCTCCAATGACAGTTTCTTCTTTTGACAATCATAATCTGCTGAAGAGGAAAACACCTGAAGAAGATAGCTATGAAAATTTCATTCAATCTAAGAAGAAGATGAATGATGACTGTTGGACAGCACAATACGGAAGAGGTAAATTGCTCTCTAAAACAAAACATGAAATATGCCCGTATAAATATAGGCTTACAAAACCAATTCTTGATAAACTAAACTACTACTATCTAACTTAAACTATAACTCTAACTAATAACTCTAACTAGGACTCTAACAATCACTAATAACTCTAACTAGTACTCTAACAATCACAATTCAAGTTTATGATCTAACACCCTCTCTTAAACTTGTAATGCAAGCTTTAATAACTCCAAAAACAACTCTCAATCTACAGAAATCTTCACATTTTAAAGCTTTGGTAAACATATCGGCGACTTGATCTTTAGATGTCACATGCTTCAATTGAATCTCTTTGTTCCCAATGCTTTCTCTTATAAAATAATACTTGGTGTTTATATGTTTACTTCTATCATGAAAAATTGGATTATTTCCCAAAGCAATAGCAGACTTATTATCAACAAAAATATTCCTAGCTCCATCTTGTTCAAATTTTAGCTCTTTCAATAACTTCCTCAACCAAATAGTATGACAAACACAGGAAGCAGCTGCAACGTACTCAGCTTCACAAGTTGAAAAAGTAACAATTGGTTGTTTCCTTAAACTCCAAGAAAACACAGTACTTCCCATAAAGAAAACAAAACCACTTATACTTTTTCAATCGTTGATGTCTCCTCCCTAATCACTGTCACTAAATGCAGATAATCTGAAATTATTTACAGTAGTATAAAATAAGCCATACTCAAGTGTTCCTTTAACATATCTAAGACTTCTCTTTGCTGCTTTCATATGCGTCGAAGTTGGAGCTTCCATGTAACGACTAATGACACCAACTCCATACAGGATATATGGTCTTGTACAAGTTAAAAATCTCAATCTTCCAACCAGTCTTCTAAATAAAGTTGGGATTATCTTTTCTGCATTATCGAACTTAGAAAACTTGATCCCACATTCCATTAGAGTACAACCTGAATTGATTCTATCCATTTTGAACTCCTTTAAAATCGCTTCAACATAAGTTTTCTGTGAAAGAAAAATCTTATCTTCACTTTGCCTCACTTCAATTCCAAGATAATAAGTCATAAGCCCCAAATCAGTCGTCTTAAATTCTTCAGTTATTTTCTTCTTAAATTCTTCAAATATCGTAGGATTACTACCTGTAAAAATCAAATTATCAACATATAAACAAACATACATAGTTTCTCCTTGACATATAAGGCATGCTTATACGGAAATTTTGAGAAACCATCCTTCTGAAAATAATCATCAATACATGTATACTAAGCCCTTGGAGCTTGTTTAAGACTATATAAAGCTTTATTCAACTTCAACACTTTATCTTCTTGCCCTTCAACTATGTAACCCAATGGTTGTTCCACATAAGCCTCTTCCTCTAAAGTTCCATTCAAGCAGGCTGATTTTACATCCATTTGATAAATCTTCCATCTCTATTGAGATGCCAATGAAATAATTAGTCGAACTGTCTCAAAGCAAGCCACTGGAGAAAAGACTTCATCATAATCAATTGTAGCCTTTTAAGTGAATCCTTTTGCAACAAGTCGAGCTTTGTACTTCTCTTTTGGAAGATCTATCAATCGCAGAGTATCATTCTTTTTAATTTCTTTCATCTCTTCATCCATAGTAAATCTCCATCTTTCATCTTTGACAACTTCTTCAAACGTCATTGGTTTCATATCTGTTAACAAACAAAATAGAGTAGAATCATTGATTTCTTCCGTTACTTCATATATTTCTCCTAAGCTTCGCATACGATGTGGCCTCTCAGAGGATCTTTTTGGAGACATACTCGTTTGAGTTGTTTGAACTTGACGTGGAGGAGTTTGCGATGTAACATCAGTAACAATTTGATTATGGGAATTATCTGCATCAAAAATTTTATCAAACAAAAGAAGAAATTCATAATTTTCATCCTATGGTACATTCCACTCCCATGAGCCTTCTTCATCAAACTTAACATCTCTACTAATGATTGTTTTTCCATTCTGAAGATCGTAAAATTTATACCCTTTTGAATTTTCAGCATAGCCAACAAATATGAAACTCTGACTCTTATCATCCAACTTACTTCTTATTTCATCAGGAATATGCACATAGTCAATGCTTCCAAATACTCTTAAATACGAAATACTTGGTCTCCTTCCACTCCAAGCTTCTTGTGGAGTCATTTGTGTTAGACTCTTTATGGGACTACGATTATTCAAATACACTGCAAATGCTACTGCTTCAGCCCAAAACTCCTTTGGCATCCTCTTACTTTTCAGCATACTATGAGTCATGTTAAGAATAGTCATATTTTTATGCTCCACAACTCCATTTTGCTGAGGTGATCTAGGAACTGTCAAAGAATGTTGAATAACAAGATACTCACAGAATTGATTAAATTTATTCGACGTGAATTCACCTCCTCGATCATTCCGAATTTCTTTAATTAGATAACCACTTCATTCTCAACTTGAGCTTTAAATTTCTTAAACACTTCAAATGCTTCAAATTTTTTCTTCAAAAAATAAACCTAAGTCTTGCGAGTATAATCATCAATAAACAATAAAAGGTACCTATTTTTTCTATAAGAACTTGGTGCAATAGGACCACATATATCAATGTACTCTAATTCGAGTGGTTATGTAGCTCGAGATAGAGACTCCTTTAGAAAGCTCCTCCTAGACTACTTACCATACATACAACCTTCACAAATTTGATCAGGATGACTTATAAAAGGCAAATCATATATCATCGTTTTCTTATACAATAGCTCCAATCCACTGAAATTCAAGTGGCCTAGCCTAAAATGCCATAACCATGACGAATTATTCGTAGTAGGTTTTTAAACATATAGGACTATCTTTATTGATCTTCAGTATGAACATCTTGTTCTTCAACATTGGCACTTTTACAATTAATCTTCCTTTTCCATTTCGTATGATCAATCTACTCTTTCTCATCTGTATTTCATAGCCTTTCTCTAAAAGTTGTCCAATACTCAATATATTTGTTTTCAAAGCAGGAACACAATAAACATGAGATATAAATTGATGATCTCCATTCTTCAATTTAATCAATATTTCTCCTTTACCTTTGATTGGAACTTCGGTTTTATCACCAAAAAAAAGATTGTATTGAACAGATTCATCAAGACTACAAAATAAATCTTTATTACCAGTCATATGATTGTTGGCTCCTGAGCCGAGATACCAAGACTCCTCACTCCTTTATTTGTCACCATTGCACGTTAATAACAAGGCAGTTGCTTCATCATCTTCTTCTTCAACCTCAACACAATTTGTGTTTTCTTCTTCATTTGAATTCCATCTACATTCCACTGTATAGTGACTAAATCTTTAGAATTAACATTGTATATTGGATCTTTGACTACGACCTCGTTGAAACAATCCACCTCTACCACGTCTTCTTAGATATTGTTACTAAAAATTTAACTTTTCGTTATCATTCAAATTATTTATGCCTCCTCTGTCTCTTCCATGATTTCCACGATTCCAGCCTCGACCATGACCTCTGCCTCCTCGTCCTCTACTACGTCCTTGATGCTGATTGTCTTCTTTTTCATTTAAATTCAACTTTGCCTGTAACATTTAGGCATCTAGTTCTTCTCTTTTCTTCAATCTCTCTTCATGGGCTTGTAACGAACCCAAAAGGTGATCTATAGGCATCGATTCTAAATCCTTTGACTCTTCAATGGCAGTCAAAATGTAGTCAAGTTTTGAAATTAGCGACCGAAGAATTTTTTCAATCACTCGAACATATTCTATCAGCTCTCCATATCTCTTTAATTGATTCACAATAGTCAAGACTCTGCCAAAATACTCTTCTATAGATTCAAAATCCTTCATCTTGAGATTTTCACAGTCACATCTCAAAGTCTGCAGGCATAGTTTAATTACTTTGTCTTTTCCATTAAAATAATTATGTAAAATCTCCCACGCTTTTCTTGTCGTAGTTGCAGTAGACACCTTTTCGAACATATTTTCATCTAAGCACATATGAATAAGAGTGCACGTTTGTTGATCCTTCTTTCTAGCTTTCTATAGTGTTTCCTTTTGTGCTATCATTAACGCTTCATCACATTCCGAATGATTGTAGCCTTTTTCTACAATATCCCACACATCTTGTGATCTTAGCAATGCTTTTATTCTGATACACCAGTTGTCATAATTCTCCATGTTAAGTTTCAGAAATTCAAACGGTAACATTCCATTCATCTTGGTTTTTATTGTGGAACACCTTCAAAATATATCTTCTGACACTTCTGTATATTTTTTGGCGAGTGGCTAAACGACAACAATGTTTTTCCCACCGAACATCTGTCTCTCCTTTCTCCAACTCACACCTCTGAATTTCACGTCTTCCTATCTGTGACATGTTTTCTTCTTCTTTTTATATCTTCTGCTCTCTACGCCTGTTATTATGGTCGTTACTGTGGAACTGGGACGCGTGGCTCAGCGGTGGGACGATGGTGGTCTGGAACGTTGGACTCATGGAGTAATGCGAGTGTAGTTGGGCCGATGCTTTGGTAGTTGGTGGACAGGTAAGACTTCCTGAGCATTCAGAGGAGGACGGATTTCGTTCAGAAGGCATCCCTCTAAGACGACAAGAGGCACTGAGACCTCAAGATTAACATATTCTTTTGCACATTATCAGATTTGATGCTTACGTTGGTTGGAGGACTGGCTGGTGTTGATTTGTATTTTGTTGGGAAACTCAATCATATCGTCTTCATTATGGAGATATTGTAAGACAAGGGATGGTGTATGGTGAAGTTGCTGGATTTAGTGTTCTGCACGAGAGGTGTTTGATAAAACGTCTCAAAGAGATGGAAGGTGGAAAACTGGTTTCTAGCTCTAATACCACTTTGTTGGACAGCAAAATACGAAATAGGTTAAACAATCTTCTTTATTATGAGGTAAATTGCTCTTTAAAACAAAACACAAAATATGCCTATATAAATATAGGCTTACAAAACCAATTCTTGATAAATTAAACTACTACTATCTAAGCTAAATAATGACTCTAACTAATAACTCTAACTAGGACTCTAACAATCACTAATAACTTTAACTAGGACTCTAACAATCATAATTCAAGTTTATTATCCAATAATGGCAACTACAAGAATAATAAGACGTCGTCTGAGAATGAAAAGAATCACTACGGGCAAAATCAAGATGGCTTCTACAATCCTTGTTCTTCATATTATATCACTGACTTTTTAGAGACAAGTGACTTGGTATTTACTGCTAAGTATTTTAAGTAATCCACACTATTTTAAAGTCTATGTTTTAATCACTGCAATAGGCCGGGTCAATATGCTGAAAGTTGACAACAATCAGTGGAAGACGTCAAGGAAGGCAAACTAGGTCAAAGCAGATTTGAAGAGATTGGGAAATAAACAAGAAATGCAACATTTTGTGAGGAAGAAGAAAACAGCTACAAAGATGTGAGGAAGAAGAAAACAACTATAGCTGTCTCCACTTTAAATGAGGACTAAGAAACTAGCTATAGCGTTCGGTTTTAATAATGTTATTTCAACTATTGTTTCCACTTCTTGTTCATGGTTCTGTTGGTTCTTTATAAAGGATCAGTTTGCCACAAAAAGTTGAAGTTATCGGTATGTTTAGCAGAGGAGGTGAAACAAAAACTGAAGAACTGAAACACTTCGCAGAGGAAGAACGAGAGTGCATCATCTTCTTTATCATCACAAAATAAATGCATAAGCTTATGCTCAAAGCATAAATTCTACATGGTTGCTTTTAGTAAGTATGACTACATATATATTACTGTTATTTTCTTCATATCTCTCTTCCTTTTCACGGTTCTGTGTTGGTTCATATCTCTCTTCCATACGCTTAGTTTCTTTATTTTATTTCTTTTCTACCAAACTAATATGACTGACCCTACTACTCATCAACAATATACTCAACTTAGAGTAACACAAAGAGAAAACAAGAAAGTAGTATTGATGGTCGTAAGAAGTATGATGGGTCTAATGTTATGGACAAGAGAAATAAGAGAAATCGCAACAAGCAACAAATAAATATGAAAACAAACCTGGAGAAGACGTAGAAGATGAAGTTAGCGCAGAGGATAGAAATCAATATGAATATGATTTGTTTTTATGAAGAAAAAAATGTTTCAAAAATAGATGAAAACCTACTTTCAAAAATTACGAAAACATTATTTTTACGTTTTCGTAAAATAGTTTCCATTTTATTTTTAAAAACGAAATATACAAATAAGTTTAACTAAACACGATTTTAAGAGTCGTTTCTTAATTTACAAAAATCACAACAAAAAAACCTAAAAACAAAAACAAACAACCCTGAGTAAAGCTCATTTGGTTCTAGTACAAATAGCACGTGGTTTTTTTAAGAAATTAAAAAATTCATTGAAATATTAGAGAAGTATACAACTGGAGAGGGACTCTTTCACGTAGGATAGACCCACTTGAAATACTAGTGTGTCTAGGTTAAAGCAAACGACAGTGTTTAGAACAAATTAAAACAACAGACGTTTTACATTTAGGGCATAACTACCATCTACTTTCTCGACTCTTCCGCATCTCCTCGATTTGGGAAAGTAGAGGCGGAGCTCTGGATGTAGGCTGGCGATGTGTCTCCTTTGGTGATTTCCTCCTCTTTTCTCAGCACCAAGATGCTCTCGTCTCAGGTAATGTACTCATCTTTAACTATTTCGATTACTTTCCACGATTAGGGCATAACTCAGTTTCCCGAACTCTTCAACTTTCTTTCGTTTGGAGGTCTGGGGATTCAGCTCATCAGTGACGAGTCGGAGGGGAAGATCTCCTCTCAGGTAAGATTATCAACTCAGTTTTCTTCCTTCCTTTATAACTTTGGGTCTTCCCGAATAACAAAACCAAAAATCTGGTGGATCAACAGTATTTCTTCATGACGCTTCTAAGAACGAGGCAATATAAGAACGCCCTTTCATTTCCAACAAGTGAGTACCAAAACTCCTTTTATTTCAGTAGTATATTTCATTTCCAACAAGTGAGTACCAAAACTCCTTTTATTTCAGTAGTATATCGTGAGTAGATGAAGAAATATGCATGATTACTTTCTGTCCTGTTCTGAGCTGAACCCAAGTTGAATGATGTTCTGAACTGAGCTAGGTTGAATGATACCTTTTTGAAGAGTGGATGATGAACTATGCAATTTATGAACTATTCTGAACTGAACCCAGGTTGTATGATAGGGATTACTGAAATGTTCCGGACTAAGCTAGGTTGAATGAAACTTTCTTGAGTAGCATACATTAGGAAAACAGAAAGGATTATATTCTCCATGTAAGAGCTATACCTCTGCTACAGTGCAGGTTCAACTGATTTATAATCAGTTGTTCCCTTATGCTAGCAATTGTGAGATCTATAAGAGATGATAGAGAAATGGATTTCTCCTTAAACCTTCTATTATTCCTCTCATTTCATACTGCTTGAGTACATGTAGCCACCGAGATCATTAATATATCCCTGTCAGTTCTTGAATAGCACGTGGTTGTAAACGAGTACTCTATACATTTTTTTAGTTTCTTATGTTTGAAAGGGTTGTCAGTTACATGGATAACAAAAATTCATGCTGAAAATGGTTAAGTTTCAACATGAAGACATAACATCCTTGGTGAAAGATGATATGTAAGCAAGAATTAATGGAGACTTAAAACAGGTGCAGTTTCTGCAGACTATCGTAAACTTCTTTTATTTATGAAATCCAAACTACAATTATCAAACTAAGGTGTGATGCCACATTCAATTAAGAGTCACAAGTCTGAATGAATTGCCCGAGGGAAGTAGGAATCGAAAGGTGATGAAACTGAAATCCCTCAGAGTACGTAAAAGGTTGTACCAGATGACATCCAGATTAAGCATAGAGCAGAAGAATCTTGTGAATTCGACTCAGCGCAGTACACTGCAAAATGGATTAAATTTTCGTTAGGAGAAGAAAAAGGTACCAATTTAACATAAGTCTATAGGTGATGCTCTGACAAGAATACATAATACACACATAGAATGAAAAAAATGATTAACTATTCTAATAAATTCTAAAGTATATGCAACTTAAAATTTAATCCATTAACGTGACAAAAATGAGAAAGAAATAGAAAAGTGCTTACTTGTACAAATACATAGCGATTCCCAGGATTACAATAAGCAGAACGATATCAATGCAAAAGTTCCGATTAGACCTCAGCTGTTTAAGGATATTTCCAGCAATTAGCATCATAGTTATACATTCATCAGATTGAAGTGAATTACTTTTACAAAGTTACCTTGTGTATGGTTTCCTTCAGCCTAACATTTGTGTTTTTGAGATCAGCAGTTGCCTTGTCCACCTGTGATAGCAGCAAAATATATGGAATCTTTTCGATATTATTTGCCTCTTCTTGATTGTAAAATAGGAACTTGAGGAATAAAACTGACCTTTGTTTCAATTTCATCAATTAGGGGAACTTGCCTTTCAATTTCCTGAAGGTATCAAATCAAAAGGGATTAATTCGCTATCTCTTTCTTTTTGTGAAATAACAACATATCAGTATTTTATTCACAACTACTGACCTCACTCATATCATGAGCCAAATTCTTTAGAGTCTCCAACCCTTCTGATATAGCATCGAGACCTTGATCCTGTGTGAAAGGGAAGGTAGAGAATGTCAGTAAGTTTGCTTTTTACTATATATAATAAACAGCAAAAATAATTAGGCATCTTACATGCCTGTTTCATTTTCCGCATCTCATATTCACTTCTGAATTGACTAGATTCTTCAGATTGTTGAAAAAATTCATCGTCAAGTTGTCCTTCTGTTGGTTTCCATCAAGAAGACTATAAGCTACGAATGATCAATTTCTATAGTGGGTTTATAATCTAATGAATTGTGGCAGATAAGGCAGTTGCAGAACTAGTCACCTGATAAGTCATCAAACTTGATGTTTTTATTAGATGCCGATCCTCCCCATCCTCCAGCTTGTTTGACTGCTCCATCAGGTATGGCTTTAATCCTCTCTGGTACTGCAATAACTAAGTCGCACCGTACGATCTGTTCTTCTTTCGAAAGTCCTTTAACCTGTGTTTATAAAACATCAGAGAAATTCGAAACACCTAGTTGCATGATGTTTCAACAGAACTTGAGGTTTTGCTCCTTCACCAGCCAGCAATAGTGCGTTGCGGATCTACTATCATCATTGAATCAAACAAAGAAAAACGTTGGATTTTCCTGTTTCTTCGGAAATAAATTTTATGAAATACAGAACTCTAACTAGTCTGGCAACAATTGTACATCTCAATATCAGCCAAAAGGCCCAAGAAATAAAGCACTGAGCCTTTGGGTACATTGATTAGGTCAAGCGCTATTATTTAGTAGACCGATCGACCCAAGCAGCACAGCAAGATGGACAGATTTTTTGTTCCATCCATTTTAAATGTACTCACTACGTTGTTTAGGATAGAAGATAACATATGGTAAGAATAAATGTCACACTTGTTATCAAAACAAACTTTTCTTCTAAAAGACATGTATAAACAAAGAGAAATCAATAACTAAATGATGTAAGCATCTTTATCTAATAAGATCATGGATTTGATGTTTATAAATATAAATCACTTTAAACAAAGTTTTAGTTAGAATTAAGCTTAAAATAAAATTTAAAAAATCTTTCTATTTTTATCTAAACTTAATTTAAATTTATTCAAATTAACCTAATTTTTAACTAAAATTTTATCGAATGCAAACTTACAAAAATATATATTATGTTTGGGTCTGAACCATTATTTTGATTGTTTTTTGGTGAATATTTTCTTGTCCTTTGTATCTCCTCCAGCTGTTGTCCCTGATAGGTCCCCCAAGCCGAAAGTAAAACTCTCCAGGATGTTGCTACCTTAATTCTGGTTGACTATTGCACATCCGTTATTATCGATTATTCTGGTAAACCAGACACCAGCAGCCAAGAATGTGTTTTGGGCAGCCTTTTCTTAATATTTTCTATTATACGAACCACGTAAGACCTGACTTCCATGTAAGACAATCGAACAACCGTCCGAATCTAAACGTCATGCATTGCTTTGGAGACTAATACAACGGGACATTTGAAGCACAAAAAGGAAATGAACAAAGAGAAGAGACGACCTTTTTGGCAGCCAGCTTTTGAAGCTTAGGAATTTCATTAATCAAGCGAGCCTTAGTTCTCCGAATCTCTGCAAACATTGCAACTGCAGCTGCCCTGTTATTCTCTGATAAGGCCAACTCCGCTTTCTGCACCAAACCCAGGAAACAGCCTCAAAGTACGGTATGAAAGTTTTTAAGATCTTTTTCTTCTTTAACTCAGCAGCCAAGCAAAAAGAAAAGAGGAAACAATGAGGATCCAGAATGAGAAAGAAGAGAGGCGAACTGCAAGAACGGCTTCAATGTCGGAGTCGATGGAAGCGTAGAGGCGAGCGAAAGCATCGTCGCCGTAGGCGTTGAGCTCCCGCTGCTTTTCGATGTCATACTGGTCATACTTCTTGCATATCTCGTCTACCCTGAAGAGAATGTCGATCACTGACATCTTCGTCGTTCTCCTTCTCCTTCTTAATTTGTCCTTACTGGTTGGTTATCAGAGAGAGAAAGATGTTATTCTTTTTCTTCTCTTTTCGGGGGCATTTTTGATGGTAATGGTGGTCATTGACGACGTTAGTTTGGGCAAACGAGGCGTAGAGCGTGCATGGCGGTCTAGGGGGCGACCAGACCAGCTGATGGTCTCTGTCTGCTTTCCACGTATATTAGCCCCTTACTGCCTCCTCAGATGTTTTTGAATGTGCCTCATTTGTGTTAGGTTTTGGAACCTAATGCTTTCTTGCCACGGTTGAGATACGTTCCTAAGCCGTCACTTATAATTAAGGGCAACCTTTGGGTTAAACCGATTTAACATTCTAAAACATGCAATACTTACTTTAAAGACACTCTTATGAACTCTTTCAGATGGAAAAAGAGTAACAGACCACATTTCTTGTAGATGTCCATATGGAAGGGAAAATTGGATTGAGGTTAAAATTAATAGAAGATTAAAAGGAAAAAAATATTATGATTTTTCAAAAAATTTAATTTACATATGAAATTATTTTGATGTTAAATTAATTAAATGTTCATAATTAATCTTGCAGCATCTATTTGTTGATAGTACATAATGTGACGTTAGCTGGATCATTCAAGTTATATGGAACTAATTATCATTTATTACAAGTAATGATTAAAAAATTACAATTGATTTAACCATAAAAATAATAAATTGATCAATTTTTTCATTCTGTTTCTAATTTTTTAGTTTAGCTTATTTTAATAACACTTGTTTTGATAAATTGATATATTTATTAATTAATCGGCAAATTTTTATAAACTAATCAGATTTTATAAACTTAAATAAACTATTTAATTTTTATTTAATAGTCTTATTTTTAATTAAAAATAAAGATTAATTATAAAAATTTCAGACTTTCAATAATTTTTTAATTATAATTCAGACTTTAAAAGTAACAATTAAATAACAAAGCTAAAAAATTTTGCAAATATAATCCCAGTCAACATCTCTGTTAATAGTGGCAAGTCACTTTAGACGTGTTTTCTGACAAATAGGTAACATGTGTAATAAATGTATCATAGTTATGTAAATTGTCATTAATTACTAAGGGAATTCATTGGTGCAAAATTTGCTTCTTCCAGCTACGGAACGAGAGTATGACAAATCCTTTAATCGACCACGTTCTACATAGATCAAGTAACATCTTAAAAATGGGACGATCGACATAGATCAAGCAACATCCTGAAAATTGGACTAACTGATGATCATGTTCAGAGATTGACTGCAAAGCAAGCAAGCATGTGAAGAGAAGGGTACATGGGAAATGGATTATTCCTAGTTTTATGAAAGGAGCATAATCACAAATTTTTACCTGTCCAAGCTGTGAGTGAACAAATCAGAAAGATGTATGCCGCAAGGGCTCGACAGTTTACTGAATACAAAAGGATCATCGGTCTAAAGAGTGACCCGAAAAATCCATTCGATAAAGGTTAGAATTTCACAATTGATGACACAGATGCTAAGATTTTGCTTGATTCTTCGTTAAGATGCAAAATATGAATTCGAACTTCTTTTATGCCATAGATCTAGGCAAAAATCGACTGAAGAACTTATTCTGGATAGATACCAAATGTAGGGAGGACTGCATTAATTTTGTGACATTGTGTCGTTGGGAAAAAATATAAGATGCATCAAGCTCCTGTTTGTTGGGGTTGACAAGCATTATCAATTCATTTTGCTTGGATGTGGTTTGATTTCAGATAAAAGTACTGCAACATATTATTGGCTAATGCAGACTTGGCTTAGGGTAATTAGAGGACAAGCTCCAAAAGTTATAATCACTGACCAAGATCGACGGTGGGCAAGTGGGTTTGCAGATGGTGGGCTACCAGGTTTGCGAATTGTGGGCAAGGTGGTGATTGACAATGAGCAAACCACCAAGTGAGCAGAAGGTGGCCAAAGATGGCTTCCTTCTACGATGAATAACATTAGATGAATTAGGGTCAGTTTTTCTTTCATCCTTTAATTGTTTCATTTATTAATAATTTATAAAATTTTATAAAATTGTGACCTTTACGTCGATTACACACGGTATCCTAAGTGTTTAGAAAATATGTCCAACAGGCTTGTCACGTTAGCTCTCTTATCAGAGACATTAACATTGAGCTCTATTTGTAAAAAATTTAAATTTTCACGTATTTAATTACTACTTTTTTAAATTCAGATTATAATTAAAAAAATTATAAAAAGCTTTTTTTAATTAACTAAAAAATAAATATAATATCATTTAATTATATTTGAAAATTTTAATTTTATTCAAATATATGATCTAATACTAATTAAATCTTTAAACAAACTTAAATCTTTTATCACATATTTAAGTTCTAATTTGGTATGTTATAAGAGTGGCTAGCCCAACTTTCAGCCAGCGATAAAGGCCCAGGCAGATGTAAGGTTGCGACCTTTTCACCTTAAAATTAATTTTCTCAATTATTCAGGTTTTACGTGTTTAAATATGTAAATTACCATACCATACCTAATCAAACTACAACCCCATCATGTTTACATTAACGCCATCAAATATTTAATAAAAGTTACTTATGCAAATCTACGAGATTTTCAATGTACACTAGATAAAAATGCTTTTGAGTTTGGAATAAACTATTGAAGAAACTAAATTAAACGTCAAAAGAACTGCAAATAGCTTGATCACAGACTGGGTCAAGTACAAAAGAAGAAATTCCAAACACTCAATTTAACCTGGCGGCTAACAATCAACACGCAACGAGCCCAAACGACGAGACTATTCACTAATCCCTGTTTCTTATTTACAGTGTCGGAGGCTAGGTGGTCAAAGATCCGAAACAACAGGAAGGCAACATATTCGGACTCGGGTTAGGATCTCGGATTTTCAAGCTACGGGACCTGACCTGGTCCGGTAGAGCTTGCCGAAGACGTGGAGAGCGGTGACGAAGCCGATGAAGCAGAGGCTAATCACGAGCACGACGGTCGGTGAGATCTTGAGCCCCGGAGCGTCATCTGTGTAGAAGCGGAGCATGTTGCTGCTGCCTCCTCCGACTCCTCCGGTGGCGGCGGAGGCGGAGGAGGAAGATCCTACGCGTCGGCGGCGCATTCCAGCCGTGGCGGCTGCAGAGCCACGAGGTGCCATGACGCCGGGACGGGAAGTGGCGGAGGAGGAGGACGTGGTTGCCTGGGACTGAGAAGAACCTCGGGCCATTGTTGGGGAGACTCGGAGAGTAGACTACAGGAAGCGGATTGAAGATGAGAGAAGTGCCGAAATGAGAATATGAGGGATGGAGGGCAGGATAGTAAATATGAAGAAAGTGGGGGGGTTTTAATATTCGTTTTATATTTAGGGTTGTTGAGCACAGTAACGCGGATAAGATCCGTGAGGCTTCTAGTCGATCAAAGTCAGAAATATTTAACTGGATAAGCATGGTTACAATTTTTATCTTGCTCATCAAATTTTAAATTTTTTTATCGCATTTAACTAATGGCTTGATTGCCTTTATTACAGCAATTTCCGTAACTGCCATAAGCAAGAAAGCCTGAATTTTATGGGACCGTAACCCTATGTATAATTGTATATCCATTATAATTTAAATTACTGAAAAAATAAGCGAATATTTTGATCTAAAGAATAAATCAATACAACCCTTTACCTTTTCATCTAATGCTCTAAAAGGAATATATAAAGTACAGGAGATAACTATAACCTGGTCAGGTCAATAAACAAAGCAATTGAAAAGTTATTACTTAATAGCGATTTGCCTCCATTTCGTATGTCTCTAAATAACAGAAGAAGGCAGTATGCCTCCATCTCTCTCCGTCAATCTCCGCCAATTCAATTATCCATTCCCGGATAGTTATCTTCTTTCACCCTGTAATTACATGTTTGTTCTTCTGTCAAAGGAAAACTCCTTTCTCACGATATTGGTCTCATATTGCGTGGAGATTGGTACAACTTGGCTTGGACCCGACTCATTCCCATTCCTTTCAATATCTCCAAACTCTATATCTTGCTGCTGGTAATCCTGGTGGTGTGACGACGATCCTTCATAGAGATTCTGGTGGTGAGAAGGGGAAGGAGAGTCAGTGTCAAAGTAATCAATCTCCAAAATTGACGTCGACCTTTCCGGCGAGTTCAGGAGGCTGTCCACTTCGCCACGATAGTACTTCAATAGACGTACCGGCGACGCATAGTGTGATGGTGTGGTGGGTCTACTAGACAAAGGGGTTACAGAACCAGTACCCTTGTTCTCTCTAATATGTTTCCTGGCGTTTCGGTGCCAATTTCTCAGAGCTGTCGCTATTCTATCATTGAATATGGTCGGCTTCATTGATGAACCCATCTGTTACTTGTCAAAGTTGAAGACAATTGGATAAAGCACGTAGAGCATCACATTATTGACAAATACAAGATGTGAAAATGCATCATTTTCCATTACCTGTATCACCAAGGCGTATAAAGGAAGCGTAACGTAGCTGCAAAGAATTTGAATAAGGACTCTGACAAATCACAGGCAATGCAAGTCTGTCAGAGACATTTCAGCTTCTATTTTGTTATGAGAAATTGATATTGGAGACACGAAATTACCCCATTGAGACTCTAATGACTGTGTCCTCGACATTCTCGTTAAAACAGGATTTTAGCCCAAATTGCCACTGAAAAGCCAGAGGGATAAATAGAGTTTTATTAGGATACAGAAGAGACTATGTATCCCAATAGTTTTGTAAATTAGTAGCTCAATGACTTACCCAACTCCATGCGAAGAAAGCGATCTGGAAAGCATTCTGAAAAGATAGAAACGACAATTAATTGAAGGGAAATAAAGTATGTAATAATACCATTTAAATCCAAAATTATAAGTAACTAATTTAATAGATACCTGAAAAAGAACAAAATTAATAAGATAGAGAGTGAAGCGTGGACTGTTAAACCAAAATAATTCATCACCAGGCTCCACCAATGGTACGCCCTTCACTATCTCTCCTCGTTCGGTTATTCTAATCGCCATCTTGGATATAATCACCTGTAATTTCGTCCCAACCAGTAGGATGATCTGCATCATCAAATCAACAGTCATAAATAGGATCAAAGTGATGCGCCAACCGATATGGTTCAACTGTGTATACTTACAACTAGGGGGATAAACGGGAGCCACAGGTAAGAGTACCATCCTGCCAAAGAGAGATTAATTTCATTAGATAAATAAAATGTTGAAAAAAGAAGTGAATTAACATAGAATGTAAACTATTTACTTGTCTTTTTTAATTTAAGCTAACGTACCATGAGTGTTGAAGAGTAGGAATAACACGGTGAAGAACCAAATTGGTGGGCTGAATGTGTAAAAGAGACAAAGGAAGTTAATTTACCAAACACAAACTATGATTAATGTACGGATATAAAATTTATTTATTTATTTTTTCAAAAGACTCATTGATGACTAACCTTATTCCTACGACAACCTTGAAGTCCTCTTCCAATGATCTGTTAATATATTTCTGGAAATTGAACTTAGTTTGGCTTTGAGGTGCCAAGTGTGCCTGGAAACGAATAGCAAAGGGTAGTGTTTAGTCAGTAGAAGTGGGAAAGTTAGTTTATATGTAGCTTAAACTAATTATAAGAGTGATTTAATGTTTTGGACATGAAAAGTTATTACTGCCAATTAAGTTGGATTTTAAGAAGCATTTAAGAGCAAGGTGGTTTACCGTGATAAATCCATGTCTCAAGGTCAAGTAGTCGACTTTAGGGACCGACCTCACAAACTGTCTGAAGAAGCAAACCTGTTTTTTGGAAGTCATTTCAAAAGCTTGAATGAGAAAAATGATATAATAATATTTAAGCAAATCTCAATAAGCACAAGCTGGAGTTAGGCTTAGAACTTCAGATGTGAATTTGCACTGTGAATTAACTTTGTTAGTGGATGCCAATAACTCACGATTAAACTCCTACTGAAGAAATAGGGCTCACATATCAGAACGCAGTCCATCTCCATCACTACTGAAGAATTATAAAAGAGTAAGAAGGAATGAGTCTTACAATCCAAATGAGGAAGGGACTCTTGGTCCAGGAGCTTAAGTGCCTTCTCCCAAATGATGTATCTCTTGTAAACCTGAACCTCTCCGGATCTGTTATATTCACAGTAAATCGTGAAAATTTTGTAGTGTCCAACATAGGTACTTATACCGATAATCACATGTGATACACGGCATATACCAGTAACAGGATAAAGATTTGGACTAACCATGTGAGAACTGATACTCGATACTTCTTGTTTCCTTTTCCCAAGCCTTCCAGCTTCTCATCTAATCAATTCAACATGAAGAGGACATTTAAGTTAATTAAGAGTAATTAAAATGGACTAATATATTACTAGCTTATGAATACCTTTGCTCTGCCCAAAGCCATAGTGAGAACGCAGTAAATGACGTGAGAAACTGCTAACACGAAGATAAAGATGTGGAGTTGATGAATACCATCTGACGACACAAGCGGGACTTTGTTCTGCGCCAAGTTATTATCAAATATTAGCTTAAATTACCTTGTAAAAAAGCGTATTTATACAGCATTCAACAAGTCAATAGCAATGAGGAAATAACTTGCAAAAACTGGTATGAAAATCATTCATTGGAAAGCTAAGTATAGTTCTTTCAGCTAAATAGGTGCAATAGCAGCAAGACATAACTGCAATTTTCTTTGTGTGTTCATCAGAATATTTTTATTCACCAGCCCAGCAAGAAATCTCTCACATATCATCGATCGTTACATATTCCTCCAAATCGGTGCTCGATTCTATGTTAAACTAGTACTGAAGAAATCACGACGTTAGCTAGAAATAAATTAAGACGTCGCTATTTATATATTCCTATTTCTGGGAAAAGTTGGTGGCGGAGTTCTTTTGAGGTAGAAAAGTTAAAAGATGACAATGAAATTGGTCATATGTAAGACTCTTACCTGCTCAGCGCATTTGTCATCGGATCCCGCCGCCAAAACTCGTCGAACGCTTCCACCAGAAGCTAACACGGCGAGAAGTCTCCGACGGGTTTCAGAATTATCTGTTCCTGATGATTCTTCTTCTTCTTTCTCACTGCATGGGTGCCATGAAGCACCAACACTCTTTGGTATGCAAATTTTGGATATTAGCCCTTGTCCCACCGTTAAGAGAAGGGATATAAATCCTAAAAGCATAAGCTCTGAAGCAAGAAAACAATTATGATCAGATCAATTGTTACTATTGCTTCTTATTTGTTTCCAAATATTTTGGGAATAAGATGGCAACGAACATGGGGTTTACCTGATTTAATTTTTTCAAGTGCTTCATTAAGAGCTCTCTTTCGTTTTTTCTTTAGCCACTGAAAAAGGTGCAACAAAATCATAACAGCAACTTAGTTGCAGAACCAAACGCTTCCTTCAGGACTCTCTTCATGATTATGGCATTACCTTTCCTATAAGATGAATGATGTGCTCGATAATTACCGAAATCAAAACCAAAACAAAACAGACTACGGCAACAGCCCACATCGGAGTTTCCTCCAAAGATCTCGCTTCAGTGCCTCCAGCCATGGTTGCAATTTCCAACTATGCGCCAACCAAGCAAAAGTTTCCAGGACTAGTAAGAGAGAAGAGAGAGAGACAGAGAGGAGAGTGAAGAAGGAGAACGCAAGCTGAACAGGAGGACGTGATATACTATAGTAATAGTAATCAATTGAAACACTCAAGTTCCCATTTATACTGAAGGCAACGTATGTGAACCAATAAGAAACAGGAACAGAAAAGTGACAAAGAAGTAGTCAATAGTCGTCGAATGAGAACTGTGACTTTCTTTTGAACAGAGATACGTGTATATGGATTTGGTTTTATGCAACTGGCGATGATTAAATGAATCATTACGTGCCGAGAGTTTTCTTTGACCAGAACATGGGTTATCTTATTTGACGATCGTCATCTCATCAAATCTTCGATGACAAGGTAAGGTAACCGATGATGGCCCAGGAGACAAGACTCAAGGGTAAGAATCTTTACTCGTACTTGCAAAGGTAATACTATAGAATTTCATTCGTGTCTTGTATTATTGACGTGGGCTCAGTGTGCCGAGAGAACAAGAAGAACGGTGAATAATTAGATCAAAAGTCGCTTTAAAGGATTAGAAATTAAAAATTCATCCGCATTTCTGAAGTTCCAATCTGAATAATGTAAAAAATAGTAACAATAAGTCACATTTTCGTCATAAATTCTATTCATGAGCTTCTACTATAGTCGGACAATGTGCATGCAACACATATAGTGATTAGAAAATCTAGAAGCCTAAGGCTTAGTTTGGGGGAGCGGTCGCGGTTGGTAATCTGTTGAAATCAACTTGCTAAAATGATAAGTACTTATTCTCTTATGTGTTTGGGATTACTGTTTTGGTAATTGCTGAAATGTGAAAATAAATATTTGGCAAGTGTAATTGCATTTGCTGAAAGAGATAAAATGACTAAAAAATTCATTGATTTAATAAACTATTAATTGTTGTATAAATAATTAATATATAAATTTAAACTTATAAATAATAAAATATTAAATTAAAATAAGAAAATATAAATAAAATAAAATTTGTAAGTAAAATATTTCATAAAAATATATTATTAGTCGAGGAGGAATTTACTTGGATGGGAAGGAGTCGGAAAGACACAAGAGTTAAACTTCCTTCTATTAATTAAGCAAGGGTATAATATAAAATATTAATTATTATAAGGTTATTATTGGAAACTAAAATTCTTACAGCATAAGCAGTTTCCTACCGCAATTCTCTTTCTGCTTGTCTATTTCTGCGGTACTATTGCAGTTTTTTCTAACCTACGGTTGTTCGACCCTAGATCTAAACGTGTAACTATATTTAAAAACTACGGTGAATAAGTACTTAACCTCACCGCACTGCAGATCTAAACGCAACCAAAGAATAACGAATCTATTTATCACACCACACCCAGAAATAAAGAAATCAGGTCGTACCAAATTCTAACACGAGTTGATGACACTAATGACACTTTAAACGGACAAAAGTAGTCGACTACGCCGTACCTGAGCGCCTATCTTACGACTACTTATCAACTCTTGTTGAGTTGAGGATTGAACACAAGTAGAGCGCAGAAATGAAATTGGAATATTCAATAAATACTTTCAAGAGTGGATGGAAAATTAAAATAGAATAATATTATTTGTTGTGGGTTAATTCAAAGGGAAGCATGCATGATTACGTATTGCCATACGTTAGTTTGAAAATTCTCCATAATCACCCGCTTAAAAAAAGAATGTCATTTCGAGTGTTTTAGAGCATAGGAAATGGTTCCTCAGAACAATTTAAAATTAAATGAGTCGATATAAACTAAAAAGAGATGAGATTATTTTTAACCCAACCATTTCCTACAAAAGTTTTAGGAGTGAGTTGCAAAAACATTTACTGGGAAAGTCATTCCTGTGACACGAAAGACACTTGAGTGGCCTCTCTCCGCCGGTTTAGATCACTCATTGGGCAAACTCGTATATATTTGACCATGTGCTGTTCCATTTCTGCTCCTTTCACTTTTTCAAGGAAGTGTGATTTGTAAAACATAGGCAGATGTGCACCAATTGGTCGAGATGAGATCTTCTGTGCTACCAACCCTGTTCTAACCATGTGCCACTCCATCCTAACCATCCATTTATATGGGTCCCACATAAATGGATGGTTAGGATGGAGTGGCACATGGTTGGAACAGGGTTGGTGGCACAGAGGATTTGAGTTGCAATTGATCACGAGGATGGCAATCCGTCTGAGTCCAACCCAGGTTACCCTGAAGTTAATATAACTTCAGGGCAACCTGAAGATATGAGCCGTCATTGCTTGATCAGACAAAACGACTGTTTTTATTGTTAACAAAAATGATAAATCCCTCAATTTAATTGAGTCGCAGGGTAGCCCATGAGCCAACCTACAATTGGGTTGGGTCGGGTCATATCAGGGTCCGCTTAGGTCGGCCTAGCTCATTGCCATCCTTATTGGTCACATCTGTATGCTAAACTAAAATGAGATAGAACTGCACCGAAGAGTGATCTTAGTTATCAAGTCGGGGAGAGGGCCAGAGTGGGGCTCGGCTTGTAAATTACAAGTGACCTAAATTTCATCTTATCGGTAAATAAAAATTAAAAAAGTTGATTTCTAAAAAATAAATACCGTGTTTAAAATTATTGTATATAAAAGCTGATGAGTAATATTAGTCTAATTTATTAATAAGTATGTGATTATTATAAATAGTTAATTAGTTGGTGATTTGTAGTAAAAATTTTGTTGTAAATAAAAAATAAAAAGCCTAATATATTTTAATTAGTTGGTGATTTATTACTTTCTAAAAGCCTAATATATTTTAATTATATGTCAACCCAATTTGAGGAGTGTTTCTAAACATGGTTCATTTAATTTATTTGAGGGAGTTATTAGGCTGGATCGAGTTTGAACTAAGAGATACTAATAAAACGGAACGAGAAAGTAAACTTAGTTATCATATCAGAGCGAGGCCTAACTTACAGATTACAAGTGACCAAAACTTCATTTTATTAGTAAATAATTTTTTTAAAAAATAATTTCTTAAAAATCTATTTCAATTATTTATGTAAAAACTCATGAATAAAAGAGATACATACTATTTATAGTTGTGTGATGATTATAAACAGCAAATTAGTTGGTGATTTGTAGTATAAATTTTAAGGTAAATAAAAAATAAAATTTTATTACTCACTAAAATAAAATATTTTGATTATCTGTCAACTCAAATGTGTTTTTAAATGTAGCTCATTTAACTTATTTAGGAATGGTATAGGGTCGTGTCAGGTTTGGGCATGGGACTTATAACCCAAACTTGAGCCCAATGGTTGTTATATCAAGAATAACATCGTTTCTTCTATTAGCAAACGTCATCATTTAAACATTATTTTTTTTGAATACAATGGAATGAAAACAATTATAATATTAACGCACGCCTCGATGATATAAGGTGCCTTGTCTATCCTATTGTACAAAAATTCGTGTTTGCATTGGAGGATTGGTAAGAATGTGCACTCTTGATCGTGCTCGTAACTCTAACTTAGCCAGATTGTCAATGCTTTGATTTCCCTCCCTGTAAACGTGTTGAAACTATACCTCCCAATCGCGCCCTAGGACTGCCTGTATGCTCTGCATCAAAAAGTTAGCCTCATTAGATAACCATTGAAATGAGGAAAGAATATTGATTATCTCCAGCGAATCCACTTCGAGGACGATTTGCCGATAACTAAGGTCCCAAGCCAATTTAAGCCCCTCATGCACGCCACACAATTCCGCAATCAATGGCAGACATGTCCTAATTAATATTGTGCATAAAGCCACCACACTATTGTCCATGGCCATCCCGAAGTAACCCCCAGCCGATCCAACAGGCAACACGTGTTGGACTGCTCCGTCTGTATTTAAGTTTATCCAACCCTCCGGTGGTGGATTCCATCTGACAAAATGACCCACAGGTAAACCTGGTTTGTTGATGACTCGACCAGTCACAAGTTGAGCTTTTCTGACCCAATTAACATAATCTAATACTATGTGGTGTCCTACTGCCAGCCATGCAAAATCAGTTTCAAAAATACTCCTATTCCGCCATTGCCATAGATACCAACAAAAGACACCAAATATTGTGGCTCTCTCTCCTACCTGTGAGTGAATAGGGTTAGAAAGATTGGAACGCAGCCATATCTCCTCGTTCCACTGAAAGAAGTCGGTGGCTAGTACCTCGAACGAAAATTGACGCCAAAAAGCCTGCACCCTATTGCAATCCCGAACGATGTGTGCAATCATCACATAATTGTCGTGGCAACCTCATAGTTTGCATCGTATAGGTAGGGAGGGATGCTATCACTGATTGTGTTAGCATTTAAGTTTCGAATATGAGATTGAGTTTAGCTTAAAGTCTTAAAAAAAAAAAGACTCCAACACAAAGTTTGGATAAATCGAGCTAAATACGTTTAACTTCAGGTCTAGTCAAACCAAAATGTGAAGCTCAAACTTATTGAGTTCCTGTTTGAATGCAATAGTAAAGAGAATACGTAAATTGTATACTACTCACATACATATTGTCTTTTACTTCATGTCCCATTATTTTTAATTATAACATATTTTAGTGTCAAAAATTTTAGATTTTTAAAAAAAAAAATTAGTTTAATGTCAAACTTTTTTAAAAATATATAATTCAATGTAAAACGTTGATTCCATTGGTTTTTAATTGTTGTGACTAATGGCCCCACTCTCATTTTGATATCTAAACATGCACATGGAAATATTATGGACAAATAAACAACTATCTAAACTGAACTAAAATTTTTTCGTGACTCATTTACTTATATCCATAACTCATGATCCAAAACGTAGTTTTCTCAAAATGACTCACTTTTTTTAACATATAAACCCTAATATTTCCTTGCAAAAATAATATGTAGTTTAAACCCTTACCCTCTGAAGAGACTCTGCATTTCTTAATGTTTTATGAAGTACAGGGACAATGAAAATAAAAGGTGCAGCAGCTATGTACAAATGATGGATATGTAAAAATAGGCGATAATAACAACAAATTTAAATTGAAAGTGTTAGCCTATCCTTATCCATATTATATCCTTATCACCCTCCCGCAGGCAAAGCATTTGTGGCGCGCAGTCTGTCGTGAAATCCCACAAACTTTTTGGTGGCTAATGGTTTAATGAAGGCACCAACTATTTGTTGTTCTGTGGACGGATAGCAAACTTTTAACTTGCTATTTTTGACTTTGTCACGAACATAGTGAAAATCAAATTCTAAGCGTATCATAGTGAAAATCAAATTCTAAGGCCATCTCTAACGAAGGCACCAAAACACCAAATTTAGTGTTTTGGTGCAAAGAATTCACTCCAAGGAAGACACCAAAATCCAATATTTAGTGTATTACTATTCATTGCACCAAAAGTTGTAAAAAGACAACTTTGTCCATTTTCTTTTTAACATATTCCTTTTATGTCCTTCTTATAATTTGATTTATTTACATAATTTACTAAATAATTAAATTTAAAATATATATTACTTTACACAAAATATATCATTACAA
>JAOQMS010000179.1:8400876-8427610 GCA_027563885.1 Erythroxylum longipes
AAGAATAAAAAGTAAATTTGAAATAAAAGGTACATAAATTTAAACCACAACATTGATTTAAAAAATTAAAACTCAACAAAAATATTTGAAACTACAACTAGACTAAAATAAATTACAATTACAATCAAACTAAAGATTACTATCAAATTAACTAAAATTACAACTATCAAATTAAAAGTAAAACTAAAGCACTTGAGAATATTAATTTAACATAAATAATTAACAGTTTGGAAGGTCATCTCCATTCTCTCCAAAATCAAAATACTTGCTAAAGCTGTTAAATGAGTCAACTCCTCTTTGAGGTTCTCCTTCTTGAGCTCTTTTTGCATAAATTGTCATTTGTTCATTTTTGAAAGCCTCACACATTACTGGATCTTTGATGGAATCCAAATATTTTCATAAAATTTTATTATCTTCTCATCTTTGTCATAGCTCTAATTTTTTTTGCCTCATTTTGAGCTCATAACAACTGAAGTTCATAATTTTTTTCGAGAATAGATTGAATTTCATGAAACATTTCTTTTATTTCTTTATTCATGGACATAAAAAGTTTTTTCATTTCCTCATTTTGTTCCTTTTTCATTTTTTTCTTTCTTCCTCCCAATAGAACGATCAACTTCATCATTTCTTTCAATAAATGGATCTTCAACTTCAAAATCATTATTTAAATCAATATAAAATGATGATGATCCTATTGACTTATCTTATTTTTGGGATTCGAACGGTGACATTTCATTATACTTAGATCGTTTTCGATGACTCGATGCTTTTTTTTTGCTAGTATTAACATATTTCTCCATATTTTTTAGGATTGGCCATACATGATCAAATTTGAAATCTTTTTGAAATTGGATCTTGAATGAGTAAATCTTTTGCTTTCTCGAACTGCAAAACAACAATGTAACTTAAGTTAGATTTTAGGATATAAATCAAACGTATTTCAATTCATACAAAGAAAAAAAACAAATAAATGAAGCACTTACAATATCTTGTCCATAAGCACCACTTGGATTCAAGTTTTCAATCTGTCGAACACATCCTCTGAATTTTCCAATAACTTTCATTATAGTTTGCCATCGAGCTTGCAAAGATCTCCAAGGTCGAACAGTGATGATATGATTCGGCAGCATTTGATGGTACTCAGTTGTGATACGAGACCAAAACTAAGCCATAGATTGATCTCTACTAGTGATTGGGTCTTGCGAAACATTAAGATATACATGGCATAGGACTCGATTTAATTATATTTGTTAAATAATATTAATTTAATATAAATTATATATTAATTAATTAAAAATGATTTTATTTTAAAATTTATAAATAAATAAATAAAAATCATTGCATAAATATAAATTAATTTAGTTAATAACTAAATTATTATGGTATATTCTTTGAAAATAATTTGGTGTAAAATTTTGATGTAGAGTGGTTGGAGTAACACTAAATTTAGTGTAAAAAGATTCTTAGAATATTCTCTTTTACACTAAATGTGGTGCAAAATTTTAGTGAAATGGTTGGAGATGACCTAAGTGTTTGAAGCAGCTGTAAAAAAATCAGATTGGTGGTGAGGTAGGTAATAGAAATGATGTCACACCATAAGATTGGTGAGTCTTGAGGTGAAAGTCCAATTTCAGCTAGTAAAGATTGAAGCCATTCAATTTCAATTAATGCAGAAGTTAAGGGACAACACTCAGCTTCTAATGAAGAACATGAAACTATCTTTTATTTTCTTGACTTCCAAGAGATTAAATTGCGTCAAAATAAATTGCTTTTCTTGTCTTCTTCATCATTTGCCCAGTCAGAATCACTATACGCTTGAACAATCATGGAGCGGGATTTGCGGAGATGTTGAACTTATGTTTTAGTGCCTTGGAGGTTGTGAAGTATGCATTTAAGGGTTGTCTAGTGTTTATCCTTCGAATGTTGCATAAAATGGGCAATTTTGTTGACGGTGATACCAAAATATTACAGTCCAACAAGAATCCTTTGAAATAGGTGACGATTACAGAAATCCATGCCTTTTTGTCCTGTTAGTTTCGTAGTAGGGGAGGCAGGACTAGAGACTGGCTTTGTGGTAACCATCTGTGCTTTCCGTAGGAGTTCCGTGATACACTTTTCTTAGGTTACCAACAGTCCTTGAGTTGTGGTTTTAACTTCAGTGTTTAAGAAGTAGTGTAAGGAACCCAAGTGTTTGAGAGCAAAATGGGATTTAAGAGCAAATATGGTAGCGACGATTTGGCGTTGATTATTGCCTGCAATGATCAAATCGTCTTCATAAATTAGACAAAAAATCATATCATCTTCAACCTTTTTAAAATATAAAGACATTTGTTTTAGAACCTGTAAAACCCATTGCTAGAAGTCAATCAGTGAGACATCGAAATCATCGTCTTGGAGCTTGTTTGAGACTGTGGAGTCATTTATGTAATTTACACACATGTGTGGGATAATTAGGATTGAGAAACCCTTGAGGTTGGGTTATGTAAATTGTTTCTTCAAGCGGTCCATGAAGGAAGGCGTTTAAGATGTCAAGTTGTTCAATCGGCCAACATTTGGTTACTGCCAAAGAGAGAATTATCTAATGACTACTGGCTTTATGATTGGATTATGAGTGTCGTGATAATCAAGGGCTGGTCGTTGGTGATAACCTTTAGCTAGGAGACGGGCTTTATATCGATTAACACTGTCATCGGCCTTATTTTTAATACGATAGACCCATTTGTTACTGATTACATTATAATGAGGTTGTTGGGGAACTAATTCCCAAGTTTAATTGTGAATAAGGCTTGTATTTCGTCAACCATTGCTTGACGCCATAATTAATTTGATGATGCTTCACTATACATAAGTGACTCGGTAGCAGATAATGAACTTAAGAAGGTTTTGGATTTCAAACTGCTAGTTTTGGCTCGAGTCACCATCGAATGTGTTGTTGCAGTAGGTGTGGATCGTAAGAGTGGAGCCTGTGACATTGTCAAGTTATAGTTAGACAAATATACTTGAATATTGATTGGATTTGAGTGAGAGATGGAAGCAAGTTGTGGTTGGTATGGATCAAGATTTAAATTATGCGATGAGATAAGATTTGGTAAAATGTAACATTGGGTGAGTTCAGAGGCTGTGGGGAGCTAGGTTTAGGAGGAGAGCAGTCTATTGATGCATGACTTAGATGAGTTGGGGAAGAGGGCGATAGTGCAGACGTTTTAGAGGGATGAGGCGTTTGTATGGATGAGGTTGTCGGTTTAGAGGGATGAGGCGCGAGTATGGATGACGATGGCATTTTGGAGGGATAAGGAGTGTGTATGGATGGGGCTATCATTTTGGAGGGATGTGGCATGTGTATGGATGGGCTGTCATTAGTGGTTGATTAGTAGAAGGAGAGTTATGTATTAATGGCGTAAGTTTGATTATTGGCAAAGAAAATGGGAGTAGAGGTGGATTGGTGTCAATACTGGTTGACTAACTGAAATGGGAACACTTATTCATCAAACAATACACGGCATGAATAATGAATTTTATTAGCGACAAAACCATAACATTTGTATCCCTTAAATATTTTAGAATAACCAAGAAATATACAAGGAGAATAACAAGAAGATAACTTATTAGGAGTATATGAACATAACCAAGGATAACATAAACACCCAAATACATATAATTCATTATAATCTATAGGTTAACGAAAAAGTAATGACGATGGTGTTTTGTGGTCTAAGACTAGTGTAGATAAGTGGTTTATAATGTAAGTGGATGTTTTAAAAGCATGAGTCCAAATTGATAGTGGCATGAAGGCATGATTAAGGAGAGCCAAACCTATTTCAACTATGTGTCGATGTTTACGTTCAACACAACCATTTTTTCAGGTGTTTTGGGGCAAGCACTTCGATAAGGTAGCATTTTCACCAAGGTATTTGGTAACGATTTGGTATTCACCACCCTAATCACTTTGAGATTGCTTTATAGGGGGTCCAAAATACTTTTCAGCAATAAAAAATTTTATAAAATAATTGAAGACCATATTTATAGCGATAAAAAAATAACAAAAAGTATTTACTAAAATGAGCAAAAAATAATACATAGTAGGAAAAACATATATAGATGGTGTAGAGGTAGTACCCCAAAGATCAGACACAAAAGATCTAATGGACCATTAGTTTTATTGTCATAAATTGGATAAGGAGTTCTATAAATTTTACTTATCGAACATAAATACATAGATTTGGAAGAAGAATAAGAAAGACTATTAAGAACAAAAAAGACTATTTATTATACTATTAAAGATGAGGTATAGACAACACGAGCATGTCAAGTATCAAAAGTAACATGATGTGCTTTTGGAGAAGAAGATGATTTAGTCGAAAGCTGTAAAGGAAGTGAGTAAAGTCCATTGTTAAGTTGTCCTTTGTGAAGAATCCTGTGGGACTAAATATCCTTTATGACAAAACAATTAAGAAAGAATTCAATTGAAACATTGTTAGTTCAAGTAAAATGGCTAAGAAATAATAAATTTGTTTCAGCAGAGGGAACATGGAGAATATCAAAGAGTGTAAACAATTTATTGTTCAAAGAAAACGGTGATGAGCCAATATTAGAAATGGAAAGGTGGTACCATTGGTAAGCTGAACTTGATCAGGAAAATTGAATTCATTATGGATGGCAAGGTTCTCCAAGTCAGTTGTCATATGATGGGTGGCACCAAAATCCACAATCCACTATTTTTTAGGAGAAGAGGGTTAAGTGAAAGCAAGATTTAAGGCTAGAGAAAATGATGTGGAAGAATGACAATTAGAGGAAGAGTCACTTCAGAGTTTACGAGAAGGACATTGATTGGCCAAGTGCCCTTAACCGCTACAATTGAAAAAGGTCACAGAGGTAGAAGATCGACTACTAAAATTTCCTCCACACCTTCCTTGTCCTCATCCACAAGATGACTGATGAGTCAAATAATGAACTATAGTAGGAGATGTAATAGGAAGATTCTCCTTTTGCAGTTATTGTTCCTCAACTAAGGTGAGACCAAAAAGTTCAACATAAGAGATGGGACTTAATCGAGGATTAATTGCTGGAAAAAAGGGTTGAAAGGTTTAGTGAAACCCCTCACAAAATAGACTAAACCAGATCATCCACGCTCACAGTGGCATTCAGAGAAATAAGATTATCATAATAGCTTTTTGGCATGTTCGAAAAATTAAGCAATACTTTCAGTATTATGTTGTTCAATTTTATAGAGATTACTTTTAAGGATATAGATTTGAGGAAGAGATCTAGTATTGAATGCTTGCATAATATTGTCCTAAGCGGCTTAAGCAGGTAGAATGGAATGATCTAATGAAGCAACCAACTATGACAAAACAAATTTGTCATTCTTCTTCTAAGTTTTATACGCAGGATTTTTAATGTCACCAATCATATGTAGAGGAGGAGGGTTGGAGCTATCAATGTGAGTTTTAAGGTTATGACAACTAAAAGAGGGTAAAAATTATGTTTTCACAAGAGAAAATTGGAAGAAATTAGTTTAAGGACGGAGCTTTGATTAGGAGATGGTGTTGGTAGGGAGGCATTATTGGAGAAGAAGAAGAGGTGACGATTGTTATGGAAAGGGAGATTGGTATTTGACATCGTTGTGGCTATGAAAGCTTTGATGCTCTGATACCATGAAGAGACTCTATCTTAATGTTTTATGAAGTGCAGAGACGACAAATATGTAAAGTGCAATAGATATGTACAAATAATTGATAAGTAAAAATAAGAGATATGTATAGATAATAACAGTAAATTTATAATGAAAATGTTATCCTATCCTTATCCGTATTATATCCTTATCACCCTTCTCATCTGAATCTCCCCGGTTTGCTTTTATCATCCTTGTCTATTTTTGTTTTGTTGTCTTGATTTTATTATCATTTTCATATTTGTGGTTCACTTTTTCTTCATTCAATGACTTTAAACGTCTAGACTTTAAATCAATCAATGAAAATATGTTATTTTATTTATAATAATCATACTTAATTTTTAATTGAAGGCAAAGAATGAACATAAATTGTCTTTATAGTGAATATAAATGCTCTATTTAGTTGTACAACTTACAATAATGGCGGCTAGTATATTATAATCTTTTCTACTTTTTTTGTAGATGAATCTTTTAAAGTGGTAATTTTTTTGGGATGTGAAATGAATTACATTTTGGTGGTTGCCTTACATTGCATCTTTTAAGTTTAACACAGCTTTTTTTTCCAGCATGTTTCGAAGTGACTAAGAAAATCCATACACTTGATATACTGTCAACACCTTGACATATAATATAATAAAATTTGTGCTTAAGTTGAGATCAAAAATAACAATCACAATAGAAGAATAAGAGATTATCATTTTTAATACATGCTTTTTTTTTAACCTAAAGCTTAAATAAGGATTCAACAGTATTTCTAGCTCTAATTTTCAAGAGTATCAATTTAAGTTGAGAGATTAAGAGAGACAAGGTTTCAAATGACAAATTATTTTTACAAGGGAAAATTAAAGTTTAAATTTTAGAAAACTGGGTTATTTTAAGAAAAATGGGTTATGGGTCATTAGTTCTGGATATGGATAAATAGATTATGGGTAACTTTTAGTTCAAGCCACGTAAGTGTTCACCTATCCACAATATTATCACATAGATGTCTAGATGTTAGGTTGAAAGTGGCTATGTTAGCCACATTAAACCAAAAAAACAAAACAAATGAAACTAACATTTTGACGTGAGTTGTATAATTTTTGGAAGGTTTAACATCAAATTAAAAAAGTTTAAGATTTGACACTAAAATTAAAAAATTCTCAAATATTTGGTACTGTAAAATTTGTTATCCCTAATCTTTTCCCAAAACAAGATACTTCCTCTTTGCATACATATGTGCTTTACTATAATGGATCTATAAATTACATTGTAATAACAACTTTTAATATTTGTTTTTCGAGCATTATAAATATAGAATGTTTATAATAATTCCTACTTATACCTTTTAGAGATAATTACCCCTAGCCTGCACCATTTCAATTAAATTCTCATGTTAAGAGAGCAAGTAAAAAATACTTCATTCAGCTCAATATCATTCGTAGAGAAATACTTCCTTGAGTTTAAAATTTTTTTATAAGGATTAAAATGTCATACTTAAAGTTGCAAATATCGTATCAAAATTCACAATGATTTTAGTTCTTTTTTTGTAAAGTATAGATATCGTTTAATACTAGATACTTTTTCAAATAATTTTTAATATTAGAATATAATCTCTTAATTTAATATAGTCAAAATTTAGTATCCTATTATAAAATTTGTATTTTAAAGTATAATTTTTTGTAAAATTATTTTAGGGTACTCAACATTAATAATAACTTGTTTCTCCTAAACAAACATTAACATGAATAGTTGAAAACAATATAATATATATTATGCTTTATAGCTTTTTTTCAATTTTAGCTTTTATTTCAAAGAATCACAATAATATAAATTTGATGTAACAACTATTTCTTCATTCTTATTAATCAAAAGAACACTATGTAGGAAAATGGGTTATTTTTCACATATTATTTATGTAGCTAAATATTACTCATATCAAATGTTTAACGAAAGTTACGATTAATACAAGAAGAAGCTTATTTAACTCTCATATTCTTCAAAAGTAAAATAATATGAAGTACTTGAAATATTATAATTTTCAATAAAAAAAAGCATCATATAATAAGAACATCACAATAATAAAAGTTTGTGCTTATATACACATCAAAATAAAAGTAAAACCTAAAACAAAAACAAAAACACTTATCCATTTCATACTTATATTGCATATTTTGTATTTAGAGGATATATCAAATACAACTGAAAACAAAAGTAAACAGAAAACAATTAAAAACGTAAATTTTCATTTTATGACATATTCATTTAAATTATATTGGCCCTAAATTTCATTTAGGACAAAGTCATTATATGGCCTTAAGTTTAAGGTGCCTTTTTTCTCATAAACAAAATGAATTTGATGATTTTTTTAACAAATTGTACTACTGAAGAAATATATACCTGAATTAAGTTTTGTCTCTTTAACGAATTGTAATGGTCATCACAAAGACACCATTCTCATCATTTTATGCCTTCATTTGTAAGTTAAGCAAATCTTACTTCATTTTACTTTAGTCAATTGTCATAATAGGTTAAGAGCATGGTCATGTTGGTTTCAACTCTCTTTGTGAAACTTAGTTTAAAATAAACAATTGAATTAAGAAATGTATTGTTAATAAACAAAGGAGGGTAAATTTTGTTTTTTTCCTGCCTCTCATTAATAATAATAAGATGAGATTTGTATAAAGAATTTTTTTAATTAACCTTAATTATTTCCTTCACCCTTTTGATAACATCCTAAAAGATTCATTTTTTACTTCTTATCACTATAGTCATACGGAGTAATCTCACCAGACGCTCACAAACTTAGATGACAAACTAACATTGGGACTCATTGTAGACAGATGATAAGAGAAGAAATTAAGAGAGCTTTGAGGGAGATGAAGAGCGAAAGGACAGTGGGGCCTGATGAGATACCCATTGAGGTGTGGAAGAGCCTAAGTGAAGAGGGTTTTACGAGCCTAACAGAATAGGGTTTTACCTGGCTAGCCAAACTTTTTGATATGGAACTTAAGACCACCAAAATGTTAGCTGAATGGAAATTGAGTACGTTAATTTCTCCATATAGGAATAAAGGGAACATTTAAATTTGTAAAAGCTATACACTCGAATTAAGAAATGCATCGCTAATAAACAAAGGAGGGTAAATTTTGTTTTTTCTTACCTCTCATTAATAACAATAAGATGAGGTTTGTATATAGAATTCTTTTTTAATTAATCTTAATTATTTCCTCCACCCTTTCTATAACATCCTAAAAGTAATTCATTGTTGACTTCTTTTTACTGTAGTAATACGAAGTAATCTCACCAGACCCTCACAAACTCAGATGACAAACTAACATTGAGACTCGTTGCAGACAGATTACAAAAGAAGAAATTAAGAGAGATTTGAGGGAGATGAAGAGCGAAAGAATAGTAGGGCTTGATGAGATACCCATTGAGGTGTGAAAGAGCCTAAGTGAAGACGGTTTTACCTAGCTAGCTAAACTTTTTAATATAGACCTTAAAACCGTCAAAATGTTAGATGAATGGAAATTGAGTACATTAATTCCTCTATATAGGAACAAAGGAGACATTTAAAATTATAACAACTATACACTCGAATTAAGAAATGTATTGCTAATAAACAAAGGGGGATAAATTTTGTTTTTTCTTACCTCTCATTAATAACAATAAGATGAGGTTTGTATAAAGAATGCTTTTCTTAAAAATTAACCTTAATTATTTCCTTCACCCTTTCTATAAAATCATAAAAGTAATTCATTGTTGACTTTTTATCATTATAGTTATACGGAGTAATCCAACCAGACGCTCACAAACTCATATGACAAACTAACATTGGGACCTGTTACAGACAGATTATAAGAGAAGAAATTAATACAGCTTTGAAAGAGATGAAGAGTAAAATGATAGTAGGGCTTGATGAATACCCATTGAGGTGTGGAAGAGCCTAAGCAAAGAGAGTTTTACCTGGCTAGCCAAACTTTTTAATATGGACCTTAAGATCGTTAAAATGTTAGATGAATAGAAATTGAGTACGTTAATTCCTCCATATAGGAACAAAGGGGACATTTAAAATTGTAACAACTATAGAGGTATCAAACTACTTAGTCACACAATAAATTTGCTAGAGCAGGTTATTGAGAAGAGAGTGGGAAAAGATGCTCTTATCTCATAGAACCAGTTTGGCTTCATGCTAGAAAGATCCACGACATAAGTACTACATCTTTTAAGAAGATTAATAGAATATTAAAGGGAAAGATAGAGTAATCTACACTTGGTTTTTATTGATTTAGAGAAGGCATATGACAGGATACCTAAGGAAATATTGTGGAGGTGTTTAGAGGGTAAGGGAGTTCCTTTGTCTTATATATGGGTTATTAGGGACAAATATGAAGGTGTAAAAACTAGAGTAAGAATGATAGGAGGAGAGACAGAAAATTTTTCTGTCATTATTGGGCTATACCAAGGCTTCTCATTGAGTCCTTTTTATTAATGGTGAAGAATGAGCGTAACAAGAATATTCAAAGGAATGTGCCTTAGTGTATGTTGTTTATTGATGATCAGAAAAAAGATGGTATCAATGTCAAGCTAGAATGTTATAGAGATACGTTAGAGTCGACGGGTTTTAAATTGAGCAGGAATAAGACTGAGTACTTATAGTGTATCTTTTCGAGGCATAGTGTGGATCCTAATGTAAGGTAAAGATTGGTTCAGAAGTTATACGACAGAAAGAATGTTTTAAGTACCTAGGATCTATCATTCAAAGTAATGGAAAGAAGATGAAGATAAAGTCCACCGTATCAGATCGAGGTGGCTCAAATGAAGAAGTACATCATGCGTTTTATGTTACAAGAAAATACCACTCAAATTTAAAGGTAAATTCTCTCGTTTAATAATTAGGTCGATTATGCTATATAGGGTAGAGTGTTGGCCCATCAAACAAGTGCATAGTTGTAAGCTAATGGTCTCCATTGGATGTGTAACCTTGCTGGAAGAGATACGGTCAATAATATATTAGTAAAAGACAAATTAAAGGTGGCCAATATTAATGATAAATTAAAAGAGGTGAGACTTAGGTTGTTTAGATATGTTAAAAAGAGACACTTGACTGTAAGACGAAAAAAGGTTGGTCAAGAATAATATAGCTTTGCTGGAACTTACCGAAGATATGACTCTTAATAGAAAACTTTGGTATACTATAATACAGATAAAGATCTTATGTAGAGAGGTCTTTATCGTTCTCTTAATTCCTCTAAACTTTTTCCTTCAAGTCATTCGTTTTATATGTAGCCTCAATATTTTGATTAAGTAGTACTTCTCTCCTAACTACTTAGCTAAATAGTTTCTTATTTAGTCTATTTACTTTATTATAATGGCTTATGTGATTTATTCTTTTACTTGTCTCTTTTTTTCCTAGTTTGTGTATTTATTTACTTATTTTATCTTGTATTGTTAATTTTTACCATATTCGATATGTATTGTATTGCATATTTTTATATGTTTGGTTATACATATTTATTTACATTTTGTATTATTATTACTTTGCATTATATCTAAGTCTATCATAAACAACCTCTTTATCATTTAAGGATAAAACTGCATACTATTGGACTTCTCTAGACCTTGCATTTTTGTTAGACTCTCACTGGGTATTGTTATTGCAATTATTGAAGTATAGATCTTTTAAAACCTCAATTTTAGTATTAGATTTGGATATTGAGATGCAGCTCATTTATTACATATAAATATTCGTCAAATCTTTTTCTTTATTTTAAAAAGACATTGAAGTGATAAAAAATTAGCTATAAATTTTGTAATTGTAGGACGACACAAATTCTTATTTTTTAAAAAATATTTTCTGGTTAAATCTAAAACTCATACACTATTATAAATGAAATTAATAATTTTCTTACTTTTAGCAAAATTTCATTAATGATTTAAAAGAATCTTCATTCTTTTATATTTTCAACATCAAATTAATACAACATTTAACACAAAGAGTCCAATAAAAAGAAATATATTTATTTTACAACCTCTTTCCATTTACTTTATGAGCAACATTATTGTCACTAATGAACTATACATTATTTTTAGGTTCAATTTTATGTACATCTTCATAAAAAAATTTTAATAGAGTAGTAATATTTCTCATAGGTTGACTCAAAAAATATTATCTTTTATAAAATAAACAAAAAATTCATGATAAAAAGGTATTTTAAAGATAAATAAAGAGTTTTTATTCATCGTTATTTCAGAGTAAATCTTTTAATTGTTAAAATTTTAAAAATTTTTGCAAAATTGACCGTATAAACTGCTATATCAAAGAAGCACTCTCAATTATACATTTGATTCTAAACCTACCGTAATTGAGTTGTAAGGATCATTGCACAACAACTGAAGGACAAAGTTCATCCATTTATAGCCAAGGATCAAGTTAAGTTAAAGCCATAAAAGCATACGCATAAAAACTCTAAATGCTAATGACAAAAGAAAATGCTATCAGACTTAAGGTAGAGCCTTACAAAAAGCTTTTGCCAGTGACTACCTTTAAATTAGATTAGATTAGAAGTAGCCACTGCACCAAAGCCATATGCTGATTAATAGGAAATATTAGATTGAACACCAACTTTATTCTATTAATGTCTTAAGCATTAATTACTCACTTTAATTTTCACCTTTTTACTATATATATATGTGTGTGTGTGTGATAAATCAATAAAATATTGTTATTTATATAAAATAAATTATATAATTTTATTAATATTTTAATGTATGTAATTTTAATTAATAATTAATACAATATCAATAAATTTAAAATGATAATAAATTAAGTTTTATATTGGATTTTTATTATATAAACTAATAAATAAGATAATTATATGTTATAATGATTTATAATTATGTAATTATATTTTATTTATCATAATAATGTAATGAATTAATGATATTTATTTTATTTACAAGTAATTTATTTATACTCGTTTAATTTATAAATAATTATTTTATATATTTAAAATATTAATTTATAAATAATTTATCCATTGTAATTTTTATTCAGCACTAATATTAAATCTCACGGACTAATGAAATAAGAAAATTTTATTTAATTCTTATATTGATTATAGTGGATAAATATGGTTTAAAAAAAACATTGATTAACATTAGCCATAAGTCTAACAGACTGATAAGATATGAAAAAATTAATAAACAGTAAACTTGAATTTAGGAGACTAAAGTTACATAAAAAATTAACGAGCATTGACAATTAGTATAATGATTAAATTAATATTGATTATAATAAAATACAAAGATGAATCATTTTAATTATCAACATTATTAAATAATTAATAAAATATGTAATCTAGGGTCATGTAAAATTAATAAATTTGTTCCCAATGACTATTACATGTGATAAATTAATATGGATTAGTTATTAATAAGTGAATTAAAATTAGATATTAAATATTATTTTAAACTAGTAAATATATTATAAATTGATATACTATTAATTATTAACAAAATTAGATAAGTTAATATACTATTAATAATTAATAAATAAATTATCAGTTCATGTTAAATATTTTTAATAATTTTTATATTTTAAAACTTAATTTACAATCCATTTTTTGCCTAAAGATATAAGTAATAAGAGATAAATATGTTAAATTAATAAAATTATTTAATAGTTATAAATGAATTATTTTAAAATACATATAAAAATAAAAAATCTTATTAATACTATTATATAATAAAAAACTTAATCTATTATTATAATTACTTATGTTTATTTAAGATTTCTCTCCGGCCTAGTCCATGAACTGGCCCGAGAGTGACTACTTTTCTGTATGGGCTTTTGCCCAATGTTTGCTTTTTAGCATCACTGTTCTGGAAGTGGAATTTGCATACGTGTTCCTGCTAACTACGACAATAACACTGCCAAATAGGTGCATTGGAATTTGGAAGGCAAACATAACATGTGACTAATGAGAGGAGATCGTTTCTTCCTCTTTCCTGTTCCCACTCTCTGCCATTACATTACATGACATTCACACATTTTCTTCTTCTTTCCTGTTCCCACTCTCTGCCATTATATTACATGACATTCACAAATTTAACTCTCGTCTCATTTATTTATTGCTAAATGTGTGGATGTCATTCAATAACACAGAGTGAAATAGGAGAAAAGGAACAGACTATCTTTTCCCGTGATTAATATATACGTCAGTGTTTGATGACCCCTATTGTAGAGGACGAGTTGACTCTGTCAAACATTTAACATATTTCATTCACATCCAATTAGTATTGCAGTCTTGAGATTTTTCAGTACAAAAATAACTCTTGATGAATCAAATTTACGTATGAGTAACCTTATCTGTACTTCAGTTTGTACAAATTTAAGTATGCGCATAAAATTAGGTTATTGGTTTGTCCAATATTTTAAAGAGAAGGCGCTTTCTTTTACATTGTCATCTCTATTATGTTAGTTTATGTTCTTGTAGTTAGCTGGTTGATTGCAATTTTAATGCAAGACATTGTTATTTAATTAATAAAGGCATTCTTTATGTTGATGTCTTATGTTAATTACATTTGATGTTTTTATGCTAAATATAAAATCTTTAGAATAATTATTGAGTAATTGAAATTATGATAAAATTATAATTATGAGATTCAATTTTTATTTATATATTATTCACAAATTGTTCATAGTTATAATTTATCAAGACAGGATAATGATAAAATGGTAAAAAAAATACTTTTTTTCTTACGAAGAAAGTAATTAATCTAATAAATTAAAATAAGGAGATACTTACACTAATGTGTAGGTGCTTATCAAAAAATAAGTTCATTAAACTGACCTGATTTTGAGGATCCTAAATGGAATATTACTTATCTATCTATGGATTTTCTCATTATGATAGTTGTATGATTGATTCTTAGATTTTAGATTACCTAAGTATCTCATGTAGGAATTACTGTATTTTAATACTACTTCTGACATGTCATATTTAGGGTAAATCAATTAGTAGTAATTAAATGCAGTATGAATCATATAGAGATAGCTGAGTAAGTTAATAAATGATTCGTCATTTTAAAATAATTAGAGAGAATGTTCTACTGTTTTTGACTAGTAGTAGTTTAAGGAATTCTCTGACCAAAGTGAATTGACATTTGAAAACATAATTGACATTCATTCTTTTTAATTAGTAACTGATTTATAAATGATATTAGAAAAGATATAAATGATATTAGAAAAGATCTTCTTTTCAAATCATTTATAAATTAATTACTAATTAACAAGAACGAACGTGATTAGATTAAAAGCAATAAACACTCCTTCTTCTGTCCAATTGGAACATTAGATGACGAAATCATAATCATGCATAAACATGTTAGTTAAGTCAAACCATGTCAACGTTCATGATATTTGAATGGTCATGATATGTTGCTAGACGTTAGTCATGATCTATGATTATAAATTGAAAAATTGAAAAATTAAAGATAAATTAAAAGGAGTTTTAATTTATCTAATTCTAATTATGATTAAAATTATAATTTATAATTATTGCTAATATATTAAGAACCTAATGAGTCAGACATAAAGAATGGTTTAAAAGAGAAAATTCAATTTTATTTAAGTTGGACTGAATTATAAAGTTTGAGAAAATTTAGAGATCAAATATGAGATACTTGATTTTGTTAAAATTAATTTAAATATAATTAGAGTTTGACTTTAATTATAATTGAAATATTCATTTTAAATAGAAATTAAGGACCCTAATACTTTTTCTATAGATAGGAATAAGCCTAATGGAGCTAGCATTCCTGGTAGCTTCTCTTAAAGAGTTGAGTGTCTTTTGATTGCTATGTAGATACTGTTAGAGGTTGGAAGCGTGAACAACTCGTAGTTAAAACATCAAAAAAGTTTCAAAAGAATTTCATTGGGAATATCGAATTAGGTACAATTTTATATTTTATTATTTCAAATATTTTTCAAGTTATTCAATTATTAAGATAATCATAATAGGCTTCCTAATAATAGTATCAAAGTTTTCTTTAATTGTTTAACTTGAGTTAATTGCTTGATTATTATTGATTTGATAAAAAACTAAGATTGGAAATCTTGATTATTGTATTAAGGATTATGATTTAATTAATTTCTGAAACTATTTTATGGAAAATTTTATGTTACATCTCCTTTCTTTGTTACTTGATTTTGACTATTATTTGTCGTAAATTATTGTTTATGGAGCTTGGCATATATTATCTAAATGTTTCAAAATAGTTTCCAAAAGATATTATTTTGGACGAGTTGAATTATTAAATTAAATTAGTTATCAAATCAATAATTAGAATCAAACAAAGGTTTTAAAGGATTTCTTTCATAATTAGATTATGTTAAAATTTTATTAAAATGATATTGTATTATTTTGATGAGATTAAAAAATTTTAAAATTTCAAGTCCCTCTATTAAATATTAAATGATAGTTGTCTTCCAGTATTTAAGAATATAATCAAAGTTCTATTTATTGTAAGGCTTATGAGCAAACTCAATGCCCCTTTAACCTAAATATGTTTTATCTTAAACTAATGGGTCCTACTTAATTAAATTTGTATAATTTGGATGAGCAAAATCGTGATCATATAAATTTAGAAGAAAGGTTAAAAATAATATATATGATGTATTTTAGCAAAGAATTATCACCTAACAAATTTAAGAGTGACATAAGATGTGATTAATAAAATTGTTATCTATTTAATTTAAATTTAGTTGGTTTGTTTAGCAAACTCAAGATAAACTATTTTTGAATGGAATCTTATCCCATTAGCAAAATTTTGATAATTTTTTGATTTAATAGTTAGGGCTATTATTTTGAATAAAATAGTGAGAATAATCAAATATTTATCAAAATTTTGATTTTATTTGATATTGTGGTGTAAACTAATACTTACTCTTTTATATCTTTCAGTTATCAAAAGAATATAAGTACTAATCTGATGTTAAAGAGTATCATAACAAGCTAATTGGACCTAATTTCTTGGAGTAGTTTCGCAACTTGAGAATTGTTCTCAGACAATAAAACAAGTTGTATGTTCTTAACATTGTTGTTCCACCAGAGCCTAGTTCAGATGTGACTGATCAGGTTTGAGAGAACAACATCATTATATTAATGACGGTGAATAAGCTACATGAGTGATATTGACTAGTATGTTTCGGGAGCTTTAAAGGCAGCATTGTAACATGGATGCTCCTATTATAATTTTGCATTTCAAGGAGTTGTTTGGTGTACAAAGCGAGGTGGAGAGGAATCAATTCTCTAAAGCATTACTTTAACACAGGATGATAGAAGGATCTTCAGTGAACCTACACGTGTTGGATATAATTAGCTACATTGAAAAATTAGGCCAATTAGTTTTTTTATGGATTATCAATTAAACATTGATTTGGTGTTATAGTCTCTTAGTTCGATCAGTTCAAAATTTGCTATAAACTTCCATATGAATCAAAAGCATATGTCATTGACTAAACTATTGACGGTGCTCAAGACTATAGAGGGGTGCCTTAAAAAGGAAACAAGTTCCGTTCTTATTGTGGATTCTTCCAAGAGAAAGAAAAAGGGCTCTGAGAAGAATAATAACAAGAAACGTAAGGCTTCTGCTAGAATACCAAAGCAAAAGGTGGTGTAAAGAAGAAGAGTAATGACAAGGGTACATGTTTTCACTATAGAGTTAATTGGCACTAGAAAAGGAACTGTCCAACTTATCTTGCTACCTTGAAAGATAAGAAACTTAAAGAAGTTGTTTCTTCAAGTATGTTTATGATTGAGATCAATCTTTCTACTTATATTGCATATTCTTGGGTATTAGATACTGGATGTAGTTGTTATCTTTCTACTTATATTGCATATTCTTGGGTATTAGATACTGGATGTAGTTATTATATTTGTAATAATATGCAGATTTTAGGAAAGAGTAGATTGTTGACGAAAGGCGAAGTGGACCTACGAGTTGACAATAGAGCAAGAGTTATTGTATTAGATGTAGGAACTTGTAGTATAGTTTCGCCTTTTGGCCTTTAACTGGAACTAAATAATTGTTATTATGTTGTAGTTATTACTAGAAAGATCATTTCTATTTTTATTTAGATTTGAATGGATTTATCTTTATTATTAATAAGAAGAGTTGTTCTTTCTATAACGATGATGCTTATTATAGATATGGATTACTTACAAATAACTTGTATGAATTAGATCTTCAAGTATCAATCGTTAACATAAATAGCAAGAAAAGAAAGTTAAGTAATCAAAATTCATCATATTTATGACGTTGTAGGTTAAGTCATATAAAGGAAACTAGAATCACAAAGTTACATAAAGAAGAATATCTGGGTCCTTTTAATTATGAATCATATGAAACTTATGAATCTTATTTGTTGGGAAAGATGACTAAACTACCCTTTAGTAGAAACGGAGAATGTGCCAATGAGTTATTAGAGCTTATACGCTTATACATTTAAATGTATGTGACCCTATGTCTATTTGTGTTAGAGATGGATTCTCATATTTTATTATGTTCACATATGATCATTTTAGATATGGTAATGTGTACTTAATAAAACAAAAGTCTGAATCATTTGAAAAGTTCAAATAATTTAGACTTGAGGTTGAGAAGCAAACTGGTAAAGTATTAAGAAACTTAGATCAGATCAAGTTAGTGAATACTTAGACTACGAGTTTCTTCGTTACTTAAAAGAGAATAAGATTATCTCATAATGGACTCCTCTTAGAACTCCACAACATAATGGAGTATCTGAGAGGGGAAATCGTACTCTATTCGATATGGTACATTCTATAATGAGTTATGCAGATCTTCCTATCTCTTTTTGGGGATATGCCATTGAAACTGTTTCTTATCTTTTGAATAGAGTCCCATCCAAATTAGTTGACAAGACACCATATGAGATATGGACTGGTAGTAGACCAAGGTTATCACACTTAAAGATTTAGAGATGTGATGCTTATGTAAAGCATGCAATATTTGATAAGCTTTAAGTTAAATAAGATAAATGCAAATTTTTGGGTATTTAAAAGAGAGTATCGGATGTCAATTCTACCATCCTCTCGAGTAAAAGGTGTTTGTCTCAAGACATGTTACATTCCTAGAAAGAATATGTATTCTCAAGGAAATTAGTAGGAGTGAGGCAGAACTTAGAAAAGTTTAAAAGCCACAAATTCACATCCAAATAGAATAAAAACCTCAAGTTGATACATATAATGTACAACTAATGGTTCAAGAGACACTTAGTCCACAAGGGACTAATAGAATACATCTTCCCTCTACTAGATTAGATCTACGTATTGAAAAAGGGAAGGATAATGTATTGCTTATAGACGATGAGCCTATTACTTTTAAAGAAGCAATATCTAACATTGATTCTTTAAAGTTGCATGAAGCCATAAGATCTTAAATGGAATCCATGTACTAACCAAGTATGGACTTTGATGGATAGACCTAATGGTATTGTACCTATTGGAAACAACATGTCAATGCTTTACTCTATAAAGATTTGATTATCTTAAATCTTCTCCATTAAGGATATAAGAGAAGCAACTTATCTTTTGGGAATAAAGATCTATAGAGATATATCAAAAAGGTTGCTTGGTTTTATTGGAAGGTGGAAAAGTGAATTAGAAAGTAGAATGTGTCACTCAAAATTTGGCTTGCTTAAAATGCTTGAAACAAGAGGTATATAGGAAGCTTAGGATTACTTTAGAACTACTACTTAATTGCCCAACAAATTTTTACCCAACTAACTTATTAAATACCCAAGAAGCGTAGGATTACTCTAGAACTACTACTTAAATGCCCAATAACTTTTTATCCAACTAACTTATTAAATACCTAACTAACTTACTAAATGCTGTCTGGAAAAATCTGGTGCTCTACGCATTATCTATTTACAAGCCTATTCTAGAAATAAATCCTAACCATATACTTAAGCTCCATTTCTTTTTTTGCAAGGTACTCCCTAATGATATCTTATTTCTATATGCTTACTTCGATCATGGTACATCGGATTCTTGGCAAGTGCTTGGGAGGACTTATTGTCAATGTAAATATATGTTGCTTCTTCTTGATAGCCAAATCATATGAAAAGTGTAAGATGTTGCCGCCACATACTTGAATTCACATGTAGAGAGCATAACAAGTGGTTACTTATTTGAACTCCATGAAATTGCATAATTACTCATGTAAAATGTAAATCCAGTAGTACTCTTTCTGTCATCAATATCTTCAGTAAAGTTGCTATCACAATATCCTAGAAGCTTGAAATTATTGGAGGAAGTATAAAATAATCTATACTCCAACATACCTTTCAAGTACCAAAGTATTCTTTTTGCTGCCTTCATATGAGTTGTTGTAGGAACTTCCATGAAACGACTTACTACTCCAATAATATAAAAAATATCAGGCCTTGTGTAAGTCAAGTACCTTAAACTTCCCATAAGGCTTTTAAATAAAGTGGGATGTTCCTTTTTGCCTTTTTCAAACTTTCATAGTTTCGTTCCATACTCCATAGCTGCGTTTGCGAGGTTACAATCAAGCATCTTGAACTTATTCAATACTTCTTTCGTATATCCTTCTTAAGAAATAAAATTTTCTTCCTCTATTTGCTTCATTACTAGGCCCAAATAATAGGACATGAGCCCTATGTCGGTCATCTCAACCTCACGAGACATCTCCTTCTTGAACTCTTCAAACAATTTCGAATTGTTGTCGGTAAAGATCAGATCATCCATATAAAGACAAACTAGCAATATGTCTCTATTATCATAGGCTTTCACATATAAGGCGATGAACAAATCCTTGTTCTTGAAAGTACTTGTCAATGTGACTATTCCACACCTTTGGTGCTTGCTTTAATCCATATAATACCTTCTTTAACTTCAAGACTTGGTCTTCATACCCTTAGAACACATATCCAAGTGGTTGTTCAATGTACACTTCTTTTTCAAAATAAACATTTAGGAATGTTGACTTCATATCTAGTTGATAGATTCTCCATTTCATTTGATCTGCCATTGAGATAAGCAGTCTAATAGTCTCAATGCGAGTAACAGGGGCAAACACCTCTTTATAGTCAACGCCATACCTTTGCTTGTAGCCTTTTACACCGAGCCTTGCTTTATATCTTTCCACTTCTCCTTTTTCATTTTTCTTCACTTTGTAAACCCATTAACTCCTTTGGCTTTATGACCCTTGGGAAGATTTATTAGTTCTTAAGTATCATTCTTCTCAATCTTCTTGATTTTCTCATCCGTAGCTTGTTTCCATCTTTTGTCTTTTGTGGCTTCTTTAAAGCTAAATGACTCACCATCGACAAAGAAGCAATACAAATCAAGAGTTACTTCTTCAATTTCATCATAAAGATCATCAAGACTTCCCATTCTTCTCAGTCCTTCATTTGAGCTTTCAACTTGATTATTGGGAGTGGGTGAAGGTGGCTCATCGTTTGTAAAGAGGTAATACAAATCAGGAGTTACTTCTTCAATTTCATCATAAAGATCATCAAGACTTATCATTCTTCTTAGTCCTTCATTTGAGCTTTCACCTTGATTATTAGGAGTGCGTGAAGGAGGTGGAGTTACATCTTGTGTTGGTGCCATAACTTCTTCTTCTTCCTTGACAAAGTATGGAATGAAGTCATAGTTGCTTTCTTCTTTTCTTTCCCAATTCTATGATCCATCTTCTTCAAATTCTACATTGCAACTCACCCCTACCTTGCCATTGCTTGGGTTGTACAACTTATAGCCTTTTGAGTTTGTGTCATAGCCAACAAAGACAAGTTTGACACTTCTATCATCAAGCTTGCTTCTCCCTTGTTGTAGGATATGCTTGTAAGTAATGCACCCAAACACTTTTAAGTGATTCATGCTAGGCTTGTATCCCCTTCATGCTTCTAGTGGCGTACGATCCTTAATAATTGATGTTGGTGAGCGATTAGATATGTAAACTGCACAAGAGACAGCTTCAACCCAAAACTCCTTAGGCATATTCTTAACCTTCAACATGCTTCGAGCCATGTTAAGAATTGTTTTATTCTTGCTCTTAGCAATGCCATTTTGTTGTGGTCTAAGGACTATTAAAAGACATCGAATTATATGAGCTTCATAAAATTCATTAAACTCTCTTGAGGTGAACTCACCTCCTCTATCGGACAATAGAGCCTTAATTTTGTAGTCACTTTACTTTTCTACAAGAGCCTTAAAGTTCTTGAATGTAGCAAATGCTTTAGACTTTTGTTTCAAGAAGTAAACCCATGTCTTTCTAGTAAAATAATCAATAAGGAGGATGAAATACTTATTGCCACTAAATGATGATGGATTAATTGGCCCATAAATATCGGTGTGTACAAGTTGTAATGGCTTGGTTAATCTTAATATAGCCTCCTTTGGGAAACTCCTCCTTACATGCTTGCCAAGAGACACAAATCACAAATTTGATTGGGATGGTTAATTAAGGGCATCCTTTTCACCATCTTCTTCTTTCCTATGCCTTTGAGGTCGCTAAAGTTCAAGTTTCCAAATCTCATATGCCAACACCATGATTCGTCCTCTATCATAGCCTTCAAACACTTTACATCAAGCATCTTGAGATTCAATGCAAACATCCTATTCCTTGATATAGGGACCTTTGCAATTAATGTACCATTTTGATCTTGAAGCCAAAGATAATTATTTTTTCATTTGAATATCATACCCTTTTTTTAAAAGTTGTCCAAAGCTTAAATATTGTCTTTTAACTTGGGCACATAATAAATATCATTCAAAAGTTTATGGCTACCATCTTTAGAAGAGATGAAAATTGTATCTTTGCCTTCAATTTGAATTTTTAATGAGTCTCCAAAAGACACCTTGCCCCGTGATAACAACAAATTTGATTCATCTTCTTCGTTACCATCTATAAGATTAACTCTTGCCTCACCATTATTCAAGGGACTATGACATTTCTAAGAATAATGGCCAAACTTATGAGAATTGAAACACTCAGTGTTGAATTTTTCATACCTCCTTTCATTTATCTTCAAATTATAGCCTCATCCTTTACCTCTTGCACTTCCACGACCTCTACTTCATTGAAAATCTCTTGCCCTTTCATTGAATTTGTCTTGGCTACCTCTTCCTCTTCCACTTTGGCCATGTCCATAACCTCGTCCATGACCTCGTTGACTATCTCCTCTATTTTCTTTTAAATAGGCTTTGGCTTTGAGAGCTTGATCCAGTGCTTCTCTTTGTCTTCTATTAATCTTATATTTATGGGCTTGCAAGGATCCCTCTAGTTGTTTAATAGTCATCTTCTACAAATCTTTTGATTCTTTAATAGAGCACAACATATAGTCTAATTTTGAAGTGAGAGTTCGAAAGATCTTCTCCATCATATGAATATCCTCTACCATTTCTCCATATCTCTTCATTTGATTTGTTTATCGTGTACCCTCAAGCAATAATCCAAATTTGATTTTGACTCTTTCATCTTCATTGCTTCAAAATCCATTATTAGAGAATGAAGCCTTACTTTCCTCACCTTCTCTACTCTCTGGAAAGACTTTTGCAAGATCTCCCAAGCTTCTTTTGAGGTATAGGTAGTTGAATTAGCCACTTTTGCAAACATTGAATCATCCAAACTTTGGAGAATGATGATGAAGGCTTGTTGATCCTTCTTCCTTGTCTTCACAAATTCATTTATTGCATTTTGAGACAAAGCTCCTTCATCTTATGGCTTCTCATACCCCTTCTTTACTATCTCCCATACATCATGTGAGCTTAGCAAGGCCTTCAATCGAAGACACCAATTCTCATAGTTATCCTTTGTAAGAGGAGGATATTGAAATGAAACCATTTCAAAATTGGGCATTCCTCACTCTTTTGCTCACAACTTACCCACTTTGTATGTTTTTCACACACTCTAAATTTTTTTTCTAAACCAACCAAGCTATGATACCAATATGTTAGAAGGTGGAAGAGTGAATTAGAGTGGAGAATATGTCACTCAAATTTTGACTTGCTTAAAATGCTTGGTACAAAAGGTATTTATAGAAAGTTTGGGATTACTCTAGAATTAATGGTTAAATGCTCAACAACTTTCTACCCAACTAAGTTATTAAATACACAACAACTTTCTACCCTACTATCTTATTAAATGCTCTCTAGAAAAATCTAGTGCTTTAGGCAATATCCATTTACAATACTATTCTAGAAATAAATCCTAGCCATACATCGTAATTCTAAAATAAACAGATATTCCTGAAGAGAACTCTGAAAACTCTAAAGTTCAAATTATATTTTTAACAAGTTTATCTGAATCCAGGTATTTAAACAAGGTGCTAAAGAGGTTGAGCATGAAGAATTCCATGAGGAGATTCTTACCTATGTCATATGGGATTTCTCTCTCATAAAGTGTATGCCTTAAGACACAAGAAGAGAGAGACAAAATAGATTGTGTTCCATATGCTTCGGTAATTGGATCAATTATGTATATGATGTTACTAGAAGGTTTCAAAACTAGTTCAAGTGAGTGTCAATGAATGGTTGTGAAAAACATTTTAAAGTACTTAAGAAGTACTAAAGATGTTTTCTTGACATATGGAGGAGTTGAACTGAGAGTTCAAAGGTATTAGATGCTAGTTTTCAGCCAAATCTAGATGATAGTAGATCATAGTCTGGGATGGAGCACAGGAAAAGGAACCAAGGTCTCATCAACGATTTAGTGCAAGTGGGAGATAATACCAATGAAGGGTTTTAAGGAGGCCTGGGGAGAAATTGGACCAGATTCAGTGAGCCTATATACAATCAAGACATCATATCTTAACTCAAAACCTTAAGGCAATGGTTTATGACTCCTATATTTGTATATAATTCACTTCATCCTTGTATCTATTTTTGATGTGGGATTACTTCACAAATGGATCCATCCGTAACTAGCTCCCCTTCAACCCATAGTTCATGAGAAGTCATTTGAGTCACATCATGAATCACCCATTCACCTGACCCAAGTCCATAAATCTTTATTCATTGGACTTCACCAACCTTACTCTAATACCAATGAAGGATTTTGAGGGGGTCTGAGGAGAAATTGGACCAGATCCAAGTGAACCCATAAGCAACTAGGACACTATATCTCAACTCAAAACCTTAAGGCAATGAGTTATGGGTCATATCTTTGTATATAACGCACTTTATCCTTATGTCTCTTTTCAATGTAAGATTCCTCTACTTGTAAATTTCCATCATATTCTGCATCTTTTTTCAATAGTTTTTATGTTCTTGGTCATTGTTTTAGTGGCTCAAGAAGTGTAGAAAGAATTCCTTGTTCGAGGCTGTACTGATGCTGAAATTAGGTGAGTTTCCTTCTATTACAATACTAATTAAAGTTTCTCCTTTGAATCATTTTTCTACCTGGGAATAGAAATGGAAGTGACTCAACTGAGCTATAGCCATTATGAACAATATTGATAGTCTTATTTTAGCTTCTAATCTTTACACATTTTGTAAGTGAAATGTGTGATTGGTACAGTACTTACGATATTGGTGTGGTTTTGGTGGATACACCTAATCATATTGTACTGATTAGATGCAAGAGGATTTTAAAAACTGACATGGATAGTAATGTACGTATGTACAAAGCAAGGTTAGTGAATAAAGATTACTAACAAAAACAAGGAGTTGATTTTGATGAAACATTTTTTCCAATAGCTATGCTTAAATCCACAAGGATCTTATTGGCTATAGATGTATATCATGATCATGAAATCTGAGAGGTAGATGTCAAAATAGTATTCTTAATGGGAATTTGCTTGAGGATGTGTATATGACACAAACTAAGGTTTTTGAATCCAAGAGATTTCCTAACAAAGTAAGCAAGTTGCAAAATTTGTTTATGGACTTAAGCAAGCGTCATGGAGTTGAAATATCCATTTTGATGAGATGATTAAAGAGTTTGATTTTATAAAAGGATAGTATTGAGTTGAGTTGTTTTCCTAGTGCTATATGTGAATGACATATTTGTAATTAGAAATGACATACCAATGCTTTATTATGTAAAAATTTGGTTATCTAAGAACTTCTCTATAAAGGATATGGGAGAAGCAACATATCTTCTATAAATAAAGATCTATAGAGATAGATCAAAGAGGTTACTTGGTTTATCTCAATCCACGTATTTAAATAAGGTGCTAAAAAGGTTTAGCATAGAGAGTTCCAAGAGAGGATTTTTACCCATGTCGCATAGGATTTCTCTCTCATAAAGTATGTGTCTTAAGACACAAAAAGAGAGAGATAAAATAGATTGTGTTCCATATGCTTCAGTAATTGGATCAATATGTATACGATGTTACTATCAGGTTTCAAAACCAATTCAAGTGAGTGTCATTGAATGGTTGTAAAAAAAACCATCTTAAAGTACTTAGGAAGTACTAAAGATGTTTTCTTGGTATATGTAGGAGTTGAACTGAGAGTTTAAGGGTATTCAGATGCTAGTTTTCAGTCAAATCTAGATAATAGTAGATCACAGTCTAGGATGGCACACAGGCAAAGGAACCAAGGTTTTATCAAAGATCCAGTGCAAATGGGAGATAATACTAATGAAGGGTTTTGAAGGGGCCTGGGAAGAAATTGGACCAGATCCAGTGAGCGCATATACAATCAGGACATCATATCTTAACCCAAAACTTTAAGACAATGAGTTATGGGTCCTATCTTTGTACATAACTTACTTCATCCTTGTATCTCTTTCCGATTTTGGATTACTTCACAAATGGATCCATTTGTAACTAGCTCCCCTTTAACTCATAGTTCATGGGAAGCCATTTAAGTCACTTCATAAATCACCCATTCATTTGACCTAAGTCCATGAATCTCTATTCATTAGACTTTGCCAACCTTACCCTAATATAAGTGAAGGATTTTGAAGGGCTCTGAGGAGAAATTGTGTAACACCCCTTTACCCGAGGGTACGCACCGGGATGCCCGTAGGTCATTCCGATACATATCCTAAAATAAGGGAGCGCTACATGCGATCACTACA
>JAOQMS010000179.1:8436947-8475775 GCA_027563885.1 Erythroxylum longipes
ACAAAACACATTTTCTATATAACTCAATTATTCACAATTAAAAATCGGGAAAATGTCATGAATGCATGTACAATCATTTCATGTGCAAAAATTCACTAATTATTATTCATGTGCATATATGAATGCATGAATATGTCAAAAGCACTTTCAATAATCATAACCCACTCCAATTTACCAAAATGACCAAAATACCCTTTTCAATTGGTGAGGGGATGTTACATAGGACCTTATCCCTTTTAGTAACGTTGCACCTCCAATAAAGCATTCTCATCTTTGCCACCATTAGCTTACGATTATGCAACTATTCGATAGTTTAACACTCTATATGCAGAGCATAGCCGACCTAATTGCTAAATGATATAATTTACTTTTGAGCGTAAATAGTATCTTCTTGTCACATAAAACTTTTGATACACTTATCAATTTAAGTCCCCCTGATCTAATAAGGTGAACTATGTCTTTATCGATCTCTCTATTACTTTAGATGATAGATCCTAGATGCTTAAATCACTCTTTATGTGGTACAACTTCAAAACTAATCATTATCTACATGTCGAAATCCATCCTATTGCCTAAAAAGTTATACTCTAAATACTCAGTTTAGTCTTGCTCAATTTAAAGCTCTTCGACTCTAATGTACCCCTCCAAAGTTCTGGCTTGACATGACACCTTCTTTTATTTCATCCACTAAAACAAATTCATTAGTAAACAACATATACTAAGACAAATCCCCTTGGATATTCTTGGTGAGCTCATTTATTAGTACTATAAATAAAAAAGGACTCAATAAGGAGCTTTGGTGTAGGCCAATATCAATAAAAAATAATCTTCTTCTATTGTCCTTACTATAATCTTTACACCTTCATATATTTCCCTAATAACTAGTATATAGGTTATAGAAACTCCCTTAAAATCTAAGCACCTCCACATGATTTTTCTTGGTATCCTGTCATATGCCTTCTTTAAATCGATAAAAATCATGTGTACGTTACACTGTCTTTCCTTATAATATTCTATTAATCTTGTAAGAAGATATAAAGCTTCTGCATTTGACCTTCCTGGTATAAAGTTAAACTGATTCTCCAGATAGGAGCATTCTTTCACACTGTCTTCTCAATTACCTTTTCCCATAACTTCATGATGTGACCAAGTAATTTGATGCCTCTATAGTTGTTACAACTTTAGATGTCCCTTTTGTTCTTGTATGGAGAGATTAGCATATTGAGTCTTCACTCATCCGACATTATGGCAGACTTAAGGATCACATTAAAAAGCTTAGCTAACCAAATAAAATCCTTTTCGTGTAAGTTCTTCGACATCTCTATGGTTATCTTATCAGGTCCTACTATCCTTCCACTCTTCATCTTCCTTAAGGGACTTTCTTGGTTAAATTAAAAGTGTTTTATTTAATTTTGAAAGTAATTTGTTTTTAATATTATAAAATAGTTTTCTAATTGGATTAAAAATAAATTTCAAAGGAGCTAATACTCATTGCTTAACTCTCTCCGTAATAGTTACAGAGTTTTCTTAATTTGTTCTGTAGATATCATTAGAAGTCAGATACTTATGCTATTACGGTAGATGAGATGAGCCAATTTTAGAAATTATTCGAGAGATTCGAAAAGAAAATGATCATGCTTCAGAATAAGGTATAAATTACAATTGATGCTTTATTATAATTTATATGTTAATTATTTTATAGGATTTTAGTAATAAACTATTGAAGATAGGCAACACCCCATCTACCTTATCCAATCCTTCAAGATGCATTTCGATCGTAGTTATTTTATTCGAGAGGTGTTATAGAGATTGTTATGAGAGCATTAAATTGTCGTTCTAATGCTTCCCTTTGGAATAAAACCGTTGTTTTGATTAGTTGTTGTATAAATTATAAAAGACAGTATAACTCATCTAACTCAATTAATGATCCTTCTTTACGACAAAGGAGGGTTAATGCACGCCTAAAACAAATCTTCGTCGAAGACCAGAAGATGTCTTTATCCACAGTCGTGTTTGGGAATGGATGGTGCAAGTCCAGAGCAAAATCATGACAAAACGACCCCCGACTTTATTGGCTACTGTCCAGTGTCCATAGCTCTATGCTTACTTTGTGAAAAGGGGAGAAAAAAAAGCAACGACTTGTATGCCTTTGATACCCCAGTTTCGAGCTCGTAATTATGAGATACCGTTTGTCCTCTAAATTGGACCCACGTGCACAATACCGGTTTTCATCCTTTTCTATTGTTAACAGATTACTTAAATAATGAATATTAAATGAATTGTTATCTTAAATTATCTAAATAAATTATTTAAAAATATTTAATTATATTATCACTATACGACGCACTTAATTAAATTAGTGTATTTATTTTTATTCCAAACATGATTTTTTTAAAATATGCAATTCGTTTGATTTTCAAGAAAGTTGAAGAATTTTATAGTAGTAAAAGTTAACGCCTGGATGAGTACAATAAGAAAAGGAAAAGAAAGAACAAAATTAGATACCATACTTAAGCTAAAAAGGAGAACCAAGAGTGTAAGAGTGAGGAATTAGAATATCTTTTACTTATTAGAAGTTAAAGCAAGGCATATGGCAGTTAACTTTTGTCGTTTATGGATGTTAATATAATTAAAATATTTTACTTCATATGTTTATGATCTTTTTTGGAGTTGGCTTGGACCTCACCTTTAATCAAAATGGAAAAGTAAATTAAGATAGATGACATACAATTACTTCATTATCATCACATCCAGTTAAATACCGCATAATGCAGAGTTTGAGAAGGTCTAATAGCACGCAACTTTATTCTTACAAAATTAGAGAAACTATATTTAAATGATGTACAATTATTTCGTTGCTAGTAAATGTTAATGTTAGATATTTGAACAATAGTGGAATCAAAACAAACCTGACTAATCACACTTGAATTATAAGACTATATTTACAATTCGAGTAAATTAAGAATGTAATAAATTATTCTTAGAAAATCAAATTATAAGAACTCTTTGAAGAAAATAAATAAATTCTATAATATTTGAAAATTTATCATATAATTTAAAAATAGTACGTTACTTTATATTTAAAAATATTACTTTATATTGAAGAAAATAAATAAATAAAATAATATTTGAAAATTTATCCTATGATTTAAAATAAAGAAGTGAGATTTGTTTATTCATATAGGATAATTTTTGTAAATTTAATTTCTTTGAGTAGAGATGTCAATGGGCCATGGTCGCGTGGGCCACGGGTCGACCCTCGGCCTGGCCCATCGGCAGAATGTCCGGCCTGTGGCATGCCAAGTCACTCGCTGGCCGACTCAGCTCGGCCCGTTTATATATTTTTTATAAAAAAATACAAAACGGTGTTGCGGGCCAAAAATTGGCTGGGCCGAGCCGGACAGGCCGGGCTGAAATTGTCATCCCTATCTTTGAGTCTAAGTTTGGGTTAAAGCATTTGAAATTAGATTTACTATAATGAGGGGCGCTTGATTTATAGAAGGTAATAAGAATGAGAATGAGAATGAATATAATCATTATAATTATGATGGTTGGTTAAGATGAAGGAATGATTACTATTACATAATGGTTGTTTTGTAAAAAATATTGTAATTAATTAATTACAAAATGAATTGTATTTGAATTAATTACAATATTTTAATTAATTAATGAATTATATTTTAATTAATTATACTGCAATGAATTAATTAATAATAATATTTTAATTAATGAATAGTTATATTTTAATTAATAATAATAATTTAATTAAATAGATTGTAATGTAATTAAATAATAATAATATTTTAATTAATTATATTTTAATTAATTACAATATTTTAATTAATTAATAATTATATTTTATTTAATTAATTAATTACAATATTTAATTAATTATAGTGTAATTAATTATTTAATTGATTTCACTATAAATTTGATTATTGAAATTAAAGCTTTACTTATGATGTTATTTGGCTCATAATTATACCTTTTATCTATCCTATATATATAAAAAGTTAAAAACATACCAATCACTTTCATTCCTCTCTTCCATTTCTCTAGATTATGAGAGAAATGGAAGATTGCCCAAAATTAAAGAATGAAATTCTTAAATCTTCGATGATAGATTCATACCAAACATCAATTTTCATTCCATACCTATACCCTTTTTTTCATATCCCCAAACAAGCATCCCGTAAGTTGGAGATATAATATGAACCAGGTATAAGTTTTCTCTTGACAAGCCTACAAAATTAAAAGATAGAGTATTTTTTATGACTAGTCTCCGAGAATTTAATTAACAAAATTAAAAGAGAAAATATAATATTGAGCAAAGCGGGAGTATGAAAAGAATCACATTGTTAGAAATAATGTTACCTTTTATATTTTCCATATTCTTGCATTTTATACTAATTTATAGGTGGATATAATGATATTACTTGTCTTCATCTATGTAATATTGAAAAAATATAAAATATTTATGTTGTCCCGCAATCATAGGTCCAAAAACTAATTTATATCTATCATCTGTTATGTGAATTGGTCTTTATAATATCATATTCAAATGTTGTTATTTAAATTAGTATTGAATAAAATATTAAAAATACATAAGATTTTACCACCCAACACTGAGGTTCAGCGATAAGGGGCTTATTCTTGCTTGTAAATATAACAATGTTAAATACTTATTAGCGTTGCTAAGCCGCCTCTTAAGATCTTACAAGGTACAGGCGGGATTAATCTAAATGTGGTAATAGTTTAAAAGTATTTATGATAATTTGGGTTTACCTAAAATACTTCGTGAGTTAAAAAAAAAAGAGTTTATTGCACCTATATTTTAAATAATTTGTTTAATAAATTAATAATTTTAATTCACCTTCTGTTTCTACATTTAAAAGAATATATTTTACTTTTTTTGAAAATGAAAATGACTTCGGCTTATTTTTCTTTTAGGCAGATTAGGCTCCCACGTGCACCAAAAGAAAAAAGAGCATCTAAGCCTAACTATATGCCGACTTGCTAGATAAATGAACAAACCCTATAAAGTGATTAGACTTTTTAATGAAACGATGAAAAGATGATTAAGCAGTTCTACAGCAAATGTATTATTATAATATACTAATCTCTTCTTAAGGCATTGTTTGCGGATTTTTTATTTTCAGTGTGCAACTAATCATCATACTTGGAGCTGAAAGGCCTAACTTAATGACCGTCCACCGTATTTGATAATCACTTCGGGGATTTTAGCTTTCTTTTTCTTACTAGTTGACTTACAATAATTATCTATCCTCCTCAGTCACTTCTTCAAGGACCGGAGGTGGAGCTTTGAGTAATGAAAATTGAACACCACACATTAGTCTCACGAGGGACACATGGTCCAAATGCTAACGTAGAGAGGTGGAGATGTAAAGTCCATTTCTTGGTTTTGTCTTGTAGATATAGAGCACAAGTGTATTTTAAAGGCAATAGCATATTCTTGTGCTTTCGATACCTCACTTTCTGTCCGACTCTGTAACCATGCATGCTTCACGGGATGGACCCAGAAAACCAAAACAGAGATATCTGTGTGTCTTTTTATTTAAGGCATTCATATTCAAGGAGGAACCTTTTACTGAAATTAAAAGATTCAATTACATCTCAAAGATTTTTACTAAAAGCATATTTAATCTTTCAAACTTTTAGGTTTTACCAAACAAGTCTTGAACTTATTGGTAAGGTCCTCCTCGGCTCCTGGGCTGAACGTGTCAGTATTGCGAGGAAGAGAGAGTAGGGGTATTTTTGGAAAATAAAGTGGGTAAACCGAGGCGAAATACGAGGGGGGTTGGGGGTGGGGCTAAGCAACAGCGCCAAAGACGCAGGCCATCCTCCTGCCATCAGCATCTTCTTTCTTTTTCACTGCCATCGTCTGTTTCACGCTCTCCTCTTCCCCTTTTTTGTTTTTATTTCTGTTATACGACAAAGATAATTATATATTTACTGAATTTATCAAAGAGTTTATTTAATCCTTTTGTTAAAAATTCAATTTTCAATAGAAAATTAGTATATAATAATATTGGTTAAAAAGAAAATATAAATCAAGAACATTCATACTTATAATAGAATTATATGTACCATAAGAGGAGCACGATGTATTTTCTATTTTTAAAGCAGAGAGAAATAATGAAAATTCAAATTATTGACTTTGTGATTAAAGGAAGCAACAGTTAAAGCAATGAAATGAGCATCCCAACTTTTTGGTTTTTGGACTCATTAAGTACGTTGCTAAGAAGATAAAAGAGTAGTTGATAAAACGCGCTCAAGCACAGGGTGGAGTGGAGACAATGTTCTGCGTATAAAGTCTGTAAAAAAGAACAAAGGGGTGACAAGACTGGAGATTATAAAGGAGTGGAAGGAGTAACGACTGGTTGCTGTTGCTGTTACTGCTGCCGCTGTGTCTCTGACTCACTGAGTCCCAACAACTAACAACACGCCCATGATATTTGCTGCCAAGCCAAAGTCCCCACGACCCCACTTCCATTGACAACTCTCTGTCTCTCTCTCAAATTTTATTGCTTTTTTCATCTTCAATGAGCCTCCCTGTGCTGTATCTGTTCTGATGCATCAACTCAACTGACCAAAACATTACTGAAAGGAAAAGAGACTACCCTACTGAATATTTGGCCCTTTCTTTTGGAGCATGTCTGATGGTTAGTTAAAGTTAAAAAGTTTGATAAGAACGGTCAAAACCTTTAGCTTTTGGTGGATGAAGCTTTTAGAATTTAGATATAGCGAAATGGTCAATTTATATGTTTTCTATGAGACCTTCGTGAATTACAAGTTTCATGACTGGGTTCTTTTATTCTTGATTCTGCTCGCCTAGTAGAGGAAGTGTTAAAGAAAGAAAAATGAGTTCTTTACTTGGTATTAAAAATTCCCTTTTTGTCTGGGTGGAGAAGAGAAGACCCATCAAGCACAGTTAAAAGGATATTTACTAATTTTTCTATGATGAAATTTGTGATAAAATTAGATAAGGTGGGAAAAGGAAAAGTAAAGCTAAGACAAAGAAAGCAACAGAGACGGAGAGGGAGAGACAAAGTGTGGGGAAGGGTGTGGCGCGTTTATGTACCTTCTTTGGCTTGTCCCCTCCACCCAACACAACAGTCTCTTCCCTTCCTACTCTCCAAAGTCATGTCCAAGTCCAAAAGCCACCAAACCTCATTGGCCTTTTCGCCTTTTGTTTCTGTGTTTCCTATTCAATTGTCTTCGTCTGCTGCTTCTGCTCCCTCTTCTCGCTACCTGCAAATGGGGGAGGAATCATACTTTGAATTTCTTGTTATTATTTGATACCTCTTTTTTCTTTCTATCATCATCTTTTAGCTTTGTTGTGGGTATCCCTTCTCTAAACATGGCCTTCTTGGTTTTTTCTTTTCATCTTCTTGCAACACTGTCCCTTCTTTTTTTTAGCTTTTAATGGGTACCCTTTCATAAAATATGATCTTTTAACCTATTATTTGACCTCATTCCTTACTGTGGCTACCCTTCCTTGTCTCTTGATTACTCTCGTATTCTTTCATGCCTCTTCTACTTTCTTTCTTTATTAATTCCTTGATATTTTTTGATTTGGTTATGAGGCTGTACTTACATTATTAAGCAAATAGTCCCGTACATACAATACAATCCTGGGTGGGTGTTCATGGAAATTGATCTGAACCATGCAGTGACTGAGGCGGAGAAGAGTGCATTTTGTAATAATGGCAACTCTTCATCTTCTTCATGTTCTTCCAATTCATCTCAATCTCCACTTTCCTCTTCAATTTACTCGGAGCTTTGGCATGCCTGTGCCGGTCCTCTCACTTCCCTGCCAAAGAAAGGAAATGTTGTTGTCTACTTCCCTCAAGGCCACTTAGAACAGCTTGCATCTTACACTCCTTTCTCCACTATGGAGCTTTCCAACTTTGATCTCCGACCCCAAATCTTTTGTAAAGTTGTGAGCTTGCAACTGCTTGTAAGTTATCAACCCATAATCTTTTAAATTCCTTTCCTCCATCATTTATGTTAGTCCACTTCCTAAAAGTTCATTACTTTATGCGTTTTGGTTCATCAAGGTTCACTATTTTGATCTGATTCTAATCTCTTGATCCAGGCTAATAAGGATAATGACGAGGTCTACACTATGCTTACTTTACTTCCTCAGCCGGAGGTATATTTGGCGTGAAGTAGTGCCACAGCCCATTTGCTTCTTTTCTTAATCGCTTTCGAGTTTTACTTACTCTTCAAGAAGCAAAATTTAGTCTTTTCTACATATTAAGAAGATGGATATAACATTCTTTTCGGCTCGAGTCTTGTTGACATAGGTCCAGGAAATGTTGAATTATTCTCTCATCTTTTCTACTTTTTGCGTGCTCGTTTCACTCTAGGGTAGAGTTCACATTCCGTGGTTTGATGATGACGATTGTGTTACTTTCTTTAATTTATCTTTCACCAACGTTCTGGGTATCTCTGTAGTTGGCAGGACGACTTTTGGAGGGGCAAGAACTTGGACAGTTGGCTGTGGATGAGGAGAGTGGTGGCGGTTCACTAACAAAATCAACCCCTCACATGTTCTGCAAAACACTTACAGCTTCTGATACGAGCACCCATGGAGGGTTCTCTGTTCCTCGTAGAGCTGCCGAGGACTGTTTCCCCCCTTTGGTATCTTTTTATACTCTTAATGCTTGCTTTGTTGTTAGAGAGTCTAATCCTATCGACAGAATGAAAATTTATTATGATGATATATATTTGTTTATTCGTAGGATTATAGTCAGCAGAGGCCTTCTCAAGACCTTGTGGCCAAAGATCTGCATGGAGTTGAATGGAGGTTTCGCCATATTTATAGAGGTAAATATCGATCTGGGACAAAGTTCGGCTTCGATTAAGGTGAGATATGACATCGAATAAAGATTTTTTTTTCCAGGTCAACCAAGAAGACATCTGCTGACTACGGGATGGAGTATCTTTGTCAGTCAAAAAAATCTTGTTTCAGGGGATGCTGTGCTATTTTTAAGGTATGCATTTGAGACAAAAACCTGAACCAGCTAAGGTTCAGTCAACTTTTAATTCATTAATTAGTCGATTAGAAAGATCTCAGCATTAAAATCAGTGTAATCATCACCCGCAGAAGTAAAACTTGAAATGGAGAAACTTCAGATCTCATTAGATTCTGAAATATACTATACTTAAGAGAAATAAGCAGAGAAATGTGCCCAAAAAAAAAAAAAACAGCAGGGAAATTTTAGTTGCTCTTAAGTAAAAGAAAAGGAATCTGATGATATCTGATGCCTTTCGAGCAATTGAAACAGGAAGTTAACAGCTGCACTCTTAATCGACATTATTTCCATTACATTCCATTTTGGATTCATTGTCCGTTTTCTTATGATCCTTGTAGAGGTGAAGATGGTGAGCTGAGGTTGGGGATAAGAAGAGCTGTTCGACCTGGAAATGGTCTTCCTGATTCGTTCATTGAGAAGCAGAATTCTTATCCCAGTGTTCTTTCTCTAGTGGCCAATTCAATATCTTCTAAGAGCACATTTCATGTTTTATACAATCCAAGGTAGTAATTGCATGGATATGATCTTCTTTCGGTTTTTTCATTTTGCTTATGCCATAAATGTTAGCTTTAAGTTGCATTGGCTCTCCGATACTTCGTCTGGTGAAACTTCTTCCATGTGCTAAAATGTAATTGTCACTAGACATGCCATATAGTTGATTACTTCCATTTGGAGACTTTTGCCTTTAACGTGATGGCAGTATTATGCATGCAGAAACTTCTGGTCTTCCGAATGAAACTTCTATGTTACTTCACCTTCTGATGTATGTAGATTACCCTAGTTTTGTTATCTCAACTTCTTATGGGGAAAGAAATGCTGATCCTAAGCTTCTACTCATTGCCATGGTTTAATTGTGATATCAAAAATGCTCTTTGTAGCTAGCATCCTTCGACCCAGCAGTACTATTCCACGGTACCTAAAGTAATACTGTCCTAACAAATAAAGCTGCAAAGTTGCTGGGTTGTCAAATTTTTGATATACCTTTCCCTGATTCTGCTGGTCATGTTGCTGTAGCATATGTAATGCAAATGAGAACTTGCAATCCTATGCATCATTTCTTCTGGGCTTGTTAGACTATCTAGAACTACTTGTATCATTTTAATTGTTAGAAGAGTTGCTTGTACATATCTGAATTGATTGAAGTGTTGCATGTAGAGAGTGAATATGTTTGTTTTAAGTGGTTAAGAATTATAAACGTGTATGTCGTCTTTAAACATCCATGAGCCTGCTTAAAAGCTATGTAATTATATCTAGATTTATGCCCAGTGTAATGTGAAAAGAACTTCATTCAGGTATTTATATATGGCAGTATATATTATGTGATTTGCATATATATCGGACAGAAAGATCATATTTTCTGTCCAAACTGTCAACAAAATGCTTAAAATTGCTGAAATGCAGGGCCCCTCATGCACAGTTTGTTGTACCCTTCCAAAAATATATCAAAAGCATAAGGAATCCCGTCTGTATTGGAACAAGATTCAAAATGAGATTTGCGATGGATAATTCACCAGGACGAAGGTCTTGTAATATTTCTCTTTTCTGGAAAATGTAATATGCTTCCTATGATTGTTTTTTGGGAATGTAACTTTGCTTCAGGATTTTGCATCTGCAGTGGTGTTGTGGCTGCTATCGGAGACTTTGATCCATATAGATGGCCAAACTCAAAATGGAGAAGCTTGGTGGTAAGATGGAAGTTTTGCTTTGTGGCTAATTCGATCTGGACAATTTTGTTTGTTGTAATTTTTATTCAATTTTGAACCCAATTGCTACAAGCATCCTCCATGGATACTGGTGAACTAACTTTTGTTCATATTGCACATTGTAAAGAAGTCTGTAGTTCCCAGTTTGAGCTCTGGATGCTTTACTAAGCATGGCTTTTATTTATTTACCAATATGGATAGGATGTTCTATCAACTTCTCATTTACCATCCTAACGTGAAACCAGTCGAATTTCAACTTAAACAGCTCATGAACTCGCAGGGTTGTACTTGTTGGTTGCAAATTTTTGTGGTGCTGAAACTTGTTTAATTGTGAGCTTCATCTTTGTATAAATTAGGGGCCTAAGCTTTAAAACTTAAGCATTTCTATAGTAGCTCGTGTGTGGGCAGTTAAAATCTGTAGTTCATTTTTCACCCTCAGTATCATGTTTGATTGGCTTTCCTATGCCATTGAGCAGGTAAGATGGGATGAAGAAACGGTCAATGATCGACAAGAAAGAGTCTCCCCTTGGGAAATTGACCCTTCAGTTTCAATCCCACCACTGAGTATTGAATCTCCCCAGAGGCTAAAGAAATTGCGGACTGGTCTGCGGACAATCCCACCTGATAACCACACAGCTGGTACAATTCTTGCTCTAGAAGAGGAGTAACTGTTTGTATATTCCTAACTAACTAAATTGTGATTCCTTGCCGTCTGACTTTGATGCCTCAGGAACGGGTGGATATTTAGACTTTGAGGAGTCCATGAGATCCTCTAAGGTCTTGCAAGGTCAAGAAAATGTTGGTTTTGTGTCACCCTTATTTGGATATGACACTATAAACCGCCCACTGGATTTTGAGATGCGAACCCCAGCACATCAAAATCTCATTTCTACTGGAATGGTAAAGGAAAATATCAGAACAAAGGCTCACTCCATTACATACACAGGCTTCGCGGAATCTGAAAGGTTTCCGAGGGTCTTGCAAGGTCAAGAAATATGTCCATTGAGATCCTTGACAGGTAAAGGTGATCTCAATCATCGTTCTCTGGGAAAACCTGATCTTGGATGCAGTTCGTTGCACATGTATCAAGTACCCAGATCCAATTTCTATTCACAAGCAGGAGAAAATGTGCGAAATGCAAATTTTCCTTATGGTGCTATTTACCATTCTGGCCAAAGCACCAAAACACATCCTTACACAACTGTGTTGCCCAGAGAAAATGCTCAGTTCAGTGCATCTTCTATTCGGCGGAGTAATGTTGGCGGGGGTGAAGTTGGAAAGTTAAATCACATGAATGAGCAGCGGTCAGCAGAGGAAAATGCCATTTCCCCAACTATGAGGATCAATTCAAGGACACAACCTGATGAATCTTTGAATGGTACTGCCACTGGCTGCAAATTATTTGGGTTCTCTTTGAATGCGGAGTCACCAACTCCAAGTTCTCAAAACTCTGGTAAGAGGAGTTGTACCAAGGTAAGCTGCATTAGAAGAAAAGCTGGAAAATGACTTGGCTTTTCTCAATTTATCTACTCATATTTACACAAAATTGTTTGTAGGTTCACAAGCAAGGCAGCTTGGTTGGTAGAGCCATTGATCTTTCAAGGCTGAATGGTTACATTGACCTACTGAATGAGTTGGAACGACTATTTAGCATGGAAGGCCTTCTCCAAGATCCTCATAAAGGATGGCGCATCTTATACACGGACAGTGAGAACGATGTAATGGTTGTTGGTGATGATCCATGGCAGTAAGTCTTGGCCTTTAAAATCTGTTTTTTGGGATGAACTTTAGTTTATTGCATGATTTTGCATGCATAAATCATGATATACTTTTATACCAATCTGTCCTTTCTATAAAAATAACATAGTCATTGAAACGTTGGCAAGCAGTACAATGTGATTTAAATGTCAGACTACTTTCTATAGATGTTACTGGGAAGAGACTAGGATCATCTCTATATGGATGTGGATTCTTGATTATACAGTTGCAGACCTAATATGTCGAATATTCAGTTTTCAAATAGGTATATAATGCACCCCACTGCAGTACAACGTTCTACTGCAAATTATACGAGACTTGAGCAATTGGAGAGAGGCTTATTTTGTGATTATCTTAAAAAATTGGAATTATGATTCTCATTTCCAAGTCAATGTTCCTTTTTCTGATGATAGTGAGTTCTGCAACGTTGTATCAAAGATCCATATATATACCCAAGAAGAAGTGGAGAAGATGACGATTGGCACAGCGGGTGATGATACTCAAAGCTGCCTAGATCAAGCACCTCTGATAATGGAAGCATCAAAGTCTTCCTCTGTGGGCCAGCCAGATTCTTCTCCGACTGTAGTAAGGGTTTGAAAATTAATAATTACTTTAAAAGAGTACTTTGGTTGTATGTTTGTTTGCACAACGTGTTACTAAACCTTGATCGTATGAATATTTCGTCAGTTGACTCGTGAGTTCATAATTCTGTCACTATATTATCTGTGGAACAAAGTGAAAGCTTAGAAGCTGTTTCAAGGTTAGCAACTAAAGTTTGTGGAGTGCATCATTGATCAACTGCATTCCAGGCACTCGCAACTAAGGATGTGGCTGGTTTTGAACATTGGCAAAATTGTACGATTCAGAAAGTGTGTTTGATCTAATACTTGGTAGTTAGAAGGCAAAGGTTAAATTTGTGGGATTAGGAGGAGATTTATCTAGCTTAAAGTGCAAAAAGTTTTGAGTGCTCATCTATACTATACATCAACAACAATATTTTAGTAGAAGTCTTGCTAAGCGTGGGGTCTAGGAAAGTTCAAAAATATGCAACTTATTTCTAACTGATAAAAGATAAAATAAGTAGATAAATACACAAACAAAAAATAAGAAAGGAGCCAAGAAAATACATAAAAACAAATCAAGTTAATATAAAAAAATATTTAGGTTCAATAACTGAGAAAAGTATTACATATTAAATGTTTAGCTTAAATACAAAGACACGAGACTCAAAGGAAAATATTTAAAAGACTTATTAGAAAGAGAATGACCTCTTTATGTTAGATCATCAAAGTTTCTTACTAAGAGTCATATTTTTGGTAATTTTTAGCAATCATATCATTTTTGATCACCTTACCAAGTTCTTACTTTTATTTTCTTTTATAGTTCTTAAGTATAAATTTCTCGAATCTTCTCACTGAGAAGTTAAGATATTTACTCTTAATATGTCTGAACTATCTAAATCTTGTCTCTCTTAAATTTTCATACAATTTTATCGTATTTTCTCATTGAAGCGTCAAGATGTTTACTCTTAAAATGTCTGACTTACCTAAATCTTCTAGTAAGATTGGAGATCTAACGGAACATCCTCATTTTCCCCACCATTAAATTATGACTATGCATCTATTTAATGGGTTAATATTCTATCCTATAAAGCATAATCGACTTAATTACTAAACGATAAAATTTACCTTTAAGCTTGAGTGATATCTTCTTATCATATATAATTCCTTATGCACTTCTTTATTTAAGCCACCCTGATTTAATATGATGAATAATGTTTTTATCTATCTCTCGATTGCTTTAGATAATAGATTTTAAATACTTAAAACACTTTTTCTATGGTATAACTTCTGAATTAATTTTTTCCTCCACATTGAAAGTCACACTATGGCCCAAAAATTACTCTTAAGTACTCAATTTTAGTTATGCTCAATTTAAAACCTTTCGACTCTAACGTATCCCTCCAAAGTTCTAGCTTAACATTGATACTTTCTTTTGTCTCATTTACTAAAATAATATCATCAACAAACAACATATATTGAATCACATCTCTTTGGATGTTTTTAGTGAGCCCATCTATCGCTACTGCAAACAAAAAAAGCTCAATGAAGAGCCTTGGTGTAGCTTAATATCAATAGAAAAATGTTATGTACCTCGTCCTATCTTCCTTATCTTAGTTTTTACACCTTCATACATATCCTTAATAATCCAAATATAGGTCATAGAGATTTATAATATATTGCCTTATATGGAAGTAGTCAATTTGAGTTTTCGTGGTTTTACTGTTAAAGGTCACCATGTCCTCCTCGTTTTTCTTTAGAAAATGAGTTGGTTATTATCAACTCAAAATCTACTGTAAAATCTAACAAAATAGTCCCACCATCATTCTTATTAATGTACCTGAAATTCCCATGAGTCCATGAATATCTGTTTGAGGTTGCCTCTTAGAATAACTCTCTTGTTGGGGAGAATCTACTGAATCCCTTCATCTAGCTTTTCCCAGAATTGACGCTTAAGTTATTTGTCCATCTTTACTTGGGGTGTATAAGCATACACCACTTTGAAAACAACACCTTTCACTATAATATTTAAGGACAAAATTATAGCATTAATCCTCTTTATCCCCACAGTATGATGTATGATTTCCTTAATAACCAAGATATCTACCTTATTTTGTTGTCTCAAACACCTTGAATACCAAAGTTTAACTTATTAATCAATTTCGCTTTAATCGCTTTATCTCCTAGATGCACGTTATATGAACTTATATTTGTCTAAAATCTACACTAATTTCAATGATTTCCCTATAAGGGTCTTGATGTTCTAAGAACCTATTTGTAATCTGTCAACATTTTCTCTTCTCCAAGACCCAAAACTTATTGAAGGACTAGCCCTTGCTCTATTATCAAAAATCAAAGTCACTACTCCTACCCTAATGTCTAACATAAGTTATAAAAGACAACCCTAATAGGTCCCTAAATGAATCTAAGATTACTAAGATTGATGTTAAATCTCAAAATAGGCATTGCAATAAATGGATATAAAAATCACAAGTACAGTCAACTACAAGCAAATCAAAATTTATATGGTTTAAAATCTGAATCACTAATAGCCACCTCTCACCTTACTTTGCCACTGGCTAAAGGACAATGACAAAGACTAATTTGTATAAATAAATGGAAACTGAATTTCTACAAAATGCTAAAACACAATACTGACAGTTAAAAAATCAATAAAAATATTGAAAATTATAAATAAAAAGAACTCAAAACTTTCAATGATCCAATAAAGACTAAAAATTGAATCCTAATAACCAAAGACCAATGAATCAATCATGAACATACACAATTTAAAACCAACCATAAGTGCGTCCAATAGAGGAAAATTTTATAAGATACCAATTAACCAAAGAAGGGAAACAAGCAAACCAATATGATCTGTTTAAGATACCACACATTGGCTCTGTATATTCTCTTCAAAGTTAGTACCTTTTACCAAAAATTTCTCCTTTGTGGGGCTCAGTCCAGATTTGCAAAAGAAGAAAGCAAAACAAAGCACAAGGTTTTCTAAAAGCTAGACGAAGAAATGTCTAGAATAGGACTGAAAATCAACATGGTAAGACCTAAATTGGTGATAATTTCAACAAATAGATGGCAGTTGAAATAACAACTCAAATTGGCAAAAAAACCAATCGAACTTCTTCCTTCACTTCGAGAAAATGAAAACTTAAAGAAAATCTCAAAAAAACAAAATTTTAAGGGCTGTTTGGTTCCGTTTTTTATTTTTTATGCTGCTGTTTTTGTAAGAAATGAACATACCCTAAAAACGTGTTTGGTTGAAATTGTTTTTATTTTTAAATTTTAAAAATAAGAAAACAACAATCATTTTATAAAAATGTAAAAAAGATGTTTTCGCATATTTTTTTAACAGGTTTTTTTATTTCACAAAAAAAATCAATGGTTTCTATGCTCTAACTTCAATGGTTTTCAACGTCTCATGCAGTTTCAGCTTCTTCTCTTATGTAATTTCTCCAAATATACTCTTTTCCTATTTGTTACCGTATCTGTTCATTTGCTTTTAAATTATTGTTGTTATTTACATTCAAAGCTTTCTCTTCATCTAGAGGTCAACGATAAAATTCTTCCAATCATTTTCGTCTTGTCTCACACACAAGAAAAACAACAATATAGAAAAGTTGATGAATTACCGATTTAATATGCTATTACTATAGCATAATTAAAATTAAATGGGTAAATCATCAACTTTTCTGTTATTATATTTTAACACACCTGAATCTTGGTATGTGTCTAATTTTCTTTGGATTGACCTTCGTTACCAATTTTCTCTTCATTATAAAGTCCAATTCACTTATTTATGAATCTCATCTTAACTCAGTTAGTTCCGTTCTCCTTTGTATGGGGGGTTTTTCCTCTATTTTAAGGCACTTATACCTCTCTTTTTATAACTGGGAAGTCTACATTGGCTAGCAAGTTCATCTTTTCAAATCGATTCATACGTATATATCTTATATTCCTTTATATATCCATCTCTTTCTGTTATGAGATGTTTGAAGGGTTGTTGAGAGGGTTGGGATTGTGCCAGCGTAGTTACCAGCAACAAGCTTCAGCTGTATGAAAGAAAACAACAACAAGATCATTATGCTACAGTAACATGCACATGTTACTATGCATGTTACTGTAGCATAATTAAACTAATTCTTTAATTCATCTTCTCTATTTTCTTTCACCAGAGAGTCCCTTATTGTCCTTGAAAATATATAGTAAACAAAAACCCTATAAAGATGTTGTAATGTCAAAGTATATTAACCGTAATTTCTAAAAAAAAGAAAAACCCATTAGTTTATCAGGATTGGCTCATAGCTCTGTTGTTGCACCTTTTATATTGTGCTCTCTTGTGGATGATAACAAAAAGACTCTGTCTTTCTCACCTCGTTGATAGTAAATAGATAAAATTTAGCTAGAGAAAGATAAAACCAAACATATTTTTGTTTTTAGTTTTTTATTGCAAAATTCTACCAAACAGATTTTGTTTTCAATTCTTATATTACAAATCTCAACTAAAAATGTTTTTATTTTTTAATTAAAAACATAAACCAAAAGCAGAAATAAAAACTAAAAATTACAATAAAAAACAAAAGTGTAACCTCGCTTGGCCTTTTGCTCCTACTAAAGTCACAATTCTTAGCCAAGCAATAAAAGAAAAAAGGAGTTTCTAGAACTCGCCCAACAAAACACAGAAATTATAAAAAGTAAGAAAAAAATACAAATCCTGAAAAAGCTTTAGCATATCTACCCTAGTAAATTTCAAAAAATTAATTCAAATGTATTTGAAAAGATCAAAATCAATTATGTTTTGGATAATCTCTATATCATTCAAGCACTTAACAACCAATTACAAGCATGTAACACGTAACATGAGCCTTAGATACGTGTTTCAAATCGAACGTGAAAGGTAAATAACAAAATAAATGTGAAATACCTGATTTCTATTCATCACAAATAACAAAATAAATGCAAAATACCTGATTTCAATTCATCACAAGTTTGGAGGATGTTTCCTAGGCTGTAACGAGCTAAAGTTCACCAAAACCTTCATAAAACTCTCTCACTGGCATTTGGTCAACATCTTTCTACAGTTTTTTCAAAACGTAAGCTCTATTAATGGGTTAAAGAATCCTGATGCTTATGAATGACATTGCAATTGCAGGTGACCTTTACCTCTTTATATAACTTCTATATCGGGTTTTCCCATCACAGGCTCAATATGGGTCTGATCCACACTGATCGGGGTCCATTTTCTTCTTGGACTTTGGCTTATTGATTTAGATCATTTCTTGGGTCACTTTAGTATCTTTATCCGAATCAAATTACGTTACTTAACTAATAATTTATTGAAAAATGATAAAATGCAATTAAGTATTGTTCAACTTTATGGAAAATATATAACATTCTCTCCCTTGGACAATAATCAATTGCGATATTGACTCAAGTCTAAAACCAGTTTAAAAATTCAGTTAAGCCATCCTATTGTATTGATGCCAAGTTTAAAAATTAAAAATATTTGATTCAAAGATAATGAAGGTCCAACATTTCATCTCGCAAGGCTTCGATATCCAAAGATATCAAACACGTGTCATGTGTGACATAGGTCCAATATAATCACACATATCTAATACCTTACTAACATGAATAAAAAAATAAAGTATGACAAAATAGGTTGATACCTGTATGATCTTATATGTATCATCTTTCTTTTATAGGTCTCGATTTCTCTAAATCTTATACTAAACTGCATTAGAGAAATATTGTTTTCTCTTACCGAATGTTAAATTGCATTAAAGAAAATTTTTACGTTCTTTAACTGAATGCTAAACTGCATTAGAGAACCTTTATGAGATTAAAAACTTATATCCCCCTATTTCGTTTAAAATTCATGGATATCCGTATTAAACTATATGTGTCTCAATGACTTAGGATCAAGGTCATTCTGTACATATGACTAATGACCTTTAAAATGCTTAAGATCGACATCTATCTGAAGACTTCCACATGCATTATGACTTTGTACAATAATATGTATTATTGAGGATAAAAGATGATCATCTATACTAATAAACAATTATAATTTCATAATACATCAAAATGTATAAACATACAAAGAGCAAATATAACGATCCCTAACTAACACTGTCTAAGGACTTTAACACACTCATACTGGATACATGTCTTTCGAACATAAGTGGGTGAAGTCCTTTAGTTAAAGGATCGGCTAACATCTTCTCAGTCCTCATATGCTCCACTTCAATGTCACCTTTCTATATCAACTCCTTGATGATCAAGTACTTGACCTCCAAATGCTTAGCCCCATTCATATTCTTATTGTTGTTACTAAATAACACAACAACAAGATTATCACAATATAACCGAATGAGTTTAGCAACTGAATTTACCATAGACAACTCTTAAATTATGTTTCTGAGTCATACCGCTAGTGAAGCAACCTACAACATGCTACAAACTCTGCAAGCATGGTAGAGGAAGTTACTAGTGTCTGCTTAACACTCTTCCATGATATTGCACCATCTACTAACATAAAAATGTAACGTGAAGTGAACTTTCGATCATCTGAACATATAGCAAAATCAGAATCTGTATACCCCACGAGGCTTAGATCGTTGACCCTTTTGTACGTCAACATATAATCCTTGGTATCCTTTAAGTATCTCAATACTCGCTTAACTGCATTCTAGTGGTCTATTCCGAGGTTAACCAGATATCGACCTAGTAGTCCAACAACAAATGCAATGTTTGTCCTAGTGCATACTTGGGCATACATCAGGATAACAACTACACTAGAATACGGATCATTCCTCACAACTTCTCTCTCAACTTCATTCTTTGGAGACTGTGCCAAATATAAACTATCATTATGAGAGATAGGTGCTACGACAGGTTTACAATCAGCCATATTAAATCTTTGTAACACTTGCTTAATGTATGCACTTTGTAAGAGGCTTAATGAGTGTTGAGATTTGTCCCGGTGAATTTGTATCCTTAGGACAAAAGATGCTTTACTAAGGTTCTCCATGTCACTACCTGGAAGTCTATTTCAAATTGTATATTTATTTTATAAACTTGCACACTTTATCAGTCGCTCTTTGATCCTAAAATGCTTCGGGTTGCTCCATATAGATCTCTTTATAAAGGTCACTATTTAGAAAACGGTTTTAATGTCCATTTGATGTAGCTCCATGTTATAATGAGCTATTATTGTCATAATCACTCTAAATGCATCATTCGAGTATATGGGTAAGAAGGTAACATTAAAGTCAACTCTTTTTCTCTGAAGGAACCCTCTGGCAACCAACCGAGCCTTAAACCGCTCAACTTTATCCTAAGTGTCTTTTTTGATCTTAAATAGCCATTTATAACTGACGGGCCTGCAATGTTGAGGCAAATTAACAGCTTCCATACCTTGTTGTGCTTCATGGATTGCATCTCATCCTTCATTGCTTCCCATCACAAGTCTTCATGGGGTCCGAAAATAGCTTTTGCAAAAGTGACTAGATTCACAACATGTCCTATACTATAGTCTTGCTCACCCAAATAAACTATGTAATCAGATGAGATAGCAGGGCGTCTCTCTCTAGTGGATCAACGCAACTACATTGGTTCTTGTACGCCAAGAACCTCTGCTTGTACAGGTATGAGTTCCTGTTCTTGCACAGACATGATACTCATACCTTAATCCACAAGACCTGACTGTATGAGCGATGGATACGAAATAATTGTAGTATTTGTCTTGTTATCTTCTGAAGAGTGAGAGAGCTGACCCTCATCATGGAGATCGTATTCCAGAAACTTAATCGTTTATGATTCAACTATTTTGACTCGGTCGTCCTCTCCAGTAGAATTTATAGCCTTTGGAGTTATCGGAATATCCTATTAGATAGCAATGAGTAAAACGAGGATGCAATTTGCTTTCATAAGGATTATATAAACGTACTTTCGCAGGGCAGCACATATGCCACACATGGCTCGAAATCCCAGTGACAGCGTAGTGACAAGCGCGTACATTACACATACCTATAATGTGTCCCGACGTGTGGCCCGTGCAGGTGAGGATAAGTTTTTGGCGTCTGCAGGCGCGTTTGCGCATAAGGAGCTAGCACCACATGCACCGCACAGTGGTTCGTTACGTTAGGCATAGGCATATGCAGTGCATGCGCCTAGCCATCACGCACACCTCTGATGTCACGCTGATGTTAACACATAGTGAAATATTGACGTCAGTGTTACAGTGACTGCTGATGTCAGCATGATGTCAACATAAAAAGAGGAAAATTTCAGAATTCCAGTGAAGGTACCTCAACGTTTTCAGGTCGGGCAAATTTTTAAATTTTTTTGGGATTAATTACATTGGTAATTTCCACTCTAGAAAAAGAATTAAGGCATTCTAAAGCCAATTTTGAGTGAATTTTTATGCATTAAACTTTTCATAAGTGAGATACTTAAGGTTCTCATGTCTTGGGTGGTCGGTTCAGTATTTGACAAAGCACGATAGTAGCTCTGATTGAAATTTTTCGATACGAAAGTCTTAAAGAAAGTTTAATGACAATGTTTTCAGCATGAGTATGTCAGAATTAGACTGTTCATTCAAGTTTTAGCATTTATTGATGGTTCTTTTTCACATACTGTATGTTCATACAGAATGTGAGGATTACATAAGGATGTATCTCGTTTGTTTATGGTCCTTCTGGGTACTAATGAGATTGTAGTCACCACAGTGGCATGTCAAGTCAGTATTTGAATTATTCTGCCTGTATGTTAGGGGATGTCTTTGGTCTCATGTTTGGTTAGTCTGCCCACAGGTGTTGGCCTTACATGAGATTTTGAATGAGCATAAGGGCATTAGATGGAGGAAAGTCGTTGTTTGAATGTTTTATAGGTGGTAGTGTTATAAGAGTTGATGGTGTGTACTATGATCACTTTTATGTAGAGGTTTAATTGCATATATTATGTATTCAGCTTTATAATATGTGTGATTGAATTCTCGATGAGGATACTATTTAACACTTTGATTATTGATGTTATCCTGCATTTGTGTTGATCTTTGCATTGTCTTTTCTTTGCAATCACATTTTCTGTCAATAACAAAGCTTTCACCATTGAAACCTTGTCCGGTTTCAATTTTAAGAAGTGGAAGAAGAATGTCGAGTTTGCCTTGGAGATGGCGGACATCAACATGACTATGCTAACAGATAGACCATCTCCACTTACGGACATCAGTTCGAAAGCTGATAAAGTGACTTTTGCAATATGAGAGCGGTCGAACAGGATGTGCTATTTGACTATTAAGAGGTCAATCCCAGATCATCTGTTGAGTGGACTGTCTGACACCACCATAGCAAAGGAGTTTTTAGATAATGTTTCCCAAAGGGTCCACAAGACTTAAAAAATATAAGGTGTTTCTTCTGCAAGAATAAAGGACGTAGGAAATATGACTGACAAAAGTATAAAATTTGGAAAGTCAAACAGGAACTGTTACCAAATTTGGAAAGTCAAACAGGAACTGTCAGGTAACTCCTCTACTTATATGATTCATGAATCTAATTTAGCTATAGTCACATCCAATTTTTGGTGGCTAGATAATGGAGCATCTAATCATATTGCTTCCACAATGCTAAGGTTCAGATCTAAGAGAAAATTGACTAAAGGTGAGGAAAAGCTGAAGAAGTAAATGTTTCATATGTAGCATTGTGTAGCAACATGATTAGATGCTCCACTATATAGCCACCAAGAATTATATGTGGCTATAGCTAAATTGGATTCATGAATCATATAAGCCGGGGAGTTACCTAACAGTTCTTATTTAACTTTCCAAACTTCATACTTCTGGCAGTCGGATTTACTATGTCCCTTCTTCTTGTAGAAAAAGCACTCCATATTCTTTAAGTCTTGTGAACAATTTGCAATGCTAGACTGATTAGTCTGTAAATGCAGAGAGGGTTTGGATGCAGAGAGGGTTTGGATTTCTTACCCTTGAACTTTTGGGACTTAGCCTTCCCCTTGCCTTTGGCTACATATAAGGTTGTATGAGGAGTGCTTTTCAGCTTCTCCTCTGCTGCAACACCTTAGAAAATCAAGAAATTGATATCCCAAGCCTCATCATGAGAAATGTATGAAGTGACCAACATACCAAACGCTTGCGGGAGAATATTAAAAGCTTAGTGCACTATCAATGTATTAGGAATTAGAACATTCAGTGCCTTAAGTTTATTCTGAAGGTAGACCATCCTTATAATATATTCCCTTACTCCCCCCTTCTCCAATATACTTCATGAAGAACAAATCTTTAATCAAGGTACTCAATTCAGCATTGGACGAGACCTCGTACCTTGGGAAACATTATCTAAAAACTCCTTCGCTATGGTGGTGTTTGACAATTCACTCAACAGATGATCTGGGATTGACCTTTTAATGGTCAAATAACACATCATGTTTGACCGCTCTTAGATTGCAAAAGTCATCTTATCAGCTTTCGAGCTAATATCCGTAAGTGGAGATGGTCTCTCTATCAGCATAGCCATGTTGATGTCCATCATCTCTAAGACAAACTCGACATCCTTCTTCCACTTCTTAAAATTGAAACCGGACAGGGTTTCAATGGTGACAACATTATTGATGACAGAAAATGTGATTGCAAAGAATAGACAATGTAAAAATCAACACAAATGTAGGATAATATTGATACTCAAAGTGTTAAATAGTATCTTCACTAAGAATCCGATCACACATATTATAAAACGCCTGTAGGCTGAATACATAATATATGCAATTAGACCTCCATATAAAAGCAATCATAGTACACATCATAAACTCTCATGACACTATTACCTGTGGGCGAATAGACCATTCAAACAACGACTTTCCTCCATCTAATACCTTTATGCTCACCTTAAAATATCATGTAAAGACAACACCTATGGGAAGAATAACCAAACATGAGACTAGAGACATCTCCTAATATGCAAGCAGAACAATTCAAATATTGACTTAAAATGCCACTGTGGTAACTACAATCTCATCAATACCCAAATAGACCACAAACACAAAGGATACATCCTTATGTTATCCTCACATTCTGTATGGACATATAGTATGTGAAAAAGAACCATCAATAAATGCCAAAACCTGAATACACAATCTAATTATCACACACTCATACTGAAGACATTTTCATTAAACTTTATTTGAGACTTTTGTAGTGAAAAATCTCAATCAGAGTGATTATTGTGCGTTTTCGAATACTGAACTGACTATCCAAGACACGATAACCTTAAGTATCTCACTTATGACAAGTTCAATGCATGAAAATTCACTCAAAATTGATTTTAGAATGCCTTAATTCTTTTTCTAGAGTGAAATTATTGATGTAATTAATCCAAAAATTTTAAAAATTACTTAAAAAATTTCCCTAACCCGAAAACTGACTCAAAACACTTAAGGGTATCTTTTCGAAAATTTTGAATATTTCCTCTTTTTATTAGTGTGACGTTATGCTGATGTCAGCAGTTACTGTAGCGTTGACGACATCATTTCACTATTCGTTGATATCACTATGATGTCAAAGGTGCACGTGATAGTTAGGCGTTTGCACTGCATGTGTTAAACCACTGTGCGGAGCGTGTGGCGCACGCGTCCTACGCGTAGATGCGCCTATCAATACGTTGCCATTGGGATTTTAGGCTATGTGTGGTGCACGTCACCCTACACGTCCTGAAACTGGCAGTCTGCGTGTTGCTATCTGGCCGCGCCAGCACGTCTGAGCCTCGCCTGTTACTATTCACTCATCAAGCACGTGTTGTACACACGCTCGATGGTATCCGTCACCTGTGAAGTCTAGGGTGATTTCTGACGAGTTTCAAGCTGAGTTTTCAAGCTCTATGACTCGTTTTCAACTTGCTTCTCAATGCTACTCACGTGTAGCCCACTTTCATGCATTCATACGTGTGAAAAAATCAAAAAACATATTGAAAACCTACGAAATCCTTATGGATAAAAAACAAAAATAACTTTGTTTTTAGTCACCTAATCACGTAACTACTCTAATATTATGTGTAACACGTAACACGCAACATGAGCCTTAGTAACGTCTCCCGCATAGAACTTGAAAGGAAATAACAAAGTAAATGTGGAAATACCTAACTTTGGTTCCATCACAAGTTCGAAGGAGCTTTTTGCGGCTATAACGAGCTCAAATTCATCGAGACCTTCATGAACCCTCTCACTGTAACGCACTCGAATTCTCTAACGTGAAAGCTTAATTCTTGAATAATATAGTTACAGTCACACAGAAAGACAAGGATGTTCTACACTTGTCTCTTTATAAGGATCTTGTGTGTCAAAAGGTCTTGGACTACAAATCCTATTTAAGGTCTAAGTTATACGGGAAAAGATTGGATAATTTAGATCCTTAAAAGGTAGGGCTTAAGAGTTTATGTCCTTTGAGAGAAGGGCATCGATGTACTAAGTACTTCTTTAACATAGTACCAGCTAAGAAGAATGTAAACAGAATCACTTCAATCAAAACCGAAAATGGAGAAGCAGTGTATGGATAAGATGGAATCTCAAAGGATGCTATGAAATACTTCAGGATGCTACTAGGTACAGCTGGAGCCCCGCCAGAAACTGCAACTGACCTAAGGTAGTATATACAAGTTAGAATCCCTGATAATGAAGCTTCCTTACTAATCAGACCAGTGACCGATCAGGAAATAGAGAAGGTTGTTTTTTATATGAATGGCTCCAAAGCATCGGGCCTTGATGGATTGAATGGGTTTTTCTACCAAAAATCATGGAGTTGTGTGTGTGGGGTGGGAAAGTTAAGGAAGTTGTTCATGAATTCTTTCTAAAGGGATCACTGCTTAAGGAGATTAATAAGACTTTTCTTTGTTTGATTCCCAAAATCTCTAACCCTACCTACTGGAGTGAATCCATACCTATCTCTTGTACCAATTTCCTCTGCAAGATCATTGCTAAATTTTTGGCTAATAGACTGAAGAAGGTTCGACCTTTTCTCATCAGTGAGAATTAAGGAGCCTTTATAAACCACAGGGACATTGGGGACAATATCCTTTTATTACAGGAACTTTTGCAAGGATATAATAAAAGGAAATGTCCTCCTAATTTCTCAGTCAAAGTGAACTTGCAGAAAGCTTTTGATAGCGTTAACTAAAGTTTTCTACTCAGAACCTTAGAGGTAATGAATTTCCCTCTAAGTTTCCGAAGGTGGATTCAGGAATGCATCACAACAACTTCCTATAGTTTATTAATTAATGGGTGCCCTATGGATTTGTTTAAAGGAAAGAAGGGCCTCAGACAAGGGGACCCACTGTCTCCATATCTTTTCCTAATATGCATGGAGGTCGTCCTTACTCAAATGCTAAATCAGAACGTTTCAACAAACTCCAGTTTCAGATATCACTCAAAGTGTAAGAAAATCTCTCTAACTAGTTTATGTTTTGCAGATGATCTAATCCTATTATGTAGAGCAAATGTTCACTCAGTTTCTTTATTGATGGAGACACTCAAAACCTTCAAGGAGGAGTCGGGTCTTAGTATAAACCTTAATAAAAGTTATCTCATCCTCTCCAAAAGTGCTTATCATCTGTCAAATACCTTGTCCCTAGTTACTGGAATGGCAGTCAAGGATCCCCTTTCTCAATATTTGGGTATTCCTATTTCATCAAGAAGACTTAGGTTCTGTGAATGCATCCCTCTAATAGAAAATATTCAGAAAATATTGGGCTCATGGACAACTAGAACCCTTTCTTATGGAGGGAAACTACAACTACTGAAATCAGTTATTATGTCTAAGCAAACCTACTAGTGTTCCCATCTTTTTCTCTATAAAGGGCTCATTAAAACAATAGAAAAACTGATGAAGAAATTTCTGTGGGGAAAAATTAATGGAGAGAAAGGCATAGCGAAGGTCAGCTAGAAATATATATGTCAATATAAAGAAGACGGAGGTCTAGGCTTGGACTCAATAAATAAGAAAAACTCTCTTCTAATGCTTAAGAGGGTCTGGAGAATCTTAGGTGATAAGCAATCCCTGTGGATCAAATGGATACATAACTACATATTGAAAGGTGAAAGTATATGGGCTCTAAAAACCAAAAACAAATATACTTGGTTCTTTAACCAAACACTAAAAATAAGGGAAGAAGTGCTACCGAACATCACTTGTCAAATAGGGACAAGAGAAAGTCTCCCCTTATGGTATGACAACTGGTCAGGTAATGGACCTTTAATTCAAAACCAGCTAGCGAGAAACATATTGGCAAGTTTTCCTTTGAAAACAAAGCTCCATAAGATAGTAATGGATCTTGGTTGCTAACACAAGAGGAAATCAGACAATTGTCCATTCCACAGTTTAGAAGTCTTGGGGAGAGTGATACTTACCCATGAAATGGTATTCCAGTTTTGGCTATAACTACAAAGAAGGCAAAAAAACTAGGGCTGGATCAGAACATAGGGTAGACTGGTACCCCATGGTTTGGAACAAATATATTAGACCGAATACTAGTTTCTTTCTCTAGCTTGCTATGCTAAACAAACTCAGCACTATGGACAGACTGAGATTTTTATCCTCCTCAAAAAGATGCATTCTATGTAACACTGAGGATAAAACCGAGGATCACCTCTTTTTCAAATGTGATTTCTCTAATGGGATCTGGTCTAAAGTTTCTACCCTTTGTCTCACTGGTTTCAATTATAACAGCCTCTCTGTCACCCTACACGAAATCTCTCATCTATATATGACTAAATATGACAGGGTCATCCTGTTGATCTCGGTAGCTACTTGTGCTCAAGTAATTTGGAATGAGAGAAATACTAGAAGATTCAAAGGAACATCAACCTCTCAACACTCTCTTACTAAACTCATATTGGCTAATATAAGGGAACAACTGATACATCAGTTGTACCGCAATTGTAGCAGAGAGATGGCTCTCGCATGGAGAGTCTAGTCCTTACCATATCTTCCTAAAGGCTAACTACACAGAACTACACATACATTCAAAAGCCAATCCACAACAGTCCACAATAATCTAGAACAGTTCAAAAGGAAGACATATGCATTCAAGAGGCCACCACAATAGTTCAACATATTTTCACAAGTAAGGCAAACCAACTATCAACAGGGAAATAATGAAGTCTGAAATACCTAGTGGAATGAAGGGATTTCCTTGATAAACTCTTTATCCAGGAAGGTTTCAACGGTCAACCTTATCACCGACTTCAAAAGGTGACAATTTCAAAATGGAGGGTTATCACCTGTCCACATGCTTCCTTGGTGTAGCGTAGAACATCAGACTCGGGAGAGTCTCACCGTTGGAAGGTAATCTTAGTACCAGATCTGTCAGAAAGAAAAAGGTTTGTAACACCTAATCTGTAACATCTCGTTCCCATATTAAGGGTTAGAGCCTGGGAATACCGTACATGACAAATAATAATGAGAGATAAGAAAAATGCAATTCATAGTCATGCATAATATTAGCATGCACATACACCTAAATTTGAATTATTGCACACATTACAATAATTTGTTCATGCACTTATTTGACATTTTCGGGTATAATTGATTTATAAATGTGATTTTAGATATGAATTTTGGTTTATATGTATTGAAAATTTAATTGGTGAGTATGAGTATTGATTTAGAATGGTGAAATTTAGGGGATTCCTGAATTTTTGGGTAATTACGGACTAGGAAAAATGCCAAGTGGTAGAACAACTGATGAATGGCAGTAGAAATAAATGTCAAATAACAGTGGCATTTTTTATAAATGACTTTGGAATTTAATGACATATGTCATTGAAATTTGAAGACAATTGAAGCAGAAATTAGAGTTAAATGGACTAAGTATTTAAGTGATAATAGGTAGCTTAATTACAAGACTTGTGGATTGGCTCTTTACTTGACAAGTGGCATAAAATGCACCACACACCATAAACCCACTACACTCTCATTTAAAGACCATTTTATTGTTTTGAATCTTGTTTTTCTCCTTCTCTTCTTGACTTCCTTTCTTCATCTTCTTCACTCTTCTTCTTCTCCATTTACGATTCTTGCTCTCTACATTTCATAACCATGATTTTTGTTAACAATAAAACCACCCACTTCAAGTTCCTTGTTGTCCTCTTCATCTTGCTACAAAATGACCAAATCACTCCTTGAATGATGATGATCAATTGATGCTTGGAAAGCTAGGGTTAAGAGTGATTTGAAGACTTTGAAGCTAAACAAGTAAGTATAAAGCATTATCCTTCTTGATTTGTTAAATGAAGCATGTATGAAGATAGTTAGGGTTTAAAGGATCATGAAATGAGGATATATATGTATATATGCTGAACATAAATGAGAAAACTTGGAGGTGTAAATGTCTTGTTTTTACATATATAATGGGTAATGATCCATAAATTGATATAGTGATGCTTTTGGGTTAAAATGATTATGAGAATGATGTATAAAGAAGTGCAAAAATTTGATTAGTGAATGGATGTTTTATACTCTGTTTTCCTTATATTTACATGGATTTCTTTAAATGTTATAGAGGTGAACTAGAGTGAGTTTAAAGCTAAAGGAAAGGCTAATGTATTGTCTTAAAATGAGAATAAGTAAGATGATAATTTAGAGACAAAGTAAAGTTGGAAATGGAGTTAAGTGTGTGCAAAAAATTAATGATGAAAGTGCATAGATAGATGTCTTATTTTTGGTGTTTATGATCAAGCATGGATTTTGATTTGTGTATAGATGATATTGAACTGAAATTGAGACATACTAATCAATTAGAAGTGAAATGAAGATGATATCTAAGTTGAACATGTGCAGAAAATTAAGGATGAATGTTTAAGTATGAATGTTTGTTTGGTTGGGTATGATCAATACTCTTGTATGATGTGTTTTATGGATGTTGTGTTTTGCGAATGTTGCGTTTTGTAGATGTTTTGAATTGTAATGGAGGTGATAATGAAGAGAAATTGAAGTATAAATGATAGGATATGCATAAGATGTGTTAGATGTGATTGAAAGAATTCGAAATCTAGAAAATGGCCCGTAGATGTCCGTTGGACAGACCTTCTCGGGTTTTTCAGTGTCCCAACCCCATTCATGTCTGTGTAACGGACATACATGTCCGCTTAGCAGACATTCACGGGACAGCTACAGAAATATGCAATTTTGACTCTTTTGACGACTAAATCTCTCTTCGTGGTCTTCACAGAAGTTGTAGAACTCGAAGTCCTCTTAGAAACTATCCTAGAATGACATTAACCCGACATCCACAACAAAAGTTATGCCTATTGTCCCAAAACATGTACATATATAAATTTTGGACTTATCAATGATTTCCTATAATACATTTAGGCTTGAATGGAGCTTGAAATGTACTAATTTTGATGTGGAAGTAAGAGATAAAAATGAGTGATATGTTTAGGGTGACAATTGAGGACATAAACATAAGAATGGATTGTCGTATATCAAGTGTCCAAATGCGAAATTTTGGAATGTTATGAGAATGAAGGGGAACCTATGATGGCTAATGAGATCCCATTAAGATGAATGATGAGTATTAAGTAAATATGAATGATAAATGGGATATTTTATGAACTTATAATGCTAGAAAAGAAATGATGAATGATTGAATTATGCTAATTGAATGACTAAGTTCTTGAGGTATGAGCCTAAGAGTAAGCTTGACACACATAAATGATGTTGTTAAAAATCAAATGATGTGATTAAGGATAAATACCCGGAATAGTCAACATGAGCATACATTATACATTACACATATACATATGTGTATAACTGAATGGTTATATGATTATGCAATTAGTAATGTGTGTACAATGTGTATTGCATGAAGTTGATGCATATGGTTGAATGTCGGCGCGCAGACAATTCTGGAACATAAAGCTAATGCTAATTTGGAGCGTATTGTGAGTCGACCTAGATAGTCTCACATTAATTGTTTAATTTGTTTTAACTTTTTGTATTGATTTACTTCTGATGTGAATATGATTGTGATAATTCCGGACATTAATAGTCCGAAGAGTTTGATAAATGTGAAAACATAGGAAGTGCTTCATTGAATGTGAATGTGAATCAAATAAGTGATTCTCAACATTATTGTTGAATGCCGGACATCGATCTGATGAAAAATGTGAATCAATGTGAATGTGGAAAAATTGAGCACTATTGAATGTTTGAAAATGTATGAATGTAGTGCATTTCATTACATGAATGCATGAAAGATAAAAGTTGTTGTGACTGGAGTAGCCACCGAAAAAGAGCTTAAAGCTCAGAAGTTGAAAAAGAGCTTAAAGCTCAGAAAGTGATTAAGAGCCAAAGGCTCACTATGCAAAATGAGCCCTGTATCTCCAACAGATAAGGGACAACTATTAATGAGCTCGGTATCTACAATGGAAACGAGACAGTTATAGGCACTTAGTCACAACAATAATAATTAAAAGTGAGTCCCATAGCATTGCATATGCGTTTGATATGTATGATTTAAATGATTGAAATAAATAGTTTAAATGATTTCTGAATGTGAAATATGAATTAAGTGAATATGAAGTGTATGTGATTTAACATGTTGATTAGTGAAATGATGTGAATTACGTGATTACATGAATTGATGTGTTATATGATTGAGTGAGCCATTGAGGATGGTCTACTCACTGAGTTTGCAAAAACTCAACCCAATATTTGCAATATTCTTTTAAGCTTAGAGGGGATACCCAATTAGACAAACTGGAAATATAGTCACTGAAGTCGAATAAGAGAAAGAGGTCGGGATCAGTTAGCGTTTGCATACATTTTTTGTTAATTTTTGCATTAAAGTATGTATTCCACAACTATTGTACCATGTGTGCGTAAATAATTTTGATTTGTAATGACTTTATGAATGAAAGTGTTTCAAATTGAAAAGGGCCCAAATGATTACTAAAATTCTGCGATGTATATATTATTTGTGACAATTGTGATTGAAATTGGTATAAATAAACATGGGCCATTAACGATTATTGGTTTTTCCAAAAAATGTGTGCGATGTTTGAGGAAAAATTTTGCAATGAGTTTTATTTGACTGCTCTAGCGCGTCGCTTTCACGGAGTGTGTGTCCAAATGTCCTCAGGATTTATGGATACGTGCTCGGTGAAAGTGGGGTGCTGCATAATTGATAGAGAACATCCAAAAAAGAGGAGTTTATTATAGAGATTCGAGTTTCCATGGTGCAGCACAAGCATCAAACTCGCGTCAAAGCCTCGCCTCTGGTATCACCCCCCAAATCGAGAAAGTTCTATAGTATTTGCGAAAGAGAAGGGTCGTTATACCCTAATCATAAAAAACATTGGTTTTTATTACTTGTCTTGTTACGTCGACGTTTTGGGATCAATGTTGTTGTTGTATTACATCGACGTTTTTGTTACATAGGGGATTCACTGATTTGTGTATAATGTTGTTGCTTTGTTTGGACAGACAAATATAGTCTCTCCCTTTGTACAATTTCCTTTATCAATGAGTTTTTTAAATTCTAAAAAAAAACCTACAAGAAGAGGTAACTTAGGCAACTAATTCACTATTTTGAGAACCAAACTACCCCAAATCGACAAGTTAGAAAACCGTGAAACTCCCTTATGTGATGTTGGGGTTGGACTGCAGAAGTGCGGATAAAATATCCCGGATAAATTCAACCCCCTCTTCTGTAATTAAAAGAAGATAAACTAAAATACGGACAGAGAAAAATAACTGTAGGGACACCGAGAATTTTTTACATGGAAAACCTGTAAAAGGAAAAAACCACGAGATCATAGTCCAGGTAAAAACTTCCACTATAAAAATAATGGAATTACAAGGATCTTACTAAAAAGGTAGTTTTCCTAATATTAAGAGGATTATTCCAAGATTACTATACTATGATTTTATGAGTGGAATTGACTACGTCACTTAAAAACCCTTTTGACATATACCCGAGAAAAAAAAGTCTTTCCTTCACAATTTTCTCTCTAGAGAAACTCTCTATTTTCTCTCCCTCTTTTCTTTCTCTGTCAGTGTGTATATATGTGTGCATGGCTCAGGCCTCTTATTTATAGAGACCTGAGCCGTGTGATTGTGGATTGTCCACAATCACGCGTTTGACAGAAGACTGCGCCAAATTTTTCTTCTCTCCTGGCCAATTTTTATTCTTCACATATACGCGGGTCCCGCATGTCTATGGGCCCTGCCACTATCTCCTTTCTTTTATTATTATTATTTATTAGTATGGGTCCTGCTATATGTGGCGGCACCTCACAATTCTACCCCCCACACCCATATGGGGGGTTCAGCTATGCCTGTCATTCCTTTGCAGATGTTAAGCTTCTCTGCTGGTAGCAACTTGGTCATCATATCCAATCCATTGTCATTGGTATGGATTTTCGTCAGCTGAAATGACTTTATATCCAAAGCACCACGAATCCAGTGATACCTCACATTGCTGTGTTTGGATCTTGAATGGAACACTGGATTCTTGCTGAGGTGAATTACGCTTTGACTGTCACAATATAGAACAAGCTTGTCTTGTTCCAAGCCTAGTTCCTGTAGGAACTTTTTCATCCACAGTAATTCCTTGGTTGCTTCCGTTGCTGCAATGTACTATGCTTTGGTACTGGACAAAGCAACACATTTCTGTAGCTTTGATTACCATAAAACGACTCCCCCTGCAAAAGTCATTAAGTATCCTGATGTGGACTTCCTGAAATCAATATCTCTTGTCATATCTGCATCTGTGTACCCTTCTAACATAGGTTTTCCATTACCAAAACATAGACATGTTTTGGTAGTTCCTCTGAGATACTTGAGGATCCACTTCACTGCTTCTCAATGTTCATTTCCCAAATTTGCAAGATATCGACTTACAACTCCAACCGCATGGGTAATATTTGGCCTTGTGCATACCATAACATACATCAAACTGCCAACTGCAGAAGCATAAAAAATCTTTTTCATCTCCTCCTTTGCTTCACCATTTGTAGGACACTATTTAGAAGTTAGCTTGAAGTGGCATGTGAGTGGAGAGCTAACAGGTTTAGACTTGCTCATGTTGAATCTTTCCAGTACTTTTTCAATATATCGCTCATGTGATAACCAAAGATATTGGTTCTTCCTGTCACAAGTGATTCTCATGTGAAGGATCTTGTAAGGCCCTAAAATATACCCTAGTTGAAACGATACATGCTCATGAAAGTACATGTGAAATAGGAGTTAAAATTGTATTATGATTTGAATGTGAAAGGTATTAACTGGAATTATGGTATTGATGGACTATAGATAGTAAAGGCGAGCGAATTGATACCATTAGAAAATTGAGGTATTTAAATGTATATTTGGATTAGGAAAATTGTCAAGTGGCTAGTTGCGTTGGGTGCATGGAAATTTGAATGATTAAGTTTATGAATTAGTGACATTTGGCACCATTAGTTGATTGACAAATGGATCACTGAGTTTGTGACAAGTGGAATGACATGTGGATTGATTTGTAGGTGATTAATGGCAGTATATTAATATGAAAAAGGGCAGCTCAATCAAGTGGTACATGGCATGACATCTTATTGGACACATGTTTAAGTCTATTGGAGACACCTAGCAATTAAAGACAACAAATTTCTGTTGGAATGTTCTTTATTTCTTTCACCTTTCACCTTGCTTTTCACCACCGAAACTCTCATTCTCCTCTCATCTTCTGGACTTTTTCTGAAGTTTGAATCATCAACACTTGGAAGCATTGTAAGTTATTTTATCATTATGTGTTTTTATCTTGTTGGTGCTGAAAGTTGCACCTTAATCTTAGATATGTGCTGATTGCTTGGAAGGATTGGTTTGGCTTGATCTTTGAAGTGATTTGGAGTTGTTCTTTTAAGTTTAAAGAGGTAAGGGAGTAATAAACTTGATATCTTGATAGAACATGTCTTGTTTGATGTTTGAAGTGGATATCACATGTACTGAATTAATGAAGAAACGTTGTTAGGAACGTGATAGGTGCTAGGTACTCATTAGAAGGTGTGGTTCTACTGAACAGCTATTGGTTTTTCAGCCATATCTTGACCTGTAGACATCAAAATGGGATGATTTTAAATTCAGATTAAACTAGAAATATTTATCTAAAACTTTTATGAAGAAGTATAATTTTAATTCTATCACTAAGGGTTTTGAAATTTAGCTTGAAGTTAAGTTATGGCATAGGCTATAGCACTATCCTTGACAGAAAACGCGTCCTGTATTTATCAAATAAACTGTATTGATATAGGCTGAATCAGACAAAGATGTCTTCATAAAATTTTTATCTTATTCTCTTATATTTCTATTGGTATAAATTTTATAATTTTTGGATATCATAATTGGGAGATATGGGTTTTACAAGTTTGAGTGCACATGCACAATTATGTACTAGCCAAAATTTTGGACGTGCATAGTCTTTAGTATTTTGAGCATAACTCATGGAATAATAAACCAAATTGAATGATTCTTGTTTAGTTTCAAACTTAATACATAGATGAATATTTTTTAGGAGAGCTTATTGTCTAAAAAGGTCATATTTTATGTTTAAATGACCATAAAAAGTTGACCCCAAAACTTTCCTAAGAAAATCTGAAAAACAATGTTAAACTTGATTGTTTAATTGTTGACATATATAAGAACAGGACTCTTAAATTAATTGAGAAGTGATTGTAAAGAATGTATGGGTTACAATATTGAATTGCTTGGTGTGATCATAAGTGAATGAATTCTGAAGACTTATGTATTATGATTTGGATATGGATGTCTGTGAATTAGGAATTTCTGCTATAATATTGTGATACTTCTAGACCATCAGTTGTCCGAGGAGTTTGATAGTTGGGATTGTGAAGTGCTTTCTATGTGTGAGACATATGTAATTGTTAAAACGAACTTGTTTTGTTGTAAAACTGTTAAGTCCTAGTCGTGGGTAAATAGGCATGCCTAGAAGGGTCTGCAGCTGCTCCTGTGACACTTAGGTGTCTCCTGTTACTAACACTTTGGTGTCTCCTATTATTGAGACATAAGTCTCTCCTGTTCTGTGATATCGATCACGGTATCTCCTGTATTAGTCCTGTTACCTACTTCTGTATAAAGGATTAGCAGTGTAACTTGTTTTGTATTCTGATACATGTTCAGTTTTGATACAAACAAAATTCTGATTTGATCTTGATTTGATATTATCCCCTATTCTGATAACCAGTTCTGACATTTGTACAATCTGTTCTGATACTTAAATGATATGATTGGCATTAGTAAGAGAAATGTTCTCTAGTGATAGATTACATTTTGTTCTGAAATTCATTACGCTTGGATTGTTCTTTAGTATGCATCTTTAAGGATTGCTGAAGATATAATTTGATTTGGTATATGTGAATGTTAGGTGACTGTTAAACAATTACCAGTTTATGTATGATTTAGTTATTCCCCACTAAGCTTTATGCTTAGCACGGTGGTTTTTCCCCGTGTAGGTTCAGATAGGAGGCGTTGAAGAATGGGATAATAACAACCGCAATGGATAACGAAAAATGTGTTTTGTTTTGGAAATGTATGTTTGGATTGTATGTATAATAGGAGACATGATGTATTTTGTTAAACGTTTATAATTACTGTAATATAGGGTATATTTGAACTTAAGATATGTACTATCTTGTTTAAGGATTTGTAATGTAGTAACCTTAATTCAGGATGACTTGACACATGTATTTGAATGAATTCGGTGTATTGTTTAAATTATGGTTAAAGTCGAATATGCATGGAAACACAATAATTGGTTGCTTGAATTATGACTACGGTTTGTATTATTTTGATACGTTTTAAGTCTTGTATTGGGTAATATCCACATATCTTTCTAGGGGGTCTATGGGTGTTACAGATCTGCTTAGCTGGTCTTAAGTCCTTCATAGCAAAGGACTTGTCCAATTTTGCTTTCAAGTTTTGAATTTTTTGAGGATCTCGACCAACGATCAACATGTCGTCAACATATAACAAGAGGACTATAAAGTCAACATCAGAAAATTTCTTCACGAACACAAAGTGATCAGCGGTTGTCCTGCTGTAACCATACTCCACCATAAAGGAATCAAATTTCCTGTACTACTGTCTAGGAATTTGCTTTAACCCGTATAAGCTCTTTTTCAATCTGTATACTAGTTGCTTATTGCCTTTGACCTCAAAACCCTATGGCTGCCCCATATAGATCTCCTCTTCTAAGTCACCATGGAGAAAGGCAGTTTTCACATCAAGTTGTTCGATTTCTAAATTCATATTGATAGCTATACTGAGCACAACTCTGATTGAAGACATTTTAACCACCGGTAAGAAAATTTCTTCAAAGTCAATCCCCCTCTTTTGATCGAATCCTTTCACAACCAATCTTGCCTTGTACCTTGGTTGTAAGCTGCTTTATTCTGTCTTCAATCTATACACCCATTTATTCTTAAGTGCTTTCCTTCCTTTTGGGAGTTTCACCAACTCAAAAGTGTTGTTTTCATGCAAGGATTTCATCTCATCTTGCATGGCTAGTAACCATTCCTTTCTGTGCTCGTCTGTCATGGCTTCCTCATAGCAATCTGGTTCTCATCCTTCAGTGAGTAGAACATACTAATGAGGAGGATATCTGCTAGAAGGTTGACATGGTCTAGATGGCTTTCTCAATCCTGATTGATCTACTGGATCTATAGCAGCCTGCTCAGGAATAATAACACCATTAGCAGCTAGCTCTGTAACATCAACTTCTTACCTGTCGTCATTATTACCACCATTTTGAATATCTCCCCCTTGGTTATTAGGAGGTACCAATGATTGCAAATGAGATGGTTCTGGATCCCAATCATTATTAGTAGCAACATCATCATTAGACCTTGCATCATCCGATTGTTCAAAGTCTGCAATCTTCTGATCTTCGAGAAACACAACATCTCAGCTTCTGCTCACTTTCCTTTCCTTTGGATCCCACAATTTGTATCCAAAATCATCTTGTCCACTCCTGAGATAGATGCATTGCCTAGACTTGTTGTCAAGTTTGGACCTCTCATCTCGAGGAATATGTACAAAGGCCCTACAACCAAAAACTTTCAAATGGTTGTATGAAACATCTTTACCTTTCCACACTCTCTTTGGAACATTGAGAGGAACTGATGGAGAAACGTTGATCATGTCTACTGCATTTCTTAATGCCTCTGCCCAAAAGAACTCTGACAATTTTGCATGAGAGATCATGTACCGGATTCTTTCCACAATGGTTCTGTTCATTCTCTCTGCTACACCATTTTGCTGAGGTGTCTTAGGAACAGTCTTTTTAAGTATGATGCCATGTTCCTTGCAGTAGTTCTCAAATGGACCTCTGTACTCACCACTGTTGTCTGCTCAGACACACTTCAGTTTCCTGCCTGTTTCTCTTTCAGTACGAGCATGGAAAGACTTAAACACATTGAGCACCTGGTCTTTGATCTTCAAAGAGTATGCCCAAACTTTCCTGGAAAAGTCATCAATGAAAGTAACAAAGTACAAAGCTCCTCCAAGAGATTTATCAATCATCGAGCATACATCAGTATGTTTCAATTCAAGTTAATATGTAACACCCCATTACCCTAGGGTACGCACCGGGACGCCCGTAGGTCATTCCGATACGAACCCTAAGATAAGGGAGCGCTACGTGCGATCACTACAGAACTCCACATGG
>JAOQMS010000179.1:8475875-8486689 GCA_027563885.1 Erythroxylum longipes
ATGCATGTACAATCATTTACATGTGCAAAAATTCAATATTTCCTATTCATGTGCATAAATGAATGCATGAATATGTTAAAACACTTCAAATAATCTTAACCTATTCCAAAATGACCAAAATACCCTTCTCATAAGCGAGGGGATGTTACATAATGTGACCTTCTGTGAGGTGGTGACTGTGAAATGCAACTCTATTTTGTTTGCCAATTAAACAATGAGTGCATGTTTTGAGATTTGTACCTTTCAAAGGTAAAAAGATTCTTCTTGGCAAGGATTTTAAGCCCTTTCACACTCAAGTGTCCTAACCGTTAGTGCCATAGATCTGTGGAGGCATCTTTAGCTACATTTGCCTCCCCTTTGCATACTTTGGCTTTTGTCATATACAAACCAACTTTCGTACCTTGGGCAATTATCAAAGAACCTTTGGAGAGCTTCCATTTTCCTCCTCCAAAGTGGTTGTCATAACCTTCATCATCAACGGTAAGAGTGGAGATTAAATGTAGACGCATATCTGACACGTGTCTAATGTCTTTCAACTACAGTCTGTATCGGGTATTAGTTTCCAACTAAATATCTCTAATGCCCATAATTTTAGCCACCGACTTGTTACCCATCCTGACATCGCCTAAATCACTGCTAGTGTAAGATGAGAAAGTCTCATCGAGGGGTGACATGATACGAGGCAGCTGAGTTTGCTACCCAAATAGTATCTTGACATGCGAGATTAACACTACCATCGTCACAATTAATGGCTACATCATTATTATCGTTGGATACAACAGTAGTTGTGATAGCATCTTCCTTCTTCTCTTCTCCATGATCTCTTTTGTATTTTCTGCATTCCTTTTTTACATGCCTGATTTTGTCACTGTAGAAGCACTTGATGCTTGTTCTTGACTGGGATCTACCTCTGAGCTTTCCTTTACCTTTTCTATCACTAAAATCAGGAGTTCTATTTTTGCTTCTTCCTTGTCTTTCAGTAACTAGGACGTCAGAACTGGTACTGGCTACGCCTTGCTCCTTCCTTCTGTTCTCTTCATTCAGAATGTTGTCCTTCACTCCTTGTAGAGTGAGTTTACCATCAAGAGTTGAATTACTGAGTGACACCACCAGAGTATTCCAGCTGTCTAGTACTGACCCTAATAAAATTAGAGCCTTCACTTCGTCGCCTAGCTGAAGCTTCATTGTGTTCAGTTGATTCAGGAGTCCTTGGAAGTTGTTTATATGCTCTAAACCATCCTGGCCTTCTTTATTTATTTACATAATTTTTTACATATCAGTTTTAAATATCTACTCTTTTAACTTGCATCATTTTTTTTCATTGTCCCATTTACATATGGATCTATCGGAAATAGCCTCTCTATTCTATAGGAGTAAGGCTAAGTACTATCAGATCTCTCCAGACCTCACTTTATTTCGAGATTTCGGACTGAGTGTCAAGATGATGATGACGAATAGTTATATTCAGACATCAGGCTGTATATTTGCAGTCAATAGAAACACAATTACTAGGTATTCAGCACCATTTATCCTACAATAACAAAGTATAAGTTCTAAGTGCTGGAAAACCTTTTCCTTCTTTGCCAAGCACATTTTCGTCTGGGACAAAGCAATTTTCAAATACAAGCTCACATCTGCCAGACAGCACCCATTTTAGTAGGGGTGAAAAATAGAATTATGGAAACATAATAAGATTGACTCCAGTATGAGTACGGAATATATTGGTGACTTACGTATCACTTCCTCGCATCCCAAGTTTATCTAGTTTCTGAGCAGTACTAAACCCGAGGTCACAAACAAGAGGTTTTTGGTAAGTCAATTTTAAAGATTTCAAAATTTTATTCTTCCCATTCTGATCATCACTTTTTTTCACCATCAAACTCAAATTTATTTGGTAGTTTCTGAAACTTAGGTATTTCGATTAGGATTATATTGAAAAGTGAATGGAAGGTTTGTTAATCCATGCATAGAGGTGTCACTAAGGAAAAGTACATGGCTTCAGATTTTATAGCGCACAAGATTTAGAAAATGAATTGTTTGGTTTCTAAGTACCCTGGCATTCCCTTCTCAATGATAAATGCTGTGATCCCTTTTGAACCAACTTTCACGTCTGTTTTCGCATAAACAACCTGTTAGATATATGTTAAATGTATCTATTTTATTTTATTTTGGCACATTTCTTTGAATTGGCATATTTTGTGTTATCTTGGATTTAAAAATCTAGTTGGATAATATTTTAGATAGAATAGAATTCTATCTTAAATAAATGTGTAGTGAAACTCTTATTTTTACTGTGTGAAAGATTTGTGGATATCTTCTACGGCTGCAACATGGCATGGGAAAATAGACAGCTGCAACATGACATAAGAAAATAGCTGAATAACGCTTGGTGAGTGTGAATCCATGGTGAAATGAGCATGTCTCTAGGTTTGAAGTGGATCTACATATCTTATTAATGGTTATGTGTGCATTAATTGCCAATAAATGTGTGGCATAGTAATGTGTGTGCATTAATGGCTAATGAATGTGTGGCATAGTATGTTATGCGATAATTGAAGCTTGAGAATTATAAAGTGTGGGTTCACCATGGTTGTTGCATTAATTAATAGAGAACTTGGTGTTTTAAAAAATCTCTACAGTTGGCGTTTTAATAGAAATCCATTAAAACACATCATAACAAGAAACCCTTTGTGTGTTGCGGCAACTGTTAATGTGGTGTATCATTTAAGCTGTAGATATCACATGTCTTTAAAAGAATATTTGCTGGCTGCGCACAATAATTTTTTCAGCTGAATATAGTATGAATAGTAACTCACGGTGAAGTTACTGGGGGCGTGTGTAAGACGTTTGGTTGAAGGCGCAGTGGTTTTTTGATTGCAGTAATTAACGTGGAGGCTCAGTGATGTTGATTTATGTGTAAAATGTTCCACACATCTTGATGTTATGATACAGTGAAGATCATCTTTTGTGAATTGGATATTAGCTATTAATTGAAGAAACATCGTGAGTTATTTTTCTGTGAAAAAAGAGTGAGTTGTGGTGGAGAGTTTCAGCTGGGTTATTTCAAGAAGATAAAATCTATAGGAAAGTCTTTCTTTTTATTTCAAGTGTATTTAGTTTTCGTTCTTTATTATTTTAATCACTTGAGTTATTTGATTAATTATCTTTATTAGTAAACAGTGCATGAAAATCCTCTGTCAAGGTTAGTAAGAGGCGGTCGTACTATTGGGTGTGAAATTCTTTCACGGGAAGCGAGGTTAAGAGATAGTGTCAAGGGTTGAGTGGTGTTGACTTAGTAAAGCCTTGGGTAAATCTATTGTACTTCAGTAAAAGTGATTAAGCTGAGTGAGGACCCCGCAGACGTAGGCAAGGAGTGCCGAATTGTGTTACCAAATTTCGGGTGTTTTTATTATTTCGATTTTACTTGTTTTTTATTTTGTTGGTGGCAAAGAAGTTTGCGGAAAGTTTGCGAAACAATTAACCCCTTTAGTTTTTCACAACCTGTGCAATTTCTGTGTCAATTTCAGCATATGAAAAGTAACTTCCAAAATGACAAGGTGGTAAATAAAACAAAAATAAACTAAAAGCCGCAAAAGTTTTATAAAAGATCAGTGGGTACAACTGTTTTCTGTTATTCTAATAATGCGATGGACATTAACAGCATACAAGATGTGGTGTAATCAGGAACTTCAGAAGGAAATTTTCATAACAGCATATTGCAACATAAGAAGGTTAACGAACACAATTCCCTTAAAGAAATATACAAGTCCTGAGATGACACCGTGATATCAATATTAGTTTATATGTTTTTGTAAATATTTCTTCATTTACTCTTATTTCCGTTTATGAGACTCACCACATTACTTCGATACATAAGGTCAAGGATGTACGTCTTTATCTTTATACAGAATTTCTATTGGCAGGTTATACACCGGAATCTCATCCAGAGTTTTGAAGTTGGAAATATTTGAATGAAGAGAACATAGATTAAATAAACTGGTCCAGAGAAGGATTGAAAAGCATGCCTATTCTGTTGAAAGGTAGGACAGAGAGGTTTAGCAAACAATTACCAATGGACCAATCGTGCACCACATCTTGTTCCCATTTAGAACATAGCCTCCTTCTACACGATCTGCTTTGCACTTCATGCTAACAACATCGGACCCAGCTGAAAGATGCAATGATATTGAACAGAATGTTAGGTGGTAAATTCCTCACTAACATCCATTTTTATGAAAGTAAAATAAAACCTTAAAAGATAATACAGGTTACCATTGGGTTCACTCATTGCAAGGGCTCCTACATGCTCTCCGGTGACAAGCTTCATAAGAAAACAATCAACTGTCACCCAAACGTTAGACAGAAAATGAGGTAAATTTAACATAGTTCATTTCTGAATTTGCATATTAAAAGGAAAAGAAGATGGCGAAAGAATTCATATCACTGGATGCATTTAAGAACAAAAGAAAAGATAACTGGGGTTTTATTATAAATTAACTCAAAACTCCATTAGACTCCGGACTTCATCATGTAATAAATTGATGGAACATCTAGAAAAGATTAAGTAAAAGTGATATAACTAAAAACCACGTAAAATTTATTAAATAATTAATAATAATATTTTTATATAATTAATAATAAATTGTATATATTTAATAATAAAATAATAAAATTTTTATTATTTTAAAATATAAAAATTATAAAAATTATTTATCACGATTATGCGTGACTTTTTAATTGGATATAATTTCTGTTTTAAAATCATAGCGTTAAATTTTTTGTAATAACTATTTTAACATCAGGGGTGTAATAGTCATTTATTATATATTACATTCCATTTCATCTATTTTTCAAACAATGTTTTATTACGTTGCATTATGACTCCTCCCATTCCTCCCAAACAACTTTTCACTATATTACACTTCATTCTATTATAAACTGTTTCCTTCCGTTTCATTCTATTCTGTTCCGTTCCATTAATTAACATCCAACCAAACAGCCCCTTAAACAAATACTTTTCTTTATGAGCGGGACTTCCATTCCTTACCTAAAAGATATCATTAAATCACATTAAACTCTTGGAGTACCCAGTACGAATACCATCCGAAGCTGTATGAGGTCGCTTTTCTTACCAACTGATTGATGCACAGATTAGAACGGGGCACCGTATGACAGGCCAACAGATGCAGAAGCACGACTAATTTCCTCCATAGCAATGCAATGATACAAATAGCCAAGTCCAAGCCCTCCGTATTCTTTTGCCAACCTAACCAATTAGGCTAAAAACTCAATAAAGGGCATCTAAAATGTGCAGAAGCAACACCAGCTCCAAAGGACAACAAAACACCAAAGTCCTAACCGGATGCAGTAACTCCGAGGAGCTTAAAGTCTCCCATGAGTTTCCACAAGTTTACTTCCGGGAACAGGGAATGTAAATCACAAAGCATCTCTGATTCCTACAAACAGAAAAGTAACAAGTAGCTTCAGTCTTACAGAATCAAAGGTGGAAACTTTCTATCTTGGGGATATCCCTATCCACGTAAGCATAGGACAAATTATAAATTAGGTTAGCTGATCCTACTTATTAGAATTTAAATTTTTTATACTTATTTTCTAATAATTAAAAATAAAAATTTACAAATATAATAATGTGGGATTTCAATTAGTTTAATAATTTTGAAAAACACTTAATATTTCACTCATGCTTAAATAAAAACTTATTAAGATGTCATTGGATTCTTTAAAAGTCAACGGCAAACTGTAGAAACTTGTGGACCTACAACAGTTATAAATTTAGTAAAACTGTACATTATTTAGGTATTCTGATTGAGGCTCGTTGCACTCAGTCGGTGATGGTTGGTTCTTGGCAATAAAAAAATGCTCCTTCACCCCCTTAAATATATCTTTAAATACGATCGCTTCTTCATGGTCTAACCGCAACCAATTAATATTGTTGTGAGAAAATGTAAAATGAATATTGCAACAGAATTTGCTCTGTAATAAGTCTACCAATCAAGTTGTTAGCTTGCTAGTAAACAGAATGAAGTCAGTACAAAAGATAAATTCTCGTATACAAGAAAGCCCGTCTAGCTCAGTCGGTAGAGCGCAAGGCTCTTAACCTTGTGGTCGTGGGTTCGAGCCCCACGGTGGGCGTCTTTGCAGGAATATGTGCTTCATTGCCTTTCGTGAATCTGTAGGAGTGTTGTTTCCTTCACAGCCTAACCTGAGTTGGGCGACAAAACAAACGCCCGTAATTTTTGAGATATGTCTTATCATAATATTAACATTAAAATTATTTTTAGTGTTACTTTTTTAATAATTATTTTATTTTTTATGAATTCATTTATTCTTATTATAAAAATTATTTATAATATATAAAAATTAAATTTTTCATAAATTATTGAAAAAAAATTAATTAATTATTGATGAAAATAAATATTTTAATTAATTAGGTACAAAATAAATTATATAATAAGAGTAAAAAAATTTGATTACCATTTTAAATATTTTTTAAACATGCATAATTAATAATTTTATTCATATATTAATTTTTATTTTCATTCTTATTTTGTTATTTCGATTCTTGGTTACTCGTTACCAAACCAAAACGTTTTCCACGTCTTTGCAGGGACAGATAATGAGGAACGATGAGGGTGAGTTGTGTGTCTTCTTCACGCTTGGATCAAAGTCAGAGTGAGACCCAGGGCATTGCAGTATTTTCAAAGAGTCCAAGTATTTCATATTAATCATGCGGATTTGATACACGCATAGTATGAGTATCTTAATTTATGATGTTAAATGGTTGAATTACACAGGTGAGGTGATTGATATATATATATCAAGCAAATTGGCAATGCTTAGGAATATATTAAATAAATTAGTATCTTGTTTCAAGTCCGTGACTGACCTCCTTTCTTTTGGTAACACACATATTGTCTTTACTACATTTGCTTCTCTCTAGACTTCCACCGGCGAAGTTCCGACCGCCGACTGCAACAGTTTATTCAGTAGTATAATTTTATGTTCTTTCTCTCTCCCTTTTTGCTTTCCTTTTATTGAGTGAGGTGAGCATTTAATTATGAATGGAGGAGAATAAGTGTTAGTTTTAGGGTTATCGAACAAAATCGTAAATTCCTGTATATATTCCATCTCCTCTTCACGTAATGCCATTATGAGCTAGTGAACTACTATTTTTCAAATTAGGAATTCTTTAGTGCCTGAACTGAAGCAGATCGTTGTGCAATATTCGGTTCTAGGTTTGGGAGCCATTGAATTGAATTGGGAAGAGGAGTGTGGTTGGGAAAAGATGCACAATGGCGAGAAGAAGCGATTAAATGGAGAAGCAGAGGAAGAGGATGAGGATGATCTGGATGAGGATGGGATGGATGCATGGGAGAGAACTTACACTGATGAGAGATCATGGGAGTCCTTGCAAGAGGATGAGTCGGGCCTGCTTCGCCCAATTGATAACAAGGCTATTTACCATGCTCAGTATCGTCGCCGCCTTCGTTCGCTTTCAACTGCTGGCAATGCTGCTCGAATTCAGAAGGGCCTCATTCGGTTTCTCTATGTTGTTGTTGACCTCTCCAGGGTATGTCTATTCTTGAACTTGATTCCAGTTTCTTGACTTAATGGAGTCTTGTTGATCACTGCATATAGTTTTATTGAAAATGATTTCCAGCCTCGTGTGTAGAGATGGAACTACATTATCCAAGTGGTGTTTTGAGATTTATGACTCCAATTACTGAATGTGTTTGGTTCACATTTCTGACTTTCAATGTTAGTAGCATGTCTATAGTTTTCATTGGAAAAACTGGACCTGTTTGATTCTTTCAGGCTGAATAATTCAGCATGACACTTGAATACGGCGCCCCTAAACTTGAAGCTAGAAAAACATATGTTGGTTCTGTCAACAAAGCTATTCTACATTGGAGAAGGGCAATCAAAATTTCTGGGGCTTTCGATTTTTTCCTAAATGAGGCATTATCAACTTTTTATGATTTTTATGAATTATGTAGGCAGCTGGAGTGATGGATTTTCGACCAAGCCGAATGGCTATGATTGCGAAACACGTGGAAGCTTTCATTAGGGAATTTTTTGATCAGAACCCACTTAGTCAAATGGCTCTAGTGACTATTAAAGATGGAGTTGCCCATTGCTTAACAGAACTTGGTGGGAGTCCTGAGGCCCATATTAAGACATTGATGGGCAAATTGGGATGCTCAGGAGAATCCTCTTTACAAAATGCCTTAGAGCTTGTTCACGGGTATCTTGACCCAATTCCTTCATATGGTCATCGTGAAGTATTGATCTTGTATTCCTCTCTTAGTACCTGTGATCCAGGAGATATTATGGAGACCATCCAGAAGTGCAAGAAATCGAAGTTAAGGTGCTCGGTAATTGGCCTTGCAGCTGAGCTATTCATTTGCAAACATCTCTGCCAGGAAACTGGGGGTTCATACTCAGTTGCACTGGATGAGGTGAGTTCTATCAGCTTGCCAGCCTTGTATATAAACTTATTTTCGCAAATATCAGAAGATAACCTATGTTGTTATATGTCATTAAATAACTGAATTAAAAATTGAATAATTAGAGGGGGCTAGCCGCCTATTCTTAGGTAAAAGATCCAGACTCATTCAGAATTTTGAATAAAAAATGATGGAAATAGAAGTGTGAAAATATACCTCAATGATTCTACCACTACGTTTTTCAAATCTTCCTTAATTAGACCGAGATGATCCAAAAATTGATTTAATTTCTTCCTTCTTTTGGAGGCCCACTTCAAAGAGTTGATTCTAGAGCATGCACCGCCACCTCCAGCAATAGCCGAATTTGCAATTGCTAACCTGATAAAGATGGGTTTCCCACAAAGAGCAGCAGAGGGTTCCATCTCGATCTGTTCTTGTCATAAAGAAGCTAAAGTTGGTGAGGGTTACATTTGTCCCAGATGCAAAGCACGTGCTTGTGAGCTTCCTACTGAATGTCGTATCTGTGGGCTGACACTTGTTTCTTCACCCCATTTGGCAAGGTCATATCATCATCTCTTTCCAATAGCTCCATTTGATGATTTGCCTCCATCACGTCAAAGTGAACCACACCATAGATCACACAAGACATGTTTCGGTTGCCAACAGAGCCTTCTTATCACGGGTAAGTAGAATATGTTACCGTGACACTGCATGCGAAGGTTTCTTGGTGCATAGTTCATGTTACACTAGACGATTAAATGAGGTTAAAATTGCTAAATAAAGCTGCTCAAATAACTCACAAACCTCTGTTAAATTGAACAGGTATTGAAAGCTCATATGCAATTGGCCTTTTTCTGTGTTGTTTATCCTGTTTTCATCATTAAAATAAAATAGCTTCATTTCTTTAAGAAAAATAACAATGTTTTTTTCCCATAAACAAGGAGCCAACGGCTCGTGATGTAAGAAGCTAGGTGTTGATAGGGCCCCAACAACAACGAGAATATCAATATGTTTTCTCAAAATTATGTTCTGTTTTAATTAGTTTCATGTCCTTCATAAATGCTGCGGTTTTTGTCACAGGCAATAAGCCCGGCCTTTGTGTTGCTTGTCCAAAATGTAAGCATACTTTCTGCCTTGATTGTGATATTTATATCCATGAAAGCTTGCACAACTGCCCGGGTTGTGAGAGTTTGAGGCCATCATAGTCGCGTATTTGCAAAATTTAGAAGGCTGTACCAGTGTCATGTCAGTGTATTCCGTTGGATATTTGTGAACACTTCTCTGCGATCGCTCTTTCTTCAACTCCTATGTTTCGAGGTATTTGGTTATGATAATAGCACGAAGGCTAAGAAGGCTTATTTTTACTGGTCTGACTGGGCACGATGATTACTTTTTCATGTTCAGCTTCTTACAGATTGCGATCAATATACCATCCATGTGACAATTTTCGAGTTTTTCCCATTCTTAAGGATTCTTTTTTTCCCCTCTTCTACATTCTTTTTGTTTTTTTCTAACTACAATTTTCACGCTGCAGCAGGTCTTCACCTGTAGGTATATACTTCATGCAAATAAAGGCCACTGATTATGAGTAGTAACTGGTGCTTAAGGTTTATTACGCAAGCCATAGAGAGAACCAGAATGAAGATTTGCGATAGCTATCAATTGTCAATATCCACGGAACAAAGAGGGAAAAAAAAACAGTAGCTAAGCAGAATCATGGCTCGATAGCTTGGCATCTCATATTTAGATGATCTGATAATTCGTTCCTTTTTATGCACAAAATCGATGTTTAACAAAGCAGAGGAATTATTTCGAAATTGGGAACGAGAATAAACCAATCGCCATCCCCATCATCTTTGCCTAGAAATGTCAATGGGTCAGGCCGGGTTTGGGTTAACGATGGCCGGGCCTGGCTCATTGAAAAAAATGTGGGTTGGGTCAAGCCCATGGCAAGGCTGGCCGGAATGGCCCGGGCCGTGACCAGGCGGGCCAAAAATGGCTCGTGGGTTTTGGGCAAGTCGTCTCTTATCGGCCTGTTGTTAGGCCCGTGGCTCGGCCCGCCAAGCTCACCCGGGCCAAGGCCTGCCCATCAGGCTTGAGTAAGCCGGAGCATTTAATTTATTTTTAAAATTTTTTAAAAAATTGTTCTATTTTTAAAATTTCATAAATTATAAATTATAAAATAATCATTTATAATAAAATGTAAGATGAGATTATCCATAAATTATAAAAAATATTTATATGAAAAGTTAATAAGTTAATAGTTGCGGTAAATTAAATCTACTATCTTTTACATTAATTATAAATTTTTGATTTACTTAAGTTATTTATTAATTATTATAATAT
>JAOQMS010000179.1:8516380-8530582 GCA_027563885.1 Erythroxylum longipes
GGTTAAGGTGTTCTTCATTGGATCACGCCCACGTTATGGTAATAAGCTCACTTTTATGACCTCTGAGTTGGACTTCGGAAATGGGGTCTAACAACAATCCTTAACGTAAAATTTTATATCATCATTTTAAAAAAATGGCTCCCTTTTAAGCTTATCCTTCAACAAGTCAGCTAAGATGCTGGTGTCCATCCTAGGGCTTGTATATACCCTATTGCAGTCACGATTGTTTCCGAATTTCCTAACTTGAAATGACTGCAGCTTCCTATCAAATGCTCCATATATATACCAAGTGCAGTTCTCTGTCCTACATTTACCTTGGACAAAGTTGGGCTTATTTTTGGTAAATATGACAGCCCTCTTTGTTTTGATGGATAACAAACTCACTGCACGCTTAAATTGCAAATAATTAAGAAAAATCATCCCTAATTCAATGTAAGGCTCAACTGTGTTTTCATTATAAACAGGGTATTTCCTTTTCCTCCTAGTAGCATCATCAACCATATCATCTACATCACTAACAAGTTCTCTATATTCATCACTGTCATAATATTCAGACAAAACTACCTCATCTTCATCATTTGCATCACCTGCATCAGCTTCATGTGGCCCATTATCTTCATCCGAACCATTACCTTCATCTCCTTACTTTAAATCCTCTTCATCTTCTTCAACCTCTATATTTGTATCATCTTCATTCTCCATATCTGCATCTTTTTCATCCTCTGCATTTGGTACATTAGCTAAATTACCTACATTACCTCCAAACCCTTCATTATTAACATCCTCACCATTATCTTCAATTACAATACCCTGATTAACCTTATTACATTCATCCTCAATCACTTCAACAGGGGTATCCACACTATGTTTAATATAAATATCAATACCACTCGTACCCATCATCTGACTAACCATATCTAACACACTAGCATCATCTTGTACAACTCTCAAACCATTACGTAGTTCAAAACTAGGCATAAGATAAAATATCTTTTTCACATTGTTATACCCACTTCTCTTACATACATCAACCAGTTCAAAATAGCTCAGTAAGTCAGGATCAAATTTAATTTCATCAACAAAACCACCCTCATACATAACATTATCACCAAAATTAACAAAACATCTCGCATGGTGAAACCGTATAGTTACTTCATCAGATGTCATTCTGCCAAATCGAAAAAACCAACTCCTGAAAAACGAAAACACTCAATCAGAATGTTGAAAGGAAAAACTGAAGTGAAAGTGAAAAATTCAAGCCTAGCACAACACATGATGCTTAACATATTCATAACAATTCCATACCAACTTACTAAGTTCTATTAATTAAGGTACATGGCATTGTTTACACCTGTGAATCGAGAAACATGTTCTTGCTGTGGCTCCTAGGCTTGTAGAATTTTTTTTACCTATAAGCCTCATAGGAGCTACATCACTGGTTTTCAGCCTATATACCTACCTAATGTTTTATTATGTCTTAATGTTTAAATAATATCCATGTTAAATGGAATCCTTATTTAATTCAATTGTTACATCAACTTTAAGTTACTAATAATTAGAGTCTTTCAGATTTAAGTTACTACTAGAATAATAAAATCAAAACTTTTTTTTATCATCAATGATAGTCAGAGTATTGCAACCAACAACATTAAAACAATACATCAATTGCAATTAAAAAAATACACATTCATAAGACAAATACTCCCACTAGAAAAGCAAAAAGGATGTATGAAGGCAACAGAATTAAAAGCATTAAATTAAGATTTTGTAGGACCAACTGCTTTTCTATTGTGCTCTGATTGGTAGAAAAATTCAATAGAAAACTAGTTGATCCTAGCAACTACCCATTCTGCAACTAACCATCTACGGTAGAAGATGAATCTAATACCGGTTTGTTTTTGCCCATTTCGTTGATACTATCTTCCTCAGACTACGCTAACGTCAGACTTCTTTTTACCACTCTAACCTTAGACCTCTCAAAATCAAATGTTTTCTACTCTTAAATCTAATGACTAATACTTTAATTCTATGACTTGCCTTAGTTTCAAGAGATGACGCGTGAACTAGGCAAGTCAACCCCTTCAATAAAAACTGGAGTGCAGATTAGAGGTCAGTAAAGATGCACCAACCAACCAACATAACCCCTTCAATGAACGATAAAGCGCGGATCTAGCGAGGACAACCCTTGGTGAAGATGCGTGAACTAAACAAGACTACCCTTGCACGAAGACTAGAGTAGAATGGCCCACAGTGAAGATGCGTCAGAAAGGGGAGAGACTATGGGATTTTAATGTTTTTCTGTAACTTTTTGGTTTCTCTTTTTTTACTTTACAAAATTTACAGAATTTATGAAAATTTACAAAATTTTAGGTTAAAACTTAAAACCTTTACTTTTTTATACATGGCATTTTTAAAAAGAGTAATGGTGCCACATTGTTGCATGTAATGGCATGTGTAAACACGCCCTAATTTTTGTCCAAAAAAGTCTTAAATTGAGCAGACTCGTGAATTTTTAGCCCTTCATTGAGTTGGTTTCAATGTTTAAGTCACAAAATGATCAAACTCAAAAAGGTTAAGCCTCAATTTAGGGTTTTAGCCCTTATTTGAGTTGCTTGGTTGGTTCGTTTGGTGGAGTGTTAAGTTTGGTAGGCCACACGGACCTGTTTATATTATAGATTTATTGAATTTAGACTTTTGTAGCTTCTCATTTATTCTTTCCATTACAAAATTAGTAATAATTTTTAGTTACAATTGCTTGATCTTCTTATGATATTTTGCTTTAGTTAATTTATTTTTGACTTATATACACCAAGTTTTCCTTTTTTGTAACATATACCAAAAATAGACTTTTTCTTTCTTTCTAGCATTCTAATTCCTTGAGCATTTGTTGTGCATACTCAACTCTCTTGTTCACGAGTGCGCGCGTATAAGGGCTTGCTGTAATAATTTTGGAGACTGACTGGCATTTGGGACTGCACCAAGATCCCACTGAAATCACTTTCAAGGTTGTGGCCTTGGCTATGATGCACTAGATTTCCATTGATCTACATCTTTATTCTTTACATCATCATCATCAGCTTCTTCACTACACAACTCTTCTTCTCTCGACTAACAAAATTAACCTTATCATCTATACAACGAGAATTAGATTGGGATTTGGCTCATCCTCGTCATTGTCGTCTTTCTCAACGTCATAGTTAAGTTCAAGTGAGAAGAAATAAAAGGGTAAAAAAGAGAGGACAATGATAATTCGTCAATTGCTAGTTGAGAAACTATAATTGATTCTCAAGTGGACGAGTCCAAAGTTAAGGAGCTAAGGAGAAATGAGAATGCTTTGACATTATGCTTATTACATTAGGTACATGTTCGTAGATTGTGAAGTGATATCATAAATAGGGTTCTTGTATTTGATTGGAGATGTGTTGGAATTCAATTGGAATGTAATGGTAAGATGGGATTGGATTAAAGTAGAAACATATGGAATTATTCAAATCAAAATTGGTTGAGTTAGGTTGAAATTTATGTTTTATGACAATAATTGAAGTTAAGATTCATATTCTTGCGAGTCTTCCATCACCATCAAGAAAAACTCAAAAGACTATTGACTACTAATGCTTCAATACCATCTTCTCCAGTTAAGATACCATCTTCTCCAGTTAAAGATATTTTCGCTTTGCTCATAACATTGGTCTTCCTTTCATAACCAATGATTATATATGATGTTTGAAACTTAACAAGTTTTTCAAAAAGATAATATTTTGTTTAATGCCTGTCCTTTGTTGTCATAGCAAGTTTCTCCTCTTTCCAAACCTTGCATGTGTTGATTGTTCCCTGTTTATGGATGACAAATTGTGCAAGAAATTAGTTGTTTTTAGTGGCAGTATTGTAAGCCTTTTTTAGGAACCTTCTCCATTTACTTTCTAAGATAAATTATGCATTTTCTTCTTTAATTTAAGTGCCATAAGAATTGTCAGAAACTATTATGCTTAAGAATAACTGTTTTCTTTTATTTGAAAGTGTTAGAACTTCTAGATTCAACATTCTTAGCAACTTTTGAAGGTATCCTAGCACATTTATTCCTTCTCTTGTACTCTGTTATCAACTAACTTGAAAAAATTATAACATATGTCTACAACCAAAAGATATGGAACATGTTGGCAGATATCCTTTATTTTTATAAACTTAATATGCTTTATATTTGATGCATATGGCGTATGTGACCCATTATAACATTTTTCATTGGTCCTAGATGTCTACTTTTTATTGGTATTTGCTATTGATTATATGAGTTCCCTGTACTAATTAACTCGTTTTGCAAGAATTGGGAGTATACCCTATCAACATTTGAAACTATGGTTAATAGTTTTCCTTAAAAGACTTGTATCCTTATTAACATTAGCATCTGAATATGTTAATTGGGTCTAACATATATGCCTTTAACAGAGTTGTGACTATGTTTCTTCTATAATAGTAATAATTGATACATGGTTGCTCAACTGCTCATTGATTACATGTAAAGTCCTTTCAGTTTGTAGTCTGAAACTTACAACTTCTTATGTTCAATGTTGCTTTAGTTTTGGAATTTATGGGTTCTTTATATAACGTGCATGGTTGCAAATGTGCTTATTTATATCGTTTTATATACTCTATTTGACAAAAAATTATTGAAACTTGGGTTCTTTCTATGCTTATTCCATCAGTGAATGCTCCTAATGATAGGTAATAAAGGAATTTTTTGAAGACACAACTACTTCAAAATGGTCTCCACATAATATACTAGATATGGTAAGTAGCTCATTAACATCTTATTATTCAGATTCAGAAGTCTAGTGAAAGAAAGTCTTCAAAGTCTTTGTCATGTTCGGGCATCTTTGCATCTGCTTCTTCTTTCTTTGAACTATAAGATGACTGATCAACTCGTGAAAATAAGTCACTTTCTACTGGAAATTGTCGTAGGTGGAGCAATATGGAGAATTGGCAAGTGTGTATTTAGGCCTAGCAAAACTGGAATTCCAAAAACAGTTGCGGAGATTGGCTTTTAGGTTTATGTTTGAATATTATTGTAGAGATTTATTGGAGAATTAATTTTGAATTGTTGGATTTATGACTATAATATAACCAAATGAATGAAAACATTTGTATATATATGCTCATAGTTACATGGTGCTTACATGGCAGGAATAGTTATAGGTTAAGTTCTTGAAACCTAATTATTAGTTGCACTATGTTTTATATGTAAACTATTTTAAGCATTCAAAAATATTTCAATCACGAGAATTAATTAATTTAATTATATTAAATATTCATTTTTATATTTTTAATTATGAGAATTAATCAATTTAATAATATAATTTGATACATTAAAAATAAAATAAAATAAGACTAAGATATAATAATATAATAAGAATAAAATAAGGGTATTGGGCCCAGGTCTCGGTACTTATTTTGTAGCGACAATACGTAAGGATTGGATGAAGATCGAGTGAGAAAAGAAATTAAAAAGAAAATAAAATAACAAAAAGAAGTCAAAAAGTCACGGATTATGACTAAGAAAATTTCACCTGATAAATAATAAATTACGGCTGTGACTCCTCTAATAAAAAGAATTATAGTCACGGTTGTGACTAAGGGAAGTCACGACCGTGAGTGAGAGAAGTCACGGACCGTGAGTGAGAGAAGTCACGGTCGTGACTTCTTAAGTCATGGTCGTGCTTAGCACGATCGTGCATTTATGTTAATTAAAAGGGGCAGTGCACGATCGTGCTCTTTCATCTTTGAAGGGCCAATATAAGATCGTGTTAATGCACGATCGTGCACTCCTGAGATTTAAGAGCTTTGACATGTTCGTGCATGTGCACAATCGTGCACTCCTTATAAGCCCTTAAACTTGTAAACGTCATATCTCTCAATTCTTATGTCCAAAAATTACAAACTATATACCATTAGAAAGCTAAGGGAATAAGCTACAACTTTTATGAGGACAAAATTTTGTCATTCTAAGCTTACCTTTTCATATTTAATTTAATGCCTACTAACTCTTTAATTCAATTCTAACATTTCTATTTAATTCGTGCTAATACATGTAAATCATATATTCATGACTAAACTCCAATAGATTTTAATTTAATAAATTCTAATTTCTGTTCATGATTGATAATTTATAGAATAAATTCTAAGAAAAATTTGAGGTCCAACAAAGGTGTTGTTGGTTTTACTTCTGTTTTTCTGTTGTAGTTTTTATTTTTCGTTTTTATTTTTCGTTTTCTATTTTTGAAAATAAAAACAAAAACTTGTTTTACTATTAATATCTAATAATTACATATTATATAAACTTAAAGATAAATTATTTTTATGCATATTATATAAACTTAAAGATAAATTATTTTTATAAAAAATAAATAAAATAAAAATTATTTTAATTTCTTATATAATATTTATTGATAAATTGTTAGTGAAAATTATTATGTTTCATTAAAATAAATAGTTTAATAATAAAAAATTCATTTATAAATTAATATTTATTTTAATGTATTTTTAACTATTAAGTAAATTATATTTAAATAATAAGTATTAAATTAAAAATATTTAACTTAACTATAAAAATTAATTGAGTTACTAAATGCATTATCCATGATCCTTATCAATAATTAATAGTAAATAATTAAATATATAATATTGAATTAGATTATTTATATTTATTATTAATAATTAATATTAATAATTAAATAATATATACTTTGTTGATAATAAATTATATTATAAAAACAGAATAGGAAACAAAAATCACCATTTATAATTTTCATAATTTATGAAAACCGAAAGAAACTAAAATTAAAAATAGAAATTAAAATTTTAATTTTTTTAATTAAATTTGAAAAATAAAAACTGAAAACATTAATGGAAATAAAAAGACCATAAGCTTTTTATTTTTAGTTTTTATTACAAATCTTAATTAATCTTTTTTTGTTTTAATTTTTATTACAAATTTTAATTAAATATATTTTTATTTTATTTAAAAATAAAAAAATCATAAAAAGAATAGAGGTGAAACTAAAGGGTTTTAAATGGGCTCTCAATTTATTCTTATAAATGATTGAAAGGAAGGGACACGAAAAGGAAACGGAGCGGGTCAATGAAACCAAAGCCCATAAATAGCATCCATTCAAAAGCGGGTCAGAGTTTCGGGTCAGTGTCATCGGCAATTTTGGGTTTCTTGAGCAAAAATCAAAGTGTCACCGAATATATAAACAGCTTCCTCAGATCGCTCGGACCGAAAGCTTTAAAAAATCTGTTTCTTCCGCTCCCCAGAAAATTACAGATTGAATTCGCATAGCAGTGTCAAATTCTCGAAACCGAAACCCATGTAAGTTCTTCTTGGAGTTATTGTCATAGCTCATTCCATTATGTGATTCTTTACTTGCTAAACCTTTTTACTCTGCTTTTCCTGAACCAGACCATGGCCCCTAATCAATCCTACCACACCCTCTTGAACCCTGAATCTGATTCCCAGAGAACACTGTAAGATACTCTCTCTCTCTATATATATATGTATGTGTGTGTGTGTGTGTTTTTGTGTGTACGTAAATATCGGTTTTTGTAGATGTGTAAGTGTGGATAGAGGCTAGTGTTGTTTGAAACATTTGATGATTTCTAGAGGTTGTTTGGAGTGGTAATGCTTATCCGTTTTTTGTTTTCGTTTAACTTCTGGTGGGTGGTAATTTTTTTCACCACCTCTTCGTAGGTACCCTTATGTGACTGGGACATCTGTGGTGGCCTTGAAATATGAAGATGGTATTTTGATGGCTGCTGATATGGGAGGTCAGTTGCTAGCACGCTTTTCTTGTGACGGTTCTTATTTGATTAATGACGTTAAGGGTGTTCAATGGTTGGTTTAAGTTTCGGAATTGGGGGTTTAAGTTTTAATAATAATATCTATACAAGGCGTAAAAGAGCTTATAGTTATATGATAGAATTACGAATTCAATGTGTGACAGAGGTCGAGGGCAAAAAAGATTCAAATTTGTGGTCTCGGACAAAAGAATGGATTTTAGTGAACTGCAGGGAAGAGAAAAGTTATGGGGTTGTAGGAGTGATTTTTTCACTGTCATTATGATGAATTTGGTGGATATGTCCTCGTTAAGTGTGTCTAAGATATAGGGATTTGGCATGTCTGGTATAAATGACGAAAATTGGAAAATACAACAGTTATGAGCTCTCTGATCCACATCAAACAAGACACATTTGGTTACGATTCTACACAAAAAGACACCATCACTCCTGGATCTAGTTTCACTTTCTGTGAGAATTTTCATCCATTTAAAGGACGACATTAATATTGGCACATCATTTGATTTGCTTATTTTCATGTCCTCAGTTTTACCGTATCTCATCATCCTCTTCTATCACATGCCATTCCTTGTTATGTCTCTTGGGTTTGGGAATTGTGTCACATTGAGAGTGTTCATGTACCCTATATTTGCTAAATGATAATAACGTTCCCTATTAACATATCTGTGCCACTAAAACTGACAGGTTCGTATGGGTCCACACTTCGATACAAGAGTGTGGAGCGCATGAAGCCAATTGGAAAGCATTCTCTTCTTGGTGCCAGTGGAGAGATCAGTGATTTTCAGGAGATATTGCGCTATCTTGATGAACTTATGTAAGTATTGGTTGATGAAGATTTTTTGTTCTTTTTGGCTTTTTATGTTTGCTTTTAGAATAGAGAATTGGCTATCCACCCGTTATTTTTCTTTGGATTTTGCTTTTTCATCTCCACTTTTCAATTTTTTTGTATTCCATTTGATTCAAACTCCTGATGGGCATGGTTCTGTGCTGTTTTTGTGTTAACAGTCTATATGACAATATGTGGGATGATGGGAACTCCTTGGGGCCCAAGGAGGTGCACAGTTACTTGACTCGTGTCATGTATAACAGAAGGAATAAATTCAATCCGTTGTGGAATACGCTTGTTCTTGGTGGAGTGAAAAATGGACAAAAATATCTCGGCATGGTATATCTGCTTAACATTTTTCCGTTGACGGTCAGTTATATTTTGCCATGACTGGGTATCTGTGTGAGAAGATGAAAAACCTGTATACAATTACAGATACTGAATCATCTGAATTTATACCGCCCAGGTTACAATGATAGGAGTAAATTTTGAGGATAATCATGTGGCGACTGGATTTGGGAATCACCTGGCACGGCCCATCCTCCGTGATGAGTGGCATGAGAACTTGAGCTTTGAAGAAGGTGTTAAGTTGTTAGAGAAATGCATGAGAGTGCTTCTTTACCGTGATAGGTCTGCCATCAACAAGCTACAGGTTTGATTCCTTTTTCTGTATAAAGTAGGTTGGTGAAATGAAACTTGATCCCCTCCCTGTTTGGCTGTTTAGCAGAATTTTTAGGGGAATAACGTGATATCATAAGTTATTCTCGTTCTACTGCGCCAGGTTAAGTTGAGTATGCATTTTATGGTATAGTAAGTCTGGTGGGTTTAAGTATTGTTGCACCACCGATCATATTGTATATTCCATTGAAGTTTTATCCTAGTGGCGGTAATTTTTTTCTTGGACTTGATGTCTACAATCTTCAGAAAGTGTTCTCAAGAAACATCGTGCATTAATATTTTTCATTTTTTAGATCTTAAATAATCTGGGATGTTTTAGATTGATAGGCATTAGTGCTAGATTTTCACTAAACTTAATTCTCTGTGTTCCTTAATTTCCCCTGATGCTATATCTGTGCTGCTGGCTATGCATTTTTTTAATGTGTGTATCTTGTGACCTTTGCTCATTCACAATTAGGAGGCTCCCTCCCAGCCTTCTAAACTCTTGAGCTTTGGAAGGTTCTTGGAAGTTTAACTTTTAGTATTAGTATTTCTAGGACAGAACCTATGAAGAAAATATGTTAGCCAAAAGCGTTAAAAATGGTGCTGTATCTTGTGGTTAGGTTTCATGTCAAAGATCAGATGATATTGCCTTCCTATTGTTCGTAACATGTTGCATTTTCTCATATTTCAGATAGCTAAGATCACAGAAGAAGGTGTAACAATCTCACCACCTTATGCATTGAAGACATCTTGGGAATTGTCAGCATTCAAGAATCCATCAGTTGGTGCTGAAGGATCTTGGTAGATGGCTAGGAAGCAGGGTCTGTTTCCATAACAAAACTGCGAGGCATGTTGAGTTTGGAGTCCTCGAAAAGCTTTGATCCGCATAAAAATTATCTGAACCATGAATACAATCTTCTGTCGCTTGAGTTTTTTTTTTCTCTATGAGCTTGCTACGCTGTCAGCTATGATGTATGCACGTTCAAAATCAATTCATTTGCTAATTTACTGTTCCAAACATTTCTTCCATGAGTATTCTATTGTTTTACTTAATTGAATGAGAATGACAATTTGGTGGCTTAGCTGTAATGGTAAAGTACTTTTCGTTGCTTTGCTAAACTTCAGAACTTGAAGAAGATGCTAACTAGTCTAATCGTCCATTTTTACGATCTGCTCTGCCTATCGGTGTTTTTCTATTCTAACTTACGGGAACACGTGGTTGATTTTAATTGTGTACAAGTCAGAAAGCAATTCCTCGCAAACATATCGAAGCACAGGCATGTTGGTCACCAAGAGGAGGCTTTCAGCTAAAATCCCTTTGTTCCGAGTGATGCTTAAAATAAGAACCTGTTCTGATTCAGCCATTTGCCACCAACTCACATTTCTCCAGCTCTAGTACAGATTTGCAGGTCAGGATTCTTCCCCTGTCAAACGTTGTACAGAGTGTGGCATTATGAAAGTCTAAGCTTACCTATGAAAGAACAAACCTGGATCTGACGGGGTAAAAGTGAGGCACTGAGCATATAACTTGTGCTTTAGAAAAGGATAGAGCTTCTTACTAAAAAGGAATTAGCCTAACGAGAGACCCTCTTCCGTCGACGTGGGAACGCGCTCTTAAGGGTGATAATCTGGTAAAACTTAAATAAAAAAAAAAGGTTATTGAACAAGAAAAGATAAACAAACCTCGAGGCAGTGTCCTGAATGAGTTATATGGACATGAAAGGTTTACTCTGCGGGAGAAATGATACCGACGCAACACCGGGGATTGATACGCGACGGTGTCATATCTCCTGCGAAGCAAGCCTTCCAATGCACCTTACAGTGCTCCCAGTCCTCGAGATAAACTAAATATAAGGAGCAGATTCTTCGTTCTTCGTCATCCCATATATAGAGGTAACATAGTACTGCAACTCGGCTCTGCTTCATGTTGAATATTCGTTGCTATCCGGACTGGCACAATCATATGGCGCTTATTATTTGTGCTCTTTTGTAGCATTCAATTGTTACGTGATATCTTACATCAGCGGCGACGCAAGTGTACTCCATCTCCACCCTGTAATTGACGGTAGGCGACAAATTTGAAAATGAAAACGCTACTTGCAATTCCTGGACATTGCATGGATACATGAATGATAAGTTATGGAAACCCATTTTCGTAATTGTGGAAATATCTGTCGCATCAATTCAACAAAACTCGGTCTGGTAGCATCTGAATTATTACTACTAAAGTAGCTTGTATGTATTCTTCTCATTTTTCAAGCTCAGCAATCAACTGCAGTTACTTTCACTGGCCATAATTGAACTGGTAGGGCTAACCAAAACCATATTGTACTGAAGAAAGCAACAAAATTGAAGAACTTATGTCCGTTACCGCTCATGGAATGGACTTGATCACTCTCTACCTTAGTCGTAAAAGCACATTAATGAAACTGATGGGGGCTTCCATTTGGCAGTCGGAAGTGGTTTAGTGTCAACCTTTCAATAGTCTTAAAACGGTTGGTTGGATCTCACAAGCTTAACAATTGTGATTTACACGAAAATTATTTATTGCTTGTCGTAGATGCCTTGCTCTTTAAACTCTTGTCGTTAATCAGTGTCATAAAATTATTATTTAAAGTGAGTGTTTTGCCCACGATGCATGGATGGTTTACTGGCGATGAAATGATCTTTAAAGAGTTTCAAGCCCTTTTGTCAGAGATCCAATTCGCAAATTGACCATACTTTTGCGATTCTTGCTTTATATTTCAGGTATGTTAGTACAGGTGTAGAAAAATGTGGTCTCATCAATTAGAGCTGGATCATAGACTATTTCTAAGTCGTTAGTTTGACAAATTATTTATTTAGAAGTGTTATATGAATTTTTTATAATCTTAAATTACAAAGGTTTAGGTTAGGATAATAGACTTTTTAATTAAATCGATACTATCACCTAATTTTAATTTAGTGACTTGCTAAATGATTTTTTAAAAAATATGATTGGTGAATCATTAGTAAAATTTATAATGATTCTGACTAGGGATGACAATGGGTTGGTCTATGGGTCAGCTTCGTCAAATTTTTTAAAATTAAAAGTATAAAATAACTTTTTTTAATTGCTTCAGGCCTAAATCAGGCCTACCCGAGCCCCAACTCTTCTAAATAAAATGACATAAAAAAAGTTGTTGGAATAGTTGAGTCTCGAACTGGCCTGAGCTTGGCTCTGACTCATGAACTGACTCATTAAAAACCACTTGATTTAGCCCATGAGTCGCCTATTATTATCCCTAATTCTAACTTAATTTAGTTTTTTATAAGTTTAAAGTTGATTTGAAATTTGAATTTTTTATTTGAATTTAAATGGAGTTCAAAGTTTGATAACTTTATAGTTGACTTAAGCCAAATTTAGACTTTTTATAATTAACTTTAACTATTACTTGATCTGAATAGTTTAGTTACTGCGTATTCAAAAGTTCCAAATTCTATCATTGTAAAGTGAGAAAAAGTGGGTCAAAATTAAAATTTCTTAAGCGAGTTCAACCTTTTAAATGTTAGTTTTAGACCTGATAAAAGATATGACTTTGCTTAATTTATTAAGTAATTTCATATTATAAAAATAAATACTTTATTAAATAGATATATTTATTAATTTTTATTTTAAAACTCAGTTTTATTTAAAAAGTTAAAAAATGATAAATGCACTCCGTTTAAAATCATAAAAATTCAAAATAACTAAAATTTTTAATACTTTTACTTTAAAATTTTAAATTTAACATCTTATTTTCTTTTTTATCAATTAAGTCCTATATTTTTTTTAAAAAATAATTTTATCAATTGAATTAGCTGATTGATGTATATGCATTGTCAACTTACATTTACTAGAGTTGAAACCTACATCAGTAGTTTATATGGACTCCCTTTTTTTTTTCCCAACAAATCCTCTTAATTATCTCTTATTCTTATAATTTTTCTTTTGTTCTTTTTTTTTAATAAAAAATTTGACCCCCTTCTTATGTCTTGCTTTAATAGCAAATTTATATCTTATTTAAAAAATGTATAAAAAAAAAGAGACTCAAATCGTTCAGAAGTATCGGTACATAAACCATCTTCAATTTCTACATAGACCATAATTCTATGCTTAGTCCTTGTAATCATTCTATGCTCATCGCCAAACCTATCAATCAAATACAAGTGATATCATTCTAACGTCGTTCCCTTTGATTGTACTTAAGTTATTTTAACCTTAATTTCCTTTGGAGTATTTTTTGTTGAAATTATTTTACATATGTATATTCGTATTTGAACATTCGATCCATCAAAAATAAGATCATTGAGGTTAGTAAATTCACCTAAAGCAACAATAACCATTGAGACTTGATAAGTAATAAGAAATTGTTCTTATTTTCTTATTTCTCACCATCTTACAAGTTTAAGAATATGAGATTTGAGTGGAGTGGCAGACAATAACAAAACAAGCCTACGATGAACTACTCTGATACCATTTATTGTGTAAATATAATTTTTATTAAAGGAAAAGAGACGAACAGAGAAGATGAAAAGAAGTAAAGAGAGAGACCACATAGAAGACAGGAAATATAGAATGTTTAATTCATGTACGTTTTCTTATGAAACCACTATACTAATTTATATACCAATTCTTTTTATATATAATAATTCCTCTTACTTAAAAAAAATCTTATATATAAGGTTTGATAGAAAATTTATTAAAATCAAGTTATGAATGTAACATCCCACTACCATAGGGTACGCACCTAAATTTTTAGGAACATAACCTACGATAATGGTATGTTAGAACAATAACACATCTAACTTATACATGACATTATCCAACATACTCGAAATCGTTATCATTTTCTCTCAAAACATTCACT
>JAOQMS010000179.1:8536338-8578881 GCA_027563885.1 Erythroxylum longipes
ATAGGAAAAAGAAACAAAAACACATAAAAAAGAGAGAAGGTAATATATATATATATATATATATATATATATATATATACCCTTATACTAATTTATAAACTTCAATTCTTTTTATATGATAAAAACTTCAATTTTGATTAGTTTACAGAAAAAATAGAATACATTGTTGTTTGAAAGAACAAGTCATGCTTTTTAAAAACCCAATAGCACCCAATCTTTGTAAATTATCAGGCATATCAATCATGTTTTTTCTTACTCTACAATAGATAGCAAGTGGATAGCTACTAATACCTTTAAAAGCTAGTTTTAATATATCAAGGAAAATTACTCATTTCCTTTTAATCTTTACTGTCATACGAAGTTCCAATCCATCAAGTTATCGTCTTATTCTTGTCAGCTATTATTAACATAAATAGTTGAACAAATTCATTTTAGAAATTCATAAAAATGGCATGACTCATTATCTTATTATTTTGTGTTAAGGAAAAAGAGGCATATGATGTAGTAATTAACAAAAACTCAATCAGCATAGCCAACTTCCATTGAATCTAATCATATCTCATCTTTTAATTCTGTTTATGATTATTTTGTAGCTCCTTGTATTTAGGGATGCAAGAAAATCAGTTGTTACAAACTCCTCAATATCTGATGTACTCTTCATTACTTAGCTTATAAATATAGGCCCTGTTTGGTAATCAACGAATTCCATTAGCTATTAGCTAATTCTATCAGTGGTTAGATGACAACAAATTAATATAGTTGATTTGACCAACAGATAACATTACCTGTTTATTTAAAGATGTTTGGTAAAATTAACTGTTTAGTATTAGTTGTTTATATGTAAAATGACTTACGAGGGCATAATTTAAAAAAAAAGCATTTATAAGGACACGAATATTATATCTTAGTATTTCTTTGAATTTTCTTATAAGAGTTTAGATAAAGAAAAAGAAGTCAACACCATTATTTAAAGCAAAGGTTTATAATAATCTAAGAATAATGTCTAACTGCGATTAGACAAGAAGCAATATTATCATAAATAGTTGCCATCTCTTGAGTTATTTATTCTTGGTTCTTCAACGCCTTCTTATGTAGAGTTAACTTCAACATCTTTAAATACATCTGGAGGTATAAATTCAGGATCTTCATCGATAATGTTAAAAGTCAGTTCATCAATTCTGCTTCTTACAATATATTTATGCAATGTAAAAGTTGCACAAATTATTCTATTTTGATCTATCAATGAATACTTAAGGTATTTTCTCCAATATCTTCCATTGAACCTTAAGAACACCGAAAATCCTCTCAATTCATCTTCTCAATGATGAATGAGCTTCATTAAAAACTTCTTGAGATCCTCTTGGATTTGCACCATGAAACTTCAATTGATGATACCTTGTCTTTTTATAAGGTGTCAAATATCTTTTTCTTTCTGAATAACCTTTGTCATAATTAGTATGAATGATATCATAAAAGTCTAAATCATGAATAACAAATCCTGCAAATCTTTACCTATTGGTAGTTTTAGAAATGTAAGTCTCAAATTACCAATTGTATCAAGGAAAGTATGAGAATTATGTGTTAATCTCTCCCAACCTGTTAAAAACATAATTGTTTTCCAAAACCATGCATAATTGACAAAATGCATTTTGATTAATCCTAATGCATTAAAACACCATTTTTCATGACCATTCAGTAATTCATTTATCCATAGTTCTCTTGTTAGATAGGAAGTCATGCATGGTTCCCTACAAATGCTTATTGTTATATACTCTTTGTCTATTATTTGGTGTCAACTTATGTGGATTTAATTGATTATGTTAATATTCACTGCAAAAATTAACTTTAATGTATACTAATAACTTGGAACTAATAGTTTCTGAATTTTACGTGGAAACATTCATTTGTTGTTTGAAAATAATATGGGAATTCATTTCATAGTATAATGGTGTTAGGATGTGCAAAAAAAAAAACAAGAAGATCTACAAATGGTATGTAACATCAACTTGTTTCCTCAAATGCTACTAATCGACAAAAATTGATTGAATTTTTAAGATTAGTAAATGAATTTAATGAATGTCATTTGATTTTTCTTAGCATACCTTTAAAACTAGAGATTTAAATCCTTTTAAAAGTTTTTTTTTCTTTTATTATGGACGTATTCCTACAAAGCAATTACACTGTTGAACTAGAATTGGAAATTATTGGTTTAATCCTAATTTTATGTCTACGTTTCAATTTGCTTCAGTCAATCAGTCAAAATTAAATAAATTAAAACATATTTGCCTTTGTTCAAAATAAAAAATAATTATTTAAATTAATTTTAGAAACTATACTGAAAAATGTAGTAGTTAATGAACATAAAACTTATTTTTAATTATATGAAAATGTAATCCATTAATAAGATTAGTCTTATCTTCTAACTAAGACTAAAAAAGATCTTTAATAATTTTATCTATTAAAATTAACAATAAAATAATTTTTTAGACATAATAACTATTTGTAGAAATATTTTTATGTTTAAAAATATTTAAATATAAAAATATTTTTAATATAATGATTTAATTCTTCTTAATTACAAAATTTAATCTAAGTATTAATAAGTGCAATGAATGTAATTCGAAACTTTCCTACCTTACCCAGTCTTTGAATCTAACATTATAGAAAATTTTGGTTTATATAAAATAATTTCGTAGTGGTTTTTGTTTTATACAATACCAAATCCAATGATACTTATTCTCTTTAATTAAAAATGAAATAATTTTTAAAATTAATGATACTAATATGAAACATAAAATTTTTTTAAAGAAAAAATTTCAACATTGTTTAATTTTTTAATAAACTAGAGTTTTTTCTTAACTTGTAAATTGAATTCATATATGATGTTTATCTATCTCTATCTTTATCCTCTCCTCTCCTATTTTAGCAAAAACAATAATAAAAGATGATAGCTTGAGTAATTTGTAATAACTTTTGGGAACCATCGTCTTTTTGTCCCTTAATTTCTCAACTGCTGGAGCAAAATGCTCCTCATAAAAGCGTTTTCAAAAACAACAGATTAAGTTCAATCTGCCAATCCAATCAACTGATTACCAATATATGATTATCAAAAGTTTGACATGATTAAACAACCAAATACCTCTCAATCCACAAAAAAAAGACTGACTAGTCATTTACCAAACAAGGCCATGGTGAGTCCACACAAGGTGGAGATATACATGTTTCACATAAAACCCATTTTGTTATATGGTATCAAAGCATCTCAGACTTGACATCATTTCCCGGAATTGCTCTTCAATTTGTCATCTAACTCAAACACCTAAAGAACAATCCTAACTATCTCTTTCAAACTCACAAAAGAGAACTATGATACTTAGGCTCTACTAGCAAAACAAACACTAGTAGCTTATAACTTGGGTGATTTCATTGAAGAAAGAGTAACTGCTGTCAATACAAACTTATTAACTACTTTCAATCCTACCTACTTGACATAAGTAAACAAGGACAGGTTGGCTTATGTATAGTTGAAGGGAGTTATAATAAAGAAGGTGCTCCCTTTGGTGGTAAGACTAGAGACATCTCGTTAAGTGTGGGCTAAACTTGAGACCACATTTAAGTCTCAAAATCAAGCGAGGGTTATGTGTCTTTACAAAATGCTAACCATTCTCTGACAAAATATGAGTATAATTGATTATGTTTAAAAGAAAATTGAATGTGCAGATGGATTAACTTTCGTTGGAATGGCGGAGGAAACAACCAAAACAATTTTTTCAATCAAAACCATGGTCATTATAATGATCAGAGACAATGCAAGAGTTAACAATATTAGGGACAGGGTAGTTAGTTTAGAGGTAGCAACAATTACAACAACAATTATAAAGGAAAAGGTACAATGAATTGCCAAATATGTGACAAAAGAGGCCATACAACTGGGGAATGTTACCATATATTCAATAATGCTTATTTTACTAAAAGTTCTCAGAAGATTGCCGCCATGATTGCATCACCTAACAATACTCAAGTTGTTCCCAACTGGTTTGTTAATTCTAGAACATCAGTATATCTTATAGCAGATCTCAATAATCTAAGTGTTCACTCCGAGTACCAAAGTAACGACCAAGTATAGTTTGACAATGGTAAGCTTATTAAAATTAATAATATCCGCACCACCTCACTCTCTAATGCAAATACCATACAAGTTCCTTTTATGTTCGTTGAGATTATGTAACCTTCCACGTTAGTTTTCCCTATTGATTCCCCATGGTAGCTACCATTGATCTTGCATCATTTACACCTTACTGATACTTCTACCCGTCTGATGGTAACCCAGGCATGTATTAAAAATATAAAACCTAAAACTGTCATAGCTACTAAGCACCCACTACCTGAAGATACATTCGTACCTTTTCAACCTACCACATATAAATAAGACTCTCGGTATCTTGAATAATGTAAAGCCATAGACTAAGAATACCAAGCTCTTGTCTCCAATAACATCTGGACTTTAGAACCCCTACCCCAGTGCTAATATTATTGCTTGTAAGTGGGTGTACAGGAACAAGCAATGAGTTGATGGTACTATAGAGCATAACACTTAGTTGTGTAAGTAAATAATTAACAATTTATGCTGACTACTTTGATACATTTAGTCCTATTGTGAAGCTTATAACGCTACATGTTAGATCTTTAAGTCCTAATTGTAAAATCACGAGAGCATTGGAGAGCTTTGACCAATATTTGACACTTGAAATGATGAAACAAGGTAAAGACTTGCGAGTAGGCAAGAAAAACAAGTATTGTTAAGCGTTGGTGCACATTGGTGGAAATCTTTAACTAGATGTGAGGTTCGGATGTGAGACTAAAAGATATCTTGAGATAGACCTTGAGTTGAAGGTTAACTAGATCACATGCATAAGGGAGACATGTGGGAGCTTTAAATACTTAACGTATGCTCAAATAAATGAACCATAACTAATGGACTCGACATGGGTAAGCATTGGACTGGACCACTGTGTTATGAAAGGCTTTGGGGTGGATGACTTATCGTCAATGGATAGAGATCAATGAGAGATCTTGGATGATGTGCCAGAGAAGATAACAGTAGATGTACATCGACTTTAAAAGGATAAAGACCATGAGGGAGGATCATCTGAAGATAGTAGAGTTCTTTATGGATATGGATGTCCTTTCCTAATTAAATGAAATATCTTATCTTGTTCATTGTGTTGTAGATAAATCTTATTAGATAGAGACCTATTTATATAAGAGTATCATACAATTAGTTAGTGTGATGTAATTTGATAAGGATAAAAGTGATCTAGTTAGTTTAATTCAATTAGGATTTTGAATTGCAAAGTCAGAGATGCCTATAAATAGCTTATTTAAGTCTTACTTCTAAAGGAGAGAGAGACAAGAAGGAAACACATTGAGAGAGAGTATTCCTTCATATACTTTTGGGGAAGCAATAAATGTTGGATTTTACCTTAACTCTTTGGTGTTTATTATTACCCATGATTATTTAATGCTTTTGCAATATTCTTACTCAATTGTGAGAGTTAAACAATTCTAAGGTCATGAGGCATTCAAGAACAAGGTTTTGTTGGTCAATGATCACATGAAAAGGCTGAATCTAGCATATTGAAGTCTTATTGGATTAGACACTTTTATATTAAGAATTACTATGGTTTGAACATTTTAAATATATGTTTTATATGAATATTTGATATGAACCTTTTGATTGAAAGTTTCATATAAACTTCTTAAATTTATGTTAGACGTCGTGTTTTATAGTCATTTTAACATTTATATTTAATATTTTATTAATTATTTAACAATGGAATTGTACATACATGACTTATTAGATTTCGAATTAGATTTCGATAATAAACTAATGAAGGTATATGATTTTTCATTATTTCTCTGCCTAGGGAAGAGAATGAATATTTTCATTTACACAAGTGACCATGTGGAACTTCTGTTGTATTAGGTTATGATTGGATATTGAAACTTTTGAATGGAAATCTTATAAGGATTTATAAGAACTTAAGAATGAGCAAGACAATTTTCTTAAGCTTATGTGTTGACTTAAAGAGTTTAGGAGTCTTAAATCCAACAAGTCATTTGATTGTAGATGAATAAGTAGTAATTTTCTTGATGACTATAGGGTATAGTGAGACAACTAAAGTCAATGCAGATCACTTTCAACATTTAACTTGGACAATTTTGAAATACTTTGGCAAGGTCTTATATGCAGTTAATCATCTTGCAAAAAAAGTCATTACTCTATCATCCTTTACTAGTACACCTCCTAAAACTCAACATAATTCAAAATTCTTGTCATACTTTTATGTATATTCATATACTTAATTACTATTTTTATAAGAGTAATTGAAGTATAAATATAGTAATTATGATTAATTTTTAATAGCCTTTTATTAATATTATGTTCTTTATATGTTAGGTAAGTTATATTTGATTGATTCAGGTTATACCAATACGCCTTGATTTCTTTTACCACATCAAAGTGAGTGATATCATTTTTAAGATTATAAAGGAAGAGGAAGACCTTAAAGTCTACAAGAATTGTTTAACTATAAGCATTGTTCTTTAAGAAATGTTATTAAAAGATGTTTTGACATTCTAAAAGCAAGATTTCCTTACTTTTGAACATGTCGAGTTATGTATGAAGAAACAAAAATACATCATTATTACAAGTTATGCTATACATAATTATATTCAAATGTATGGACAAGGAAATGAATTATTTGACAGTCATGTTGAAAATGAAGAGAAAATTAGGAAAAGTGTAAATGAAGATATAAGTTCTCAAATAGACTCGAATACAACTTCAAAGTATGTCTCGAAAATAAGATGTTAGACAAATGTGGAATGATTATATTAATTCCAATTTATTTATGTTTTTTTGTAAGTGATATTACTATTATATTTTGAAGCATTATAGTATAAGAACATTTTTTATTAATTAGAATGACCTGATATAATTTTATATTTTATAGAATTTTATTATATAAAATTGATATGTAAATTTCTTTTGTTATATAAATATTCATACTTTTTATTTCTAATCATAGTGATAATTAATTTAGTAAAGAATACAATTTGATATATTAAAAACAATTAAATTAGAATTTAGTGTTAACGTCTAATAGTATAATTAAAAAATAAAAATAAGGTGATAAAATCAAATATAATTTTATTTTTTAGTTTTTTATTACAAACCTCAACTAAAAAGGTTTTTGTTTCAATGTTTTTATTACAAATCTCAACCAAACAATTTTTATTTTTTGAAAAAAATTAAAAATTAAAAATCATAATTAAAAGACATAATTAGAACTAAACAGATCCTAAATATACTCTAAAAACCTTTTTTTTTCTAATCTTCTTTTATAACTGAATCCTAATTTTTCACCATAATTTTTTATTGTGGTGACTGAAGTTCTAATCTTTTAACTTATCAATATTAATTAATCTCTTTCAAGTATGATTTGTGATTAACTTACATATATCAAAATAGTTATTTGTTATACCGTATATTGTTAACATTAGGAATATATTTTATATGATGATTTTAGGAACGCATATATAAATTAGGTTTCTACACTTAGAATAAAAGTTTGTTACGAGGATTTTATAAGGCCATCAACTTTCAGATTGCTGAAAGATTTTATTATTATAGAAGACTATCAATGAGGAATGATAAAATTTTTGATTGGTTTGTATCATTTATTTTTTTTAAGAGTTTAAACTTAAACATACCTAATAACAAATTACGTCGAATCTTATAGAATCACTTGCTTGTAAATAATTTATAGTCCAATATAGGTTAGCTTTAATATATTTACAATAATTCATTTCAGCTGAATTTATAATAATGTGCTGTGCTATAAATTCATAATATTGTAACTATGAGGTCAAACGATAAACTTAAGCCCAAAAATTATGTTAGCGTTGTTATTGAAGATAATATCCATATGCAGTAGTAATTACTTGATAATTCTTATCTTTATTGTTTAAAAAATCTCTGTAATTGATAGGGATAAGTATTTTTTATCTGTAATCTTTCACGATATTGTATTTATATTATAAATACCAATACAAGTAGGAAATGGGGCCTACAATTGACGTCAAACATTCTTTTGTTTATTATGGCATTAGAAGTTTAGCCTCATAGTCCTCTATTATTATTATTTTTCCATGACTACTGATAACTCATCCTATAACAATAACCATGATTGTATACCTCCATGCTCAAAGAACTCCTTCAATTACCCTACCCTTAACCTCAAGTTGGAAAAAGAAAATTATCATCTCTGGGTTCCCACGATTCTTTCTGCTCTGGAAGCTTGTAAATTAGATCATATTATAGTGTCAGACAATATTGCACTAACCCCTCAACTTATTGACGTAGGTGGAAATTCAGTTGACAACTCAACTTACACAATTTAGAAGCATCAAGACAAGCAAATCCATCTATGGATTTGATTGCTTATTAGCGAACAGTGTCTCATTCGTATAAATCATGCTTCAATAGCTCGTTAAACTTGATTAATGCTAAAATGCACCTTCAATCCTCAATCGAAGGCTTGTATTAGGCATCTAAAGATGCAACTTACAAGAATCCAGTAAGAGGGAATGTCTATTTTTGATTATATTAAAAAGAAACATTTTATAGCTAATCTATTAGCAGCCTCAAATGAACATGTACTTGAATATGATTTTGTACAGAATATACTTTTTGGACTTGATCCTAAATTTGGCTCTTTGGTTACTTCATTTTGTGCTCTTACTGAGCCATTTATAGTAGACATTTTATTTAGAGTTCTTATCCAAGAAAAAGCTTAGTTAGAAGGCATTTAACAAGCTCCACTTCACTCTATTTATATTGCTCAGCGTACCTAATCACAACTGGTTCAAAGGACTCAATCCTATAAAGGTGGGAATTCTTATGGCCGAGGACATCGTGGTGGTTTGCAAACTAGTTGGGTTCAAACAACTGTTGGGGAAAATTACCAGAACCACAACAACAATAATAGCAAGAGAAATAAAGTGCAAGAAACTAAATCAATGCACATGCAATTTACGTGAAAATCTCAACTAGGAGAAAAAAACCATGGCTTAGATCTCCACGGACTAAAATCAAGCCATTATAATAATCAATAGTACAATCGACAACTAACAACAATAATCTCAATGATAAGTACAATTATCTCTAGGTTCTAGTACAAATTGAAAACTTTAATCAATTTGGTACTCTCTACAAACCCAAGAGATACCAACACCGAATGCCTGTCGATGATGATCCACTTCCTCTTGATTATCTCATCAAATAGCGTCTTCCTATGCATCAAAACAATGGAGCAGAACTCTCTTTTTCTCCTTCTCAGTTCTGGTTTTTATGGCAATACAACTCACAAACAAAAAAGGTGAACCCTATTTTATCTTATCATAAATTGGCTTCTTTAATAAGTAACCAAAACCTACAACCTATGGGCCTATCAAAGAACTCTTTACTTAGTGGGCCACCACTTATAAGTAAAATAAAGCCCACCCTTGCAAAACTCATATAGCTAGTATTTGGGATTTGGGGAGATACCTAACATACTCCTCCCTCGACCCAAATCACCAAACACCTCCATCTCATACGAGAATCTGACCTTCTTCTTCACGACGTTGTCCCTCAAGATTCAATGGCCCTCTACATAGCAAATGTTGTTATCGGCCTTCCTCCCTTGCATCACTAAGTGAGCACTGCAATACACTTTACACCACCTCCCACTATCAACATATCTATGCCCGTACTTTGTCAATTCACCTAAGGAAATAAGGTTAGCACTAGCACTTGACACATACCTCACATTGTAGATGGTTCGAGTCATACCATCATTGAGCTTCATCCTCATGGTCCCCATGCCTTGGACCTTCAATTTTTGATCACCAACTATGTTGATGTGGCTATACTCCCCATTTTGGTGCAAAGTATCAAAGTATTATTGAGGAATTGTTAGTAGAACAAGATTTAGATGCGACTTTGGAAGCAGACAAACTGAGGAGTTTGAATGATTCCAAGTAGGCATCGATGAAGAAGAAAGCGGTTAGTACGATTCAGTTGGCTATAGCTCCAGAGATCAAGTATAACCATTTGAATGAGACGGATCTAAAAGCTTTGATGGATATACTTGATCCGTCTCAGTCAAATGGTTATACTTGATCTCTGGAGCTATAGCCAACTGAATCGTACTAACCGCTTTCTTCTTCTTCGATGCCTACTTGGCATCATTCAAACTCCTCAGTTTGTCTGCTTCCAAAGCTACATCTAAATCTTGTTCTACTAACAAGTCCTTAATAGTACTCTTCCACACCCAAAAGTTTATTTTCCTATCAAATAAGGGAACATGAAATTTTAAAGCACTATTTTCACCCATTCTCTTCTCACACTAGTTCCTCCTTAAATCAAACAAGAAGTAATTTTCCTCACAAAAGGATCCTCTAAGCACAACCCTGATATCACTTGTTAGAGAAAATTACTAGAACCACAATAACAACAATAGCAAGAGAAACAAAGTACAAGAAACTAAATTAATGCACACACAATTTACGCGGAAAACCCATCTTAACTAAGGGAAAAACTACAGATCGGATCTTCGTGGACTAAAATCAATCCACTATAATAATCAAGAGTATAATCGACAATCAACAACAATAATCTCAACAATAAGTACGACTATTCTTAGGTTCTAATACAAATTGAAAACCTTAATCAATTTAGTAGTTTCTACAAAACAAGAGATACCAACACTGAATACTTGTCGATGATGATTCACTTCTTCTTGATTATCTCATCAAACAGCTGCCTTCCCACATGCCAAAAAAATAGAGTAAAACTCTCTTTTCTCCTCCTTCATTCTGGTTTTTGCTGCATTACAACTCATAAACAAAAAAGGTAAACCCTATTTTATCTTATCATAAATTAGTTTCTACAATAAGCTACCAAAACCTACTACTTATGGTCCAATCAAAGAATTCTTTACTTATAGGGCCACCATTTGTAAATAAAATAAAGCTCACTCTTACAAAACTCACATAGCTAGTATTTGGGATTTGGGGAGATACCTAAAACAACATCTGAAAATCATGGCTTACGCTCAAACATTAATTTAAATTCTAAAAATTGCAAATCAAATGGGATATGTCATATTTACTCTAAAGTTGGACATGAAGCCTTGGACTGCTACAATCGCTTCAACCATAACTATACTAGAAATAAAGCAACTCCTCTTCCTCCAATGACTACGGTTGCCACCACCTGTGCTACTCTACTCCTTTAGATTCTAGCTGGTATTTTGATTCATGAGCAACAAATCACTTAGCTGTTGATCTTAGTAATCTTGTTGTTCATAGTGACTATGATGGTGGTGATCAAGTTTAAGTTGGCAATGGTAATCTTATTCTCATTCTTCATGTTGACTTTACTAATTTACCACAACAAATAAAAATATTTCTCTTTGTCTGTCAAATGTGTTTAATGCTCTTTCAAGAACTAATAATTTTCTTATCATATCCCAATTTTCAAAAGGCAATAATGTCATTATTGAATTTCATCCTGGTTGTTATTTTTTTAAGGCATTATAGTGCAAGGTGCTGCTTTGAGGAATGCTTGATTAAAAGCTCTATCATCTACCTCCACCATCACCTTTATTGTGCACCACAAGTTACTGTGCTAATCTTTCTTCATTCGTACCAATTGCTTTTGTAAGTGAGCACACCACTTTACATTCTTGGCACAACCATTAGGGTCATCCTCTTGAAAATTTTTTGTGTCAAATTTGTTCTCTTTTTTGTCTTCCTGTGTCAAATAAAAGTTTTAACATTTGTAGGGCATGTCAATTAGGCAAAAGTCATCATTATTTTTTAGATTCGTCTCATATTTTATCTAAATCTCCATTTGAATTTGTTTATTTTAATTTATGGGGCCCTACAATAATTTCATCTATTTATGCAAATCGTTATTTTGATTAATTTTTAGATGATTGCTTAAAGTTTGTTTGGATATATTTCTTATCTCATAAAGATCAAGTGTTTGATGCCTGAAAAAATTTATGGCACATGGTTAATAAGTAATTTAAAAAAAAATAAACATCTTTAAACCAATGATGGTTGAGAGTACCGAAATGTAACTGCTTTATTTCAATATTTAGGTGTAAAGCATTGACTGCTGTGTCCTCACACTCATGAATAGAATGGGGTTGTGGAACGTCATCACCTAGTCCTTATTGACAAATGTCTCTCTCATTTAACCCATGCTAATCTACCACTTAAGTTTTTGGAATAGGCTTTTGGAACAACTGTTATTTAATTAATCGAATGCTTACACCAATTCTTTACTGTAAATCCCCTTTTCAAGTGTTATACCATTGTGTGCCTAACTATCATTTGTTATGTACCTTTGGTTATCTTTGCTTTCCTTATCTTCATCCATATAACACCAATAAAATAGATTTCAGGTCTAAGTCTTGTATATTTCTTGGTTATAGCTCTCGTTATAAAGGTTATGTTTGCTTTCACCCTCCTACCTCTTGTTCTTATATTATACGTCACGTTGTTTTTGAGTCTAAGTTTCCATTTCCATCATTTCAACAACCTACATCATCATCTTCTACAAGTTCTTCTCCTGTTTCTCTTGCTCCTTTACATGATGTTGCTTGTCTTCCTATAATTTCTGAGTCACCTGTTGTAACTTCATTACCTAATACTAACCGTATTCCTTCTCAATCCTCCTTGGCTATCTCTCCTGACCATTTAAGTACTGTTACTCCAACTTCCATAGAATATGATATGTTAACATCACAAAATTCATAGCCTACCTCAAATGCCTTTACTCATCTTCGTCCATCTATTACCTCCACTAATCCTATAAAAACACGTGCTCGAACCAATTCTCCAAAACCTTGAACCTTAACTTCCACTAGTTATCCTTTTCCTTTATCTCTTCCTATTCTTGAAAACGAGGCCACGAGTTACGAACAGGTTGTCAAGTAGTCCAAGTGGCACAATTCAATGCAACTTGAACTTACTGCACTTTGTAAAAATAATACTTGGATCCTTGCCCCACCTAAACCTGGAGACAACATTGTTAAGAATAAATGGGTTTACAGAATAAAATGTCATCTAGATGGTAGCATAGAACGTTGCAAAGCTCTTAAGGAATTTTCCAAAAAGAAGGGGTTAACTACTTTGATACCTTTAGCCTTGTGATCAAGCCTAGTTCTATTCAACCGGTTTCATCCTTAGCTGCTATTCATGGATGGAATGTTCATCAAATAGATGTGAATAATGACAAGAATGAGTTTATGTGGTCCAACTATTAAGATTTAAGGATCTGGAGCATCTGATTATCTTTATCTTCTAAATAAGGCTATTTATGGCTTAAAATAGGCGCTGCGTGCTTGTTTTCATCGTCTTAAAGATTTTCTTGTCTAACATGATTTCAAGGGGTGTTATTCAGATTCTTCTTTATTGGTCAGTTATAGTGTTTTTTTGTCTTATATGTTTTGGTGTATGTTGATGACATACCAATCACTGGAGATGATAATCAATTTCTAGAGCAACTTATTATTGACTTGGATGCTGATTTTTCTTTAAAGGATTTGGGTCCAATTTCTTATTTCCTGGGTATTCATGCTCTTCGTGATCATAATGGAATTCATCTTTCTTAGGAGCAGTATATTAGAGACTTGTTAGTTCGAACTCAAATGGATGGTTGTAAGCTTATATCCACACCAGCACCCCCACGTTCCTCTTTTTATTGATCTGAGCTTATATCATAACATTGTTGGTGCTCTACAGTATCCTACTATAACCTATGCTAAGATTTCATTTTTTTGTTAATAAAGTGTGCCAATTATGCATCATCTCATGGAAGTCCATTGGCAAGCAGTGAAACGAATTCTTCGTTACTTAAAAGATACTATCAGTCTTTGGCTAATTATCTGTCCTTTTAATCGTCCTAATGTTGTCATTTACTCGGATGCAAATTGGGCCAAAGATTGCACTAATTGTCACTCAACTTAAGAGTTTTGTGTTTATTTCGTTGAAAATCTTATTATTTTGGTTTTTAGGAAGCAATAAGTGGTAGCATGATCAATTATTGAAGTTGAGTATTGAGCTTTAGCTATTGCTGTTGTTGAAGGCATATGACTTTTAACATTTACTTTGTGAGTTACGAGTGTCTCTTCATGAAGCTCCGATATTGTTTTGTGATAATTTTCTGCCACTTATCTCATAGCAAATCTTGGTTTTTACCATTATTCGAAGCACATTGAAATTGATTTCTATTTTGCTAGTGAGAAAGTGAAATGTGGTGACCTTAGCGTTTGGCATATTTCATCCCAAGCTCATATCGCCATCATTTTCACTAAGGATCTTCCATTATCGTCCTTTCTTCGATTACAATCCAAGCTCACCGTGCCTGAACCCCCGTTGAACTTGTGGGAATGTATTGGAACTATCAGGTTAAGTAATAAATTTGAGCCCAAGAATTGCGCTGGTGTTGTTACTAAAGATAGTAACCATGTGCAATTAATAACTACTTGATAATTCTTATATTTATTATTTAAGAAAATCTCTGAACTGATAGAAATTAATTTTGTTATCAGTAATCTTTTATAATATTGTATTTGTACAACAAATATCAACATAGAAGTAGGAGAATAGGTCTTGCAATTTAGTCAAACATTCCCTATGTAGCAAAACAATATGGAGCAAGTTGATCATGATGTTGCAACTACCTCGGTACACTTTTGAGTGGCTAGAAACTTTGAATTTAATCATAAGGTGTACGAAACATGGGCATCGTAATGGTGCAATTATTTAAATATTTCATATTCTCATTTACTCTATATGGAGAGAATGAAATCGAAGCATTCATAAAAGTGTGGAAGCACGTTGTCAACAACTTGCAGAACAGATTGTGAATTGAATACGAGTAGCCATGATTGCTAATGACAAACAAGGATTAGTTACTTATAAAATCAAACGGCAATGGTCGTTGTAGCGTTCTATAATGTACTATGATATAATTCATTTGTAGTTACATAGTGTAATAGGTTCCTCATTTTGGTCTCGCTAGTATGATTCCTTGTAAGGAGTTATGTAATAGCGTTTGTTAAGGTAACAGAATTTCAATTTTAATTTTAAAAAAAGTCAAACATTCTCTTCTTTATTGCATAAAATCTCTATCTCATCTCTCCTTAACATAGATTGACTTGGCCATATGAGATGCCACGATCCATTGTGATGATATTGACTAATAACTAAATGAGTTCCATCATTAATATATATGTTCAAATTTTGTTAATTTTTTATTTGAGATTTAGCGCGGCCTAAATGCATCATCTTCTTTGGGTTATCACGCAAATAAAACAATGGAAACGTGTAATCTTTGGACTCTTTAGTTTTTTCTACCGAAGAAAAAGACGTAAACCGGCTATGATAAGTTTCTCCATATTTAAGTATTTGAGAGTGAAGGTTGAACCACTAAGCATACATGTGATGTCTACATTTATGGGTTACAGTTAACTCCTTATCTGTCAACAATACAACCAAAACATGTACAAGGTGGTACCCTCTCTAGGCATTGATATAACATCCTCTTCTGCTCATATCATCCAAAAGTTGAATCTTTTTCTTGTTCTTTTAGTATATATGCATAGCACAGTTCTTCATAGACACCTAAATTGTTGAACATCTTCTTGTATACAAAAGTGCATGCCACTATCTGTACACAGATGAAGCTGCATACAAGCATCTGGACTTTCCCAGCTACATTTATTTTAATCACACCCCACCTTTTGGTTGCTTTATATTAATAGCGTCTCCAAGAGACCTCGTAACTATAGAAAAAGACTACCTACCCATTCTCCTTTTTTATTCCAAAACTAATAATAATTAGATTCATACTCATACATCTCTCTTTCTTTCTCTCTCTCTCTCTAAATCATCTTAATCCAGAGTTCTTGAAAAGGAAAATGCAGTCCATGCTTAACCTTCACGGAACCTACGGCCTACCTCTTTCTGCTTCTGGGATCACACACCATCTCTTTCTCTCCAAAGAGTATAGTCTCTTTCTCAAAAGCACACAACTACAATTTCATATACAAGGGATCAAAGTCCGTTAGTTAAAGATGCTCTCTTTTTTGTTCTCTGGGGGTGGGGTTGCAGGTTGGCAGATCATGATCAGAGACGGGAAGCTATAAAGAAGCAAAGATCAAAGGCAAGAGAGATTTTGCGTAGAAATGGAGAGGTGGATATTCAAAGAAACGTTGAAGGTGGGTTTGTGAACGTCGAAATAGGCAGAGTTGATGAAGATCTGACAAGTGTTCTGCAGGAATTATCTTCCATGGCTTGTGCAGCAAAGGCTGCATAATTAACCACAACTACTAAAACATTCTCTACACTGCAAACCCTTTCTATTTTGTTCTTAGTAGGAGTTGGTACTTTGTATTCTTAGTGTTCAATTTAGTCATCCGGTCTTCATATTTGGTTCCTGTGATCTTAGGTTTAATCAAAGTTTGTGACATTTCATGGAATTGAACAAACTGGTTCAAATTCCGTAAATTCCATCAATATTTTATAAAAGTAATCTTATTTAAGTTAGAAGAGGAGAAATGAAAAAAGGAGTGATGAAACGCCGAGTGAAAATAGAGAGATCAGAGAAGTGCTTAGATTGCATTACACCTAATTCTAGTCTATATTTCCCTCGGGTGCCTATCACAAAAGAAGATAACAATGATTAGTTCTTAGAAATTGAAGATTCATGGCCAACCACAATGGCTACTTGCCCCCAAATTTTCAATTCACCTAAAGCAAAAACTAAAAGAATAAAATAAATGAGGGAATTGTGGGAATTAATAAGTTTGGTGGCCCGAGATCTAACAAATTGTAATTGATGCACCAATGATGAACCCATTAACGACCATGTTTATATTTAGCATGCTGAAATTCAAGAGTTTAGAAACAAGTAAAAATCATGAACTTCAATTACAAATTTGTTTTATGTTAGTTACTTAAATCTATCATATGAATTTTAATCTTGGTGGTTATGGGTGAGAGAGGTATTGTCTAAGGCTCATGGTAACTTTTTTAATTGAATTGTCTCGTTAAACCAATTTAGTGGACATAAACCAAATAAAAATGTTCTTAAAAGTTTTACAAAGGGTAGTCACATACCTCAACTTTGGTTTAATAAGCCATGCCTTCTAGACCAGTCGTAAGTGTCCCTATACTTCGAGTCCTCCGTTGTAATTTTTGGGAGGTCCAAAGAAATTCATTGCTTGCATAGGTTTAGGTTAAAGTTTGTGTATCACAAGCTACCTCACAGCACATGCGAAGTTTTTAGGATTACAAATAATAAAAGAAAACTGTTGAAGGTTCTCTTTTACAGAGTGAAATAAGCACGCACCAATTACTTATCCTCTTGCATACCAAAAAGAAAAGGTAATTATCTCCCGTGAAGTCATTTAGGTTTTGTGCTTTCCGCTAAATGAAATATGGTCGGATTAACTAAAATGGCATGCTGCCAGTACGAGGCAATCCCAAGAAAAAATTTGCGCCACCAGACGAGTATTCCAAAGCCAAATTCTTCGTATCGTCAATCTCTACAAGCCCTTTGATCCTGACACGAAGTCTCTTCACTTCACCGCATACAGCAGAATACCTATTCGGCAAATTTCATGATTTAAGAAAGATTGTCAAATAGTTCAAAGAAGATAAATCATATAAAGCCAAAGGAAAACATGACAATGTCATTCATTAATCAAGCTTAACACAAGAGTTCAAGAAATCCGGCAGAGGTGGTACAAGCAGACCCTGGAACTCACCTTCCAACCAATCACAATTCTTTGTCATCCAAACGTGCTTTTGTAGCTGCCTTTTCTGCTTCTTCTAGAACAAATTCCTTTAGTGACTCAACATCCCTTGGCCCTGATCATTTTTATTGGTGGGCAAAGCAAACTTAGATGTTTTAGTGCAAAGAATCCCCCACTAAAAAAACGAGAAACACTGCCAAAACAATGCCGGCTAGAACTCTTTCTGCAGAAAAGGAATTACAAGTATTCGCTAACAACTCAAAGAAAATAGTTTATTCTATCAGCAATCCATGAACAACTCAATATTCCCCAGAAATCCAACACCTTATCTCAAATGTCAAAGCGTAAGTTAACATTTCAGTGCAACCACTATATCTTCTTATCAGTGAAGATCCAACAAAATGGAGTTCTAAAATACATATTAGATTAGATCAGCAACATGTCATGCTTCAAATTTGGGTTCAAAAACATCAAATATACATTCTGAGAACTATATGCATCATAGTACATAACTACTAAGAAACATTACATCCCAAGTTGCAAGTGAAAGATTCTCACTTTTCCCAACAAACCACAAATGCATGACAGTTGTCAAAGCTAATGTCATTTTCTCTTGTTTCGAGGTGTGCACAATTCCTTACACCCAGCATTGTAACTTTTCCCTCGTGTTGAATAGATGAAAGTCTAACATTAGGCTCATAGAGCAATAAACCAGAACATAACAACAAAGTAACACACTTTTTCCTTTTTGGTTGCAGATAACATGTATATTTTTAAACACATATGAAACAAGACAGCAACCATTTTGAAGCTCTGAGGCTAAGTTTTCATCTTCTGTTTCAAGTTGTAAGGAACAATTACAGAATATATGCTGCTTAAGAATTCATCAACTAAGGCATCAGATTATGAAAAAATCAAGTACAGGGGTTTACCTTGATATTTAGCAACTTCTTCCCCATCATAAAAAACCTTAAACGTAGGATATGAATGAATATCAACCTTTGTACATACAGCTTTGCCTTTACTGCAATCAACTTCTCCAACCTCTATTTCATCTTCCTCTTCCATCATCTTTCCTAAATCCTCCCATAATGAGCCCAAATTTTTACTGGAGTACATGACCAAATTTACGGTTAATAAAACAAGCATCTTTGTTCCAGTATCAAGCTCAGTAAAAGCACAATATTAAGAACAATAATGATGATTACTTACCAATGCTTACACCAAGGGACACAAAATTTCACAAACCATGCAGTGTCCTTCTCTTTCACCTAAAAGATGGTTCACAAAGTAAAGAACAATCAACAACATAATTCTAAGAAACTAAATATCAGAAACTTAGAAGATTACATAATTCACGAAACCACATGGTTCCCAAAATCAAAGGATTTCTATGTTAAATCACTTCTGATATTGCTTTTTCACCCCACTGACAAATATTGCATAACCATATGAGCAGCGTCGTCAGAATACCATAACAAATAAATTCCACAAGCACACAAATATAAGCCTAAACGCTGCAGCCGACTCACCAGTGTGTAATTGCGAATTTTGAATGATACAATTAAAAAGCTTTTAATAATCACTTCAGTATCCTAATCATCCTAGCAATAAACCTAAGATCAAAAGGCTAATTCAATCCTAAACATGGTCCTCCAACACCAAATCAATGAAAACAAACAATGAATAGTAATATATAACCATACTTGTATTTGACATTCTCAAACTCATTCACAAACTTATAATCTAAGCCGAACGATATGCAAAAAAAATTAAAAATTAAAAAAGAAAAACAACAGTATCTAATCTAACTAGATCTAATGTTTTCGGGGGGGAAAAAAAAGGACAACAACAAGAGAAATGAAGATGTCAAGAAAGAATTGGGGATTTTTAGATAGATCGGTTACCTTATCAGAGAAGGTCTCAGGGTTAAGGGTTATAACTTCAGCATTTGTATTATGCGGAATTATGGTGGCTAAGCTCAAAAGAAGAATTGAAAGGAGAAGAATAGAAGAATTAGGGTTCCTCATAGATGCTGGAAGAGGGAAATTCAATTGTTTTCTCGTTCGCGAAACCATTTGCAGAGTTTACCAAGCACGTGACAACAACGTGATGAAATGACATACGCCAGGAAACGTGTCGTTGCTCTTGCTGTCACCGACTTGTCGTTGTCGGTTTTCCTAAAATTCAACAGACTCGAAGGATCTTCTCAATTGAAAGATTACTTTATGATAATACAGGTTCTAGTTGATCGGGCTAACCGAATTGTTTTGTTCTACACTAAAAATAATCACGGTGTGGTTCGTCTTATTCAGGTACTCATGATTAAGAAATATTAGATTCTCTTTTTTGGGTAGGCGTTGAAAGGAGAAGGAAGGTTAGAACAGAAGTCTATTATCGGATTCACCCGGTTCGATACTCCCAACTATATGTTACCATTACCTTATGCCTATTCTGTTTTACCAACATTCATCAATTATATAAAAAATCAATATTTTAAAAATCGGACCTGTGATTGAACCGGATAAGTAACTGATTCAAGGGTTAATGGTTCAACCGGAATTCAACTGTGATCGAACCGGTAACTAATAAATATATAAAATTTTATTTTATATATTATATATATAAGATAATTTTTAAACATACTTTTTAATTATTTAGCTAACTTAAACCTTCAAACTTCAAAACATACAAGTTTTTTTTTAAGTTCACCAACACAACACAAAATAAGATAACAAAACTCACTAGTCATATTTCATCAAAAGTTTTATAAAAGTTTTGATTTTTAAAGGAAAACTCTTCATTTTAAATGAATCGGCCGGTTTTTTCTTTTATCGGTTCAGCAGTTTTTACCGGTCCCACCGTAAAATAAACGAGTCAATCACTCACAAAAATAAGGGCTAAATCGGACCGTTTCATACTCCGGTCCAACCGGCCGGTTCAATCCAGTTTTCAAAACACTGTAAAAAACAATACAAATCCAAAAAATACCCCATCTCCAATCTTTATCTTTTAAATTCAGCTAATATGTTTATCTTTTTCTTTCTTTTAAAAATGTGAGAATGTGATTTATTAAAAAAAGAAAATGAGCAAAATTTCAAAGAAATTGACAGAATTTTTTAACTCTCTCCATTTTCCTTCTTTCTCCATCTTCGCATTTAATTTTTTTCTTCCTTTGAGATTTTTTGTAAATGCAACTTTATGGGCATTTTAATTCAGTAATGTTATGATATTGTTTGCTTATTTTAACGAGATTGTCTCTTTTGTATAGCTCGTAATTGGAGTTTATTTCTTCAATATATATTTTGTGACAGATACTACAAAAAATCATGAAGAATTGAAGACAGAAGGTGTACGTGTGTTGGTGTCTGAAATGTCGAAGAAGAAGAAGACATGAAGCAAAGCTCTTGAAGGTTCTCATTTTCAGACACAAATGACTTCCACAAAGACTCATTCACGTGACAACATACACAAAATTATCTGCTGAAAGTGAAACGATGGCGTTCTCATTATAATCAACAAATAAAGACGCTATCATGTTATTTACAAATTAAAACACAGCCAGCACCAAAAACGCACAGCATGGGATGAGTCATTAATGAGTCACGAGGGAGGCACATGATCACCATCTGAAACAAGCAGCTCCATCCGAAAGCTACTTCATGCATAAGACAAGTTCATGCATCAGTGGACCGATTAACGCACACAGAAAACTTCATATTATACATCATATTGTATTCAGTGTTTTTGAGAGTGCAAGAAGTGAGAGTAAAAACGGGGTTTGAGAGTTAGCTAGAGTACTTACCAGAGAGTACTAGGAGAGTGAAAGACTCTTGCAAGTGATTAAAAATCACTCAACTCTGTAATCTGTTTTCATCTTCTTCTATATTAGTGAATTTCTTCACCACTAACAAGTGGAACCTTGGATGTAGATAGTGATACACTATCGAACCAAGTAAAAAATCTTGTCTCTTTATTTTCTTGCATTTACGTTTCCTATAAATTAACAAATTTGTTTAAAGTTCTTGTGTTTAAAGAATAGCAGTAAAAGCAAATTAACCCAACATATTTAAATTCAAAAAAATATTTTGTGAGCATTCCCAAAGTTAGTGGTTGTAGAATTTATTTTCTATGGACATATTTTTTGTTCTCCTTTCTATTTTCATGCTAAAATGTTTATTTATTTTGTCTTCAAAAGGAAATTAAAGTTTTGTGTATAAATTATGTTTGATATATGAGACAATTGTGAAAATGTGAAGGATTATTGCAGATACGTAATTATTGTCTAAAAATTTTAAAATATATGATAACTAAGATAATTGTCATGATTTATGTATTTTAAAATATCTTTAATTTGATTATTCATAAATAATGATAAAATAGTGTTGTAGGTTTTTTTTCCAATATAAGGGTTGTATCTATGTTTAGAATAGTATGATAATATATTTATGTAATATGATAATTTTTTTTTGCAAATGCTATCTCTTTATATATATTGTTATTCCCTAATGGCACCAGGGGGAGAGGGAGGTGAATTGGATGAATTCAAGATTTTAGTTAAAGTACACTAACTTATAAAACAATGCCTACAAATTATCACAAAAAGAAGAATGAAATAAAAGTAAATAAATTTAATTATTTTTGTAAACAAAAAAGTAAAAAGTAAGGGAAGAGAAACACAAATTGATTTATAGTGATTCGACAAACAATCCTTGCCTACATTCATTTCCAAGACTTGTTTTAGATTTTCACTATAATTCATCTTTCAATACAAAAAAATATTATCCGTACAATCTTGTATTTTGACAAATAGGAACTTCTTTTTTAATCTTTCATCAAGGTAAAAAAGAACCCTAAGCCACTTTTGGATCAACTAAATACAATGATGATACGCCTAGCTTTGATAATCGCAGAAAGGCTCAAACACTCTCAAAATGTAATAATGAATGCTCAAATGATTGGAAAATACTTGGAAATATGTGTATAAGAGACTCAAAAGCTTCTTGATGCAAAAATCAATGAGAAAATACCTATTTATAATGTTTTCAGACCCAAAACAGCAATTAGAGCCAATAAAAAGGCTATGCTAGATGCAATAGTCAACTAGTATAGTAGACCAGTCGACTAGTATGCATTAAAAATTCTAGATTTACCAACCGTTGGAACACTTGTCAACCAGTACACATATTAGTCGACTAATATGATACATTAGTCAACTGATATATAAACTAATGTCATAGTAAACTCTTAACACTTCAAATTTAACAACTTTAACTTATATGGATCGAGCATTAACCTATATAAGCCAACCAATTATTCCAAAAACATGACCTTAACAACTTCAAATGCTCAAAAACCAATTTGGTTAATTAAAATATGATTAAAACACTTTCCAAAATGTTCTCCAAAGATTATTTAAAAGATTAAGAGGATTTTATATTAAAAACAAAAGCTTCAATGCCTCTTAATAAATGTAAAGACTTATACAATAAGGTAAGATGAAACAATTATACATGGTGAGCCTTTTGGACTATCATGACAATCAAGATAAGCTTAAGTAATATATGAAATAACCTCGATGTATCTTGATCTTCTTCTTGACTTGATCTTAATATTGAAGATGCAAGCATCAGCTTTTCTATTATAATCCTTTGATACATTGAGATTTTGGTCTCATATTCCTTCTCATCAACAACATTAAACTTGTTAGTAGTACTTATGGTTTGTTATCATCAAAACCTCGATTGGAACCTCATTTAGTTCAATAATCTCCCCCTCTTTTATGATGACAAAATATTTGTGATAATTTAAAGTAATATAAGAAATTAATTAGAACTCATATCAAGATAATAATTAGGTCCACCTATATTTGTGCATAAAGCATAAATCAAATTATAGCCACAATTTAATATTGAGAGCAAGATTTAGCAAAAGTATATATTGTCAAAAAATTATAAAATTGTCCATGACATAAAATATACAAAACGATATGTAGTCCCCCTGAATTATAACATTTCCTTCCAATATCACAAAAATTTATCTTGTCCTCTTTAAAAACATCAAAAAATCAATTAGATGGAGGGGTGAACGAGACTCAATTTACCTGACCAACTCATTAAGGCGATGTATTGTGATTTCTCAAAAACAATCAAGCTCATTTTTCAATATGGTAAGTTGAGACTTAATGGACACGAGACGAGTATTTGGTGGGAAGCAATGGCATGGTCGAGAGGTGGTGGCCTCATCATCCACAAATAGTTCATAGTATGGCTTAAGAGTGGCTTGTTGGAACCATTATATGATAAAGACTTATGGACTTAGGACATGTGTTGAGGCTGGAGATGTTGTCGCTGATATGGTCCAGTCATATGCCCATTGACGAAGTGATATCCAATACGGTTAAGAGTAACAGAACCAAAGAAGAAAACAAAGTCAATTTCATCACCAATATGAAGAATATGGAAGTATTGAAAGATGAGAATAAGGATGAGGGCATATGAAATATTTTGCTTCTTCTTTTTGGTTTGATGGAAATGGACCATATTAAGTAAAAGAAAGAAACCTAAGTAATAAACTCTCATATTATATGAGTAGAGAGAAACCAAAGGTCATCATGGCCTAGAAAAGTAAAATGACCAACAACTGACAGAAAATTATACTTGATGAATAAATGGTGGAAACAAGGAATGGCATTGAGGCCACACATATCATTAGGTTTCTTATAAACCTCTGCATGGTGTTCTAACTTAAAGATGATTTTGACTCAATCGGGCACTAAGTAAGGGCAAATGTTATATTTATTGCGACAACTGTAATTTTGATTTGAAAAAAATTAAGTACAATTTAGGAAAATTTCTAGTAAAAGAAGTATAAATCAATAATTAATTAAATGAAGAAATCTTTAATTTTGAAAAATAATGCATAATAAGGAAATTCCCAAAATTAACCTAGGAAAAAATACTATAAATTGCAATCCGGACAAAATTAAGCATGTTCAAAGCAATTGAGAGTCAATAAAACTTAAATTAGTCATAAATTGAACTAAGGATCCTTCAATTTTGGAAATTTCAGTGCAATTTACATGAAATTATACAATGCCCAATTCTTGAACCCTAATTCACCCTAAATGCTAAATTGATGCAATTAAAAGTGTAATACTTGAAATTGAATGTATAAACATACAAAAACATGATAACAATTGAAATTAGGTGCTAGTGTGATCATCAATTGAGCAAAGGAAATGCAAAATTGGGGAAATCCCAAACAAGTGAAAGTTAGGGTTTACCGTTAGCGATATAAGATTGCGAAAATGGAGGTCAATTAGTGCTTTAGAGTATGTGGCAAATGATTGGAGTCATAGAAGATGCATGAACCTTTTTGAAGAAGCATAGTGAATGCTTGAGGAGGTTGGCACTATAGGGGGAGCATTTGTGTTGATAACGACACTGTGGAGGCACTATAAAGAGAGGTGGTTAGCACTAAATATAAAGGTCGAAGATACTAGTGAAGTGGGCTTTGGGATTTCTAAAGTAGATTTTACAGAGAGAGGGTGGGATGTTTGGAAAATGGAATTAGTGGAAAAGAAAAAGGGAGCTATCTGTGTTTTACAAACATGATATATTGGTCAACTAGTAATTTATATTGGTCAAACTATGTATTTTATTGGTCGACCAAATTTGGCAGCTAACAAGTCTTCAAACTCTCATAGATTCAGAAACCACTTAGATTGTTTACCTGTTAAAGATATTGGTCGACCAGTGATTCATATAGGTCGACCATTGAGTGTGTTTGGTCGATCAATATATGCAACCAAACTTGCGAAAAACTTTCAAAAAAGAAATGCTGATCAGAGTTAGGAATATTGGTCGACCACTGAGTAATATTAGTCAACCAATGAATCTAGTTAGGCAACTATTTATGTAACCACAGAAGGACAAAATAAACTTCGTTATTTTAAGAATATTGGTTGGCCAATTTGTATAATTGGTCAACCAATGACTCAGATCACGTGCAAGAAACACAAATTAAACGGGTCACGGGCCAGCCGGGCTTCGAGCCGATTGATTCTGGCCCGTGGCTTGGCCGAACCCGGGCAACATTCATTTAATTACCATAATTGCTTAATAAAAATAAGTTTTTCTTTTAAATGTATACATTAAATATACATAAAACTTTGAAATAAATAAGTTCATACTAAATTTACTATAAAAGAAATTGAACCAAAAGATTTTATACAATCTAAGCATACATAGGATGAATACTATAAATTCATGAGTCTACTTATGCAACAAATAGATCAGTAATGCTATAAAATCATTTTATTATCAAAACAAAGGAGAATTATCGTGCTAATATCATCCAAATTTTTTAATGATACAATTTACAAAAAAAGTCAAAATGAAATTATAAATTATAGTTGGAGAGTGGAAAATGGAGATTGGAGAGCAAATATTAAAGTTGAGTAACTAGGTAGAGATAAAAGTCTAGAACCTATATAAAAATACACAAGTAAATAATTATATCTTGAATTTAAAGAAAGGACCAAAGCAATCACATGAAAAATAAGTAATTTTAGAAATAGAGATTAAAGATAACAAACTCGATGTAGAAGAAAGAGGATAGCTAATCATTATAGTCAGGACCATCAATAGTTTACACTACTTCATCCGCATGTAGAAACCATATTATGTAAGTTATACATGATAACGTAATTATTGCATTAAATAAACATTAAACATATGATAATAAACAATTAAATATAGCTTCAACTTCAAATACGAAATAGTTTTCAATTAAATGACTGGCCTCCTTCGTATCAAACTTGTATTAATATAAAAAGACAATATAAGATAAGATAATATCATAAAGAAAATAGATAAAATTGATATATCATAAAGAATAATGTTTACCTTTAATATCTTCATCATCTAACTAACTTCAAACACACATAAGGGCTTTCATAGTGTTAGGATAAAGTCGAGCAGGATGACGACTATTAACCTGATCTCCAATACTAAAAGCAGACTCCGAAGCAATAATAGATGTTGGAATTGTTAAGAGGTCTCACAAAACTTACATGATTGAAAAATCATTTCCATGGTTTTCGCACTATAGTAATACATTGAATTCTACAGCTTCAACTTCGGTCGCACAATCTGTCGTCAAATATTTGTCTAACTCCAGTATATTGTAAAAAGTCTTAGCCTTTTTTCTTTCAAGAATTTTTCAAATGAGAGTTTCATATAGGCTTGGAAAATAAGCGCAAGCTTAACTCAATCTGATCTGGCCTGACTCGGCTTAAACTCAACTGACTTGGCCCAATTTCATAAGCCTTAGGGCTTTTTTTATTTTCGAGCTTTAGACAGGGCTCAAGCTTAGGCTGCTCAGTCTGAAGCCTAAAACTTATTGAAAAAACAATGTTGTTTCAATTTTTAAATTAATAAAAGATTTAGGTTGGTTTAAGCCTTGGGCAAAAATTTCCCAAGCCCTAGCCCAGCCTAACCCATTATCATCTATAATTTCACACTATTCTTATAAAAATCTGAATATGAACCTGAACTTGGACCTGAAGCTGGAGCTAAACTATTGTGATTCTGATTTTTGTCCAATCTTAATTGACAATCATTAAACAAATCATATCAGAATTGTTTAATGACATCAACATGCTCTTGAGCGCGATTACAATATAATATATCATAATAAAATAAACTCCATATATCTTGTATCTCGTATCCAATATAGAAATGACTATAACGATATGTTCAACTATGTACTAGTAAGAACTGAGCTTTTCCATCATCTGCTCAGTCATAACCTAGATCACCTCATTGTAATCAAATATCCAATCAGATAAAACTTTCTTGATCTAGCACATATTGTTAAATCAACTATATGAAGTTGAATATTTTATTCATGAGAACAATTCAATAGTCATATAAAATATTTTCAACTTCACACAAAGTTCTTAAACCAACTCTCATAGCTCTTTTATAGGCAGGCAAGTACAGAGAGAATCTCTTTGTCTCAACCTAGTAAACACCTCAATATGCTAGATTGCAGACTTCAACATCTTGAAGGTTGAATTCTACCTGATAATACAATCCAATTCCAACTTCTTCATCCAAGTAATGCATATTTGTCATGCAATTTCTTCAAGATTTTCAACTTTTTTGGGTGTTGTACTCTAATATATTAGACTATCTCAGATCGACTCTACTACTTCCTTTATCATCTTCAATCTGTCCTTCACAATCAAAGTTAGAATATGCAAAAAAATAATGCATATGGAACAACCTCCCACTAAACAACAAGCTCATAACATGCAATTTATTTTGCCTCTTTCAATCATCGTATCATTCGTGCTACAATTGTTGAATGTTATGGTCAATGTTTTAAAAACCAAACCGGGCATCGAACCAGTCAAAAGAAAAGTTTAAGGTTTAGAGATTTAACCGATGGTGAACCGCTATAAAACCAGTATATAATAAATAAGAAGTAAAACTTATAATTCTAAGCAAGATGATTGTTTTTTTAGTTTTATTTATAATTCATAATGTATAAATAATTAGTGATTAATTTAATTGATTGACTATTTTTAATAAATAAAACTCTAATACTTATTATTATGTTATTATATTTACAACTCATTAGTTTTATAAATCGTAAATAAATCATTTTATCAATAATGAAAAATATATTAATTATATCAATATGATAGTAAATTAAATATTTTATTATATTATTTATTAATACTAATAAATATGTACAAGTAATTGATAATTGATATATTTTATTGTTGATAAATATAATTATAAACCAGCTCCCCTTTATACAGAAATCTAGCTGCTCTGATCTGTGAGTTAAGATGATAATAGTTTACAGAAAAGTGCGAGCGCGCTCGCGTGCACACACACGCGCGTATATAGAATAATAGTTGGGATAGTGCACTCATTTCTAGATTGAGACTAGACTTGTAGCAGTTGGGATAGTGCACTCATTTCTTGGCCGAAGTCTTCCATGACACTTTTGAATCCTGCAAAATGTGTCCCAAGTCTGAATTCAAGTGGCATTTACTATCATTCTCTAAGTGACTAGATTTTGAACCTCTTATATGAAAGTAATAATTCTGATCAGACCTTATCATTTATGAAAGTTTTGGGAGTACAAACTTTTAAGAATCCGAGCTTCCAGTTGATAACTAAGACTCAACTGCATACATTATTGGTTTGCACAAGACTTAAATAGAGATGAAAAGTTGTTTGATCAATATCAGTTCAAGTGTAATCATATAGGAAATGGTCATGGAAGCCTACAGCTTTGTCCTTAAATCAAAGATAGAAAGTGGGAGAAATGCCATCAGATACCCAACAACAAAAGAAGGCCCCAAAGGACCGTATTCATAAAGGGAGAGAAAGATTTTACCCTTTGATGACCTAGAAGATAACAAGAGATAAGGAGTTTTATGAAAGTGATGTCTCAGCTCTCTTTTCTGCTCAATGTCTTTGAGCCTAATAAAGAAACTAAGTTTGTAGGTTCAGTTTGTTACCCAAAACTTACCCTCCTGTGTCCTGAACCCATCGTTTGCATTACAAGGAAATTACAACAAAGGAAACACACAGATGCCAAAGACTAAAAAATATTCCTAAATCCTGCCAATTAGTATAGAACTTTTTTTCTTTCCTTCCAAACACATACATACAGACATGTCCTTTCCTCTAAAAGCAAATGTCTTGTTAAGAGTCTTTTTTCCCACAACATTGGACCTCCATAGTTAATATCTTTCCTATTCTTTTACACTCTACTCATCTCTTTATCACAGACACCCCAAAAGGAACTGTTACTAAGGTTAAAAGAGAGAGAGAGGGAGAGACGACTTGCAGGTAGACATGAAAGCTCTGATATTTCTCAAAATGGAGTTGTTGACTTCCGATGGAGAGTGTGCTTTTTGGGAAGTTGAACAGCTGCACCTATGAGTAACTGCACACAAATGCATATAACACACAAAGAATCAACGTTTAACCCATAAAAGCCACACCAGGTAGCTCCCAAATAATGTACTCGTATACTCGAATAAATGCAAGAATTTAGCGAAATATTGGAACTTTTAACACCAAGCATGCGTATCTAACAGTGAACAGAAACAAATGTAAGTTTCCTTTTTTCTGGGTTCCTAGGCAGGTTTCCTAGAAGCTGATGTCTTGTTCTAGCTTACCTCCTCTTGCTGTCTCCTCAGTCTTACATTCTCTTCTAGTAAATGTGCCACTTCTAGCTCTAACTCATTTGTGTAAGCCTGTACGATAAAAATGGCAACAAAAGCAAGTAACCAAAAGCTTCACCTAAGAAGAACCCCTGAGATGGATAGAGATCTAAGAACATTTCTTTTCTTGTTCGAATCTTAGTCTGATCGATGCTTCTGACCACCGACATTGTCAAGACGTTCATATCATTGATTTTAAAGAAGAAAAGCAGGCAAAAGGGGTTAGAAATGAGATCAGAGAACAGAGAAAATGGTGGAGGCGAGGAGAGAGTTTGATTTGTGAAATCTGAATTTTGATTTAAGAAAAGAAGAGAAGTGGTGGAGAGGAGAGGAGAACCCCGAGAAGATTCAATGAAATGAACAAGTTGTAGTTTTGAAGACTGATTGGACCAGTTCGACAAAAAACCGGCTAGTTTTAATACAAAGAAGTTATTAGGTAAAACCGAACCGAATCACTGGCCGGTTCAAACTTTTTCCGGTCGGACCGGCTAGTCTGGTCCGGTTTTTAAAACCTTGGTTATAGTAGATAGCTTGATGTTGATATTCTAATCCATTAAACAATTAACTAGCATTTTGCAATGCATATTTATCCCATGGACTTTATCATATACATCTGAAGATATATATATATATATATATACAACAAGCTCATAACATGCAATTTATTCTACCCCTTTCAATCATCATATCATTCGTGCTACAATTATCGAATGTTATGGTAGATAGCTTAATGTTGATATTCTAATCCATTAAACACTTAACTAACATTTGCAAAATCATATGATTTGGGTATTTTTCATTTTCTTAACTCTGCTCTAGTTGCTTTAGTAGTATTCTTCATTTTCTTACGAATGTTTGGAGGATTTTGGTTCTGCTTAGCTTCTCATATTTCATCACCCTATACCAGCCTGCGGTTCTTCAAGAGAAAGGGCTCAATTTTTGGATAGTTTTGACCATAGATTTTAACTTGTATATTCTTAGTATTAACTCAATGTACACGGTTTCTTAAAGAAGTCACAGTATCGACTGCCTAGAAACTTGATACTAGTTATCTGTATGTATATACGTATGGGGTGGGTGTACAGTTCTTGAGAGTTTAATCAGTGTTATTTTAGTGGAAATTCTGTTTCGTTATGGTTGTTTGATGAACACTATTGCATAGTATCCCCTCTATGTTTGGCTATGGAACTGGATCAACAATTTGCATAAACTGAACAAAGAGAATGCAAATAATAATCAGCGATTCAAAGTTGCTTACAAAGTTCTTGCTCACATAAGCAGTCGCGAGTTTCATTGTAACCCAGTTCAGTCCATAAACGCCTGCTCCAGAATTGGCAAGATAGCGGTAGCCTCACCATCAATAACGAGGATCTTATCAGTGTTGATGCACTTGGTAGAGAATTTCGCTCTGTATTACACAACCAAGCACCACAAGTAAGCAAAAGTCTCAATGACTTTGAAAGATAAAAACAGGGACTGAGGTATACAGCTTACAAGTATTTCTTCCTATGTTCCCTTATACTCGTGGCTTTTACCTCTCCGAAAACTTCATCTCCAATATATACAGGCGCTTTGAATTGCAAACTTTGTGAAACATAAACAGCTCCGGGCTAAAAGATTATACAAGAAGTGAACATTTTTTTTTGGGATTATGCAAAGATGTTAAAACATTAATTCAAAACACGAAAAGGACAGTACTTACAAAATGGGATGCAATGATCCGAGGAAACAGTGAAGCTACGAGCATTCCTTGAACAACCCTATCCTTGAACCCGGCATCTCGAGCAAATTCAGAATCGAAATGCAGAGGATTAGAATCACGGCTCACATTGGAATACGTCAAAATGTCCTCTTCCGCGAACACTCTTTTTAGCCTTAAAGTGTCTCCAGGTCTAAGCACCCTACGACTCGCCGACTCTGAAAGGCTTCTCGTGAAGACTACAGTACCCAAAAGAGTAAGCTTACTCTTGATGAGCTTCATTGTCAAAAGCATATATTTTACTGCCCGCGTTGACTAGAAAGTTCCAGTGGAGTAGTTAAGGCCTGTAACAAGCAATTCAGCAAATAAGCAATCCAGTGCAGCCCTAAAAACAGAGTTAAGATCTATTTGTAATTAAAGACAAAAGGAAATTGAATATGATATGTGGCGAAGCCTGTATATCAGACCATTTGGGCTGCTCTGAGATAGGAATCAAACAAGCCATTTTTTTATTTGCGAGGAAAATTTGAAAAAGAAGAAAAATTCTTGCTTACCAATTTACAAATCAATATTATATTTTCTTTTCAAATGAAAACAAATTCTTAAGGCAAAAGTACATATTGATTATTGTATATTATATTATTTATTTTAATCACATTTATTAGGTACTAGTTTTTAATTTAACAAAGTTTATTAGGTTTAATTAGATTTTATTTAAAATTAAATAAAACTAAAAATTAATTTAAATTTATTCTAAAATACCAGTCCTACTTTTACGCTGATATGATATATAACAAATATAAATTTAACTATATTTACATTTCTATTTATTCAGACTTATTTTTGAATATTTTGCAAACGTTAGAATTTATTTTAAGCGCTATAAAATTTTGTGATTTAACTTTTATTTTGATAAAAAACATTAAAATTAAATTTATACTTTTTGCCAATATATGACCAACAAAAGGCAACATCGATATGCTTACCTTTTTATTGTTGCTAATTGGATCCTTATAATTTTTGGTTATTTGGTTTATGCCCTAAAAGATAAAGAATGTCTATAAATTATTTCGTCCTTAAAGTACTTATATATATATATACATTGCAAATAGGGATGGTTACGGGCTAGCCCCCACCAAATTTTTTAAAATAATTTTTTAAAAATTAATAATATAAAATAATTTATTTTTTTAATTAAACCAAGATCTAAGTTACCTAGACTCAAGCTTATCCGAGACTTAACACTTCTAAATAAAACTATATTGTTTTGCTTATAATAATTAGACTCGAGTTTATTTAAGCCTGAGCCTGACCCATGAGCCAGCCCATTGAAAACAACTAAATTTAGGCCTATGAGCCAAAATTTGTCATCCCTAACTGCAAATGTCAATTAAGTGTTTAATGATTAGAACATCAACATCAAGCTATCTACCATAACATTGACAATTGTAGCACGAATGATATGATGATTGTGCACCGAATCTACGAGAGGAGTAAATAAGAACTGACTTTTTATTTAGTTATGTTTTGTTTACATAAAGTCAGATTTACTTATATATAAAACACACAAGCCGAAGCTAACTGCTACTTACAAAACTACAGCCTATTTACAAAAACAACTACAGTTTACATTAAAGAAACAGTACATAAACTATCACTTAACATCCCCCCTCAAGTTGGAGTTTGGTGAACATCAGCCAAACCCAACTTGGACAGAAGGGAAGCAAATACTGGGACTGCCAAAGCCTTGGCAACCAGATCAGCCAACTGGTCCCTGGAAGAAATATCAGCAGGAGTAACAAAACCCAGCTTATACTGATCACGAACCACATAACAATCAATATCAAGATGTTTGGTGCATTCATGAAAGACTGGATTAGCAGAAATATGAAGGGCCGCCTTGTTATCACACCATAAAGGAATAGGAGATTGAAAAGAAATTTGTAAATCACGCAACACATAAGAAATCCATAACAATTCACACACAATAGAAGCCATACTACGATAGTCTGCTTCAGCAGATGATAGAGAGAATGTGGGTTGCTTTTTAGTCTTCCAAGAAACTAAAGAAGAATCCAGAAAAACACAAAAACCAGAAACAGATCTACGAGTTGTCAAACACAATCCCCAATCAGTATCACAATAAGCTTCAAATGAACAAAGAGAAGAGACTGCAGGAACGTAAGATACAGTGGAAGCAGGGAAAAATAAACCCGTAGAAGGACAACCTTTCAAGTATTTCAACAAGTGAAGAACAGCATCCCAATGACCTTGACAAGGAGTATTAACAAACTGACTCAACTGTTGAACAACAAAAGTAATGTCAGGCCTCGTAAAACCCAAATACAGTAGCTTACCAATTAACCTACGATACTGCCCAACATCCTCCAATAACGAACCAGATTTATCTGATAACTTCAAGCCTTTAGGCAATGGTGTAGTAACCGGCTTTGCTCCAATCAAACCCGAATCAAACAAAAGATCCAAGACATATTTCTGCTGATTAACATACAAACCAGTAGAGGAGCGAGTAGTCTATAAACCAAGGAAATATTTAGTAGGACCAAGATCCTTATCAGTAAACGTAGAATGCAGAAAATGTTTAACATCACTCAAAACAACTGCAGATGGTCCAGTCAACAGAATATCATCCACATAGATAAGAAGAGCAACAAAAGTAGAACCAGTGAATTTAACAAACAAATAATGATCATGTTGTGACTGGACAAAACCATAAGAAAGCAAATGCTTAGTAAATTCACAATTTCACTGACGAGATGCTTGCTTTAAGCCATATAAGGACCGATTTAACTTGCAAACTTCATGTGGACCAGCCTTAGAATACCCCTCCGGAGGTAACATATACACTTCCTCATCAATAAAACCATGCAAAAATGCATTATTGACATCTAACTGATGTATGGGCCAAGAAAAATGTGCTGCAACAGCTAACAACAACCATACAGTTATTGTCTTAGCAGTTGGGAAAAAACTATCAGTAAAATCAACTCCCTCAATTTGATGATAACCTTTGGCCACCAACCAAGCCTTATAACGATCAACAGTCCCATCAGGGTCAAGCTTCACCTTATAAATCCATCGGGAACCAATGGCCTTCTTACCAACTGGTAACGAAGTCAAAATCCAAGTATTATTAGATTCCAGTGTAGCCAACTCCTGCTGCATGGCTCTTACCCAGTGTTCATTACATTTAGCCTGATGATAAGATTGAGGTTCTTGAATAGTAGAAACATTTGCCAAAAAAGACATGTATGTGGAAGAAAGATGTGGAGTAGGTATAAAAGGGAAAGTAGAAAGAGAGTAATCGGAGGAACCACAACCAGAAGACTGAGAATAAGAAGAGGAAGACAAAAATTGGTTGGTGGTTGCATAAGAGACAAAATCATTTAGCCAAGCTGGTTTATGAGATATTCTGTTGCTTCTACACAACTCTGGAGTAGGAATAACTGGAAATGTTGAAGAAGGAGATGATGAAGGTTCTGTGGAAAATGTATCTGTGGTTGAAACAGGTAGATTGACAGGAGAGTTATTAGGTTCAGAAGGTAACACATCTAGAATATCTGAAGGCTGATCAAATGTAACCAAAGGAAGCGGAACATCTGGTGTTGTAGGAGAGGAAGACTGATAAGGATAAGTATTTTCATGAAAAACTACATCTCTAGAAACCAGAACAGAGTGTGAGTCCAGATCAAACAACCTATAGCCCTTTTTGTCCATGACTATATCCCAAGAAAATACACTTATAAGCTCTTGGATCAAACTTATCCTTATGAGGCTTGACATTTGTGGCAAAACAAAGACATCCAAAAGATTTCAGATGATCATACTTAGGTGGATAGCCATACAAAACCTCATAAGGTGTTTTCCACATGAGAAGAGAGGTAGGAAGTCTATTTATGATATAGGTGGCTATAAGAATAGACTCTCCACAAAATTAGTTAGGTAAAGAAGTGTGAAACATGATAGCTCGAGCTATCTGCAACAAGTGTCTATGTTTTCTCTTTACTATCCCATTCTGTGGTGGTGTATAAACACATGACTTGTGATGGAGAATTCCCAAGTCCATAAACAATTTATGACATTCCCCACCAAAAAACTCAACTCCATTATCTGTTCGAATGGTTTGAACAGACTTCTGAAACTAAGCTCTAACCATCTTAAAAAAATCTATCCAAACAACCGATTGCTTGGCTCTTATGATACATCAAATATGTCCAAGTGGCCCTACCATAATCATCCACTATTGTCAAAAAAAATTTCCCCCATAAATAGAATGTTAACTATAGGGACCCCAAATATCAACATGCACTAACTGGAAAATAGAGACAGTATGAATAGTACTAGAAGGAAATGTCAATCTATGTTGTTTAGCAAGTGGGCAAACTTCACAAACACCAGCTTTTCCAGTACTTTTATTATCAAAAGAAACAATATGCCTAAGTACATTGTCAAAAACATGGCCTAAACATTGATGCCAAAGTTTGTACATAGACATAGACTGAACATGATTGGTACTACTTGCCAGTACACAAAGAATATCTGGCTAGAGTGTCAATCATGAATGAATCCTTATCTAGGATATAGAGTCTTCCTACAACCTTTCCTACTGCCAATATTCGGTTAGTCTTCAGGTCCTGCAAAATGCAGTAGTTGGGATAAAATTTCAAGGTAACAGAGGATGTATTGGCAAGTTTATTCACAGAAAAAAGATTAAACTTAAAAGTAGTTATATGCAAAGTTTCTGTCAAGACAAGTTCAGTAGGCAAGAAAATATCACCAATGTGCTGCACATGGTTCTGAGTTCCATCAGGTAGATATACAGGTATAAAAGTGTTAGGTACAACAGGCTTGGTTAACAAAGAAATATCCACACACATATGATTTGAGGCTCCTGTATCTAATATCCATGAATCTAAACCTAGGCCATCAAGACTAGAAAGAGCTAGAAAAGGAAGTGTACCTACAAAATCCAAAATATGTGCTAGGTTCACCATGAGAGGATCTATGAGTGCTTTATTCTTCACCAACTTTAGCAACTCTTGTTTAATCAATTCAGACAATGGAGGATTTGAAGTACTAACAACATTTTCTGTGGCTAATTTACTGTTATCTACAGTAAATGAAGTAGCTTCATTCACTACATTAGCAGTATAAGATTTCCCATTCCCTTTCCCTCTTCGATTCTGTAACTCCTTGTACCAGTCGGGTACACCAGTGAGTTTAAAACAATTTTCCTTCAAATGCCCATTCTTCTTGCAATAAGAACAGAACATCTCACTCTTGTCACTACGACCCCATTTTTGTTTAAACTGTTTCCCTCCTCCATCTATGACCCTCTTAGTACTCCCTGTACTCACTAACATAGCACTATGTTCCATTCCTTCACTAAACACCATCTGCACCTCCCTTTGCTTTTTAACCCTTAAGACCATAGAATATGCCTTATTGACAGATGGCAATGGTTCCATAACCAAAATTTGATTCCTAACATGATCATAACTCTCATTCAGACCCATCAGAAATTGCATTAACTGATTCAAGAATGTCAAATCAGCTAGAGCCCTAGGTGCTCCACAAATACACTGTGTTGCTGCTCCACAAGTCCACTGCGGGATAGGCATGAGGCACCAAAGCTCATCCCACAATTTCTTACGACTAGTAAAATACTTAGCAACAGACATAGTGCCTTGTGATGCTGCACTAATCTGTCTCTGTAAATGATATAATAAAGGTCCATTACTCTCTCCAAACCTCTCTACCAAATCTGACCATAGTTCTTGGGCAGAATTTGCATAGATGAAGGCTTCAACTATATCCTTCGACACTGAGTTCAGAATCCACGATCTAACCATGTAATCAGTCATAATCCATTTATCACATTCAACATATCCTGGACTAGGTTTCTGACAAGTTCCATCTATAAACCCTAACTTCATCTTAGCTCCTGGAGCAATTTTAACTGGTCTACTCCAGCTCAAAAAGTTATTCCCATTCAACACTGCAATAACTAAACTCATACCTGGATAGTCTGATCCTTGAAGGTAAACTTGAGTTTCGTCTAGCATACCTCTCAATCTAGGATCCAGATTCGATCTAGTGGGTGACTCGTGTGATACACCTTCCATCGTTGCAAATTTCTCAAACCAAACTCATATCCGTGAGAAGAAAAAGCAGTTCCCGAAACCCTCAACCACAAAAGCAAAATAGAGTTGTTTACAAAAACGACTACACTTTACATTAAAGAAACAGTACATAAACTATCACTTAACAGATTGAAAGGAGCAGAATAAATTGTATGTTATGAGCTTGTTGTTTGGTGGGAGGTTGTTCCATATGCATTATTTTGTGCATATTCTAACTTTGATTGTGAGGGACAGGTTGAAGATGATAAAGGAAGCTGTAGAGTCGATCTGGGATAGTCTAATATATTAGCATACAACACCCAAAAAAGTTGAAAATTTTGAAGAAATTGCATGACAAATATGCATACTTGGATGAAGAAGTTTGAATTGGATTGTATTACCAGGTGGAATTCAACCTTCAAGATGTTAAGAGTCCGCAATCTAACATGTTGAGGTGTTTACTAGGTTGAGACAAAGAGATTCTCTGTCTTATTTCCCGTTTCTTTTAAAAGGAAATTAAAAGCCCACGCCAAATTTGTCTCTATTAACTTAAACTCTCTGAGTTCACCTATATTATCATCTTTGCATATAAAATATGGTATAAACCTTGAAAAATAGAAAATATACAGAATTTTTGCAGTTATCCACTCCTACAAATACAATAAAGTCATGGAGAATTGGGGAGGTGAAAATGGAACTCTAGTTTTGCAAATAATCACATTTACAAGCTACGTGATGAAAAAACTTCATAAGAAAGAACTGAGAGAAGCGAGAAGCTTTAGAAATCTATAAGAGATCAGGAAATAACTTAATTTCCTCTTCGATTCAAATTTCTCACCTTCTTCAGAAGTCACAATAGCAGAAGAAAAATCTCAGCTAAAGCATAACCAAAAATTTACATCTGTACGAGGAATTCAATCAAAGTAAAGTGATAAAACCGGAAACAGACCGTAACACAACCTCTGGCTCTGCTCCACAAATGTACCTCACCGATAGACAGGTCAATCTTCTCTATGAAAATTGATCGAGTGCCCGTTTTTAAATCCCAAAACCCTCTGTCCGCTCAAAACCCTAATACCGTAAAACGCCCTCACTGATGAACTCAACAAGCTTTAGAGAAATAAAAACCATATAAATTCCTCCATACTAAAGCCCTAAGCCTTGTGCAAGAAACTCCAAGATTTAATCTTTGGATACGGCAAACCACATATAACAAAGAAGAAATCAAATTTCTGCGTAAAACTATGAAGTGAATGAGAAATGGAGGCATACCGCTACCATCTGAAACTTCATAGTCCATGCCAGGAAAATGTTGCGTCCTGCTGCATTGTAATCATTTCTAAGGATAAACCCTTCGACGGCGATTTGAATTAAAGACGAACGAAACTTTTGTATTAATTTTCAGAGAGAGAGAGACATGACTCTAGTATAGAAAAAAGAAGATACAAAAGCTTTTTGTCATTTACACCTGGTGAAATTACCGTGTACATAAATGGGCTTTTGGGTGTACTTGGTTAACGAGTACAGGAAAAAAAGAACGGGTAAAGAATGAAAATTACATACTTGGAAAGTAATTATGATTAAATAAATATGATTTTATTCTTTTATTTTGAGTATTATGATTAAATAAATAATGATTTTATTCTTTTATTTTGAGTATCAGTTTATACCTTTCGTAATAGAGAGAAATGAAAATTATTACTTAATATATTTATTCTTTGAGAAATTAAATAATTAATTTCTTCTTAAATTTATTAACTAAAATATAATTAATTAAAATAATATAATTAATTATAATTAATTAATTAACTAATTATAATTAATTAATTAAAATAATTTTAATTAATTAATTAATTATAATTAAATAAACAAATAAATTATAATCAGTTTATTATATTATATTATATTATAATTAATCAATTACAATTTAATTAATTAAAATATAATTTATTCATTAACTAAAATATTGTAATTTATTATATTATAATTAATTAAAATACAATCCATTCATTAATTAAAATATTATAATTAATTATACTATAATTAATCAATTACAATATAATTAATTAAAATATAAATCATTCATTAATTATAATATAATTAATCAATTACAATATAATTAATTAAAATACAATTCATTCAGTAATTAACTATATTTTAATTAATTAATTAATTGCAATTAAAATTATTATTTATTAATTACATTATAATTAATTAAACTATAAGTTTTTAATTAAAATATAATTATTCATTAATTAAAATATTATAATTAATTAATCAATTATAATATAATTAATTAAATTATTATTATTAATTAATTAATTAATTGAATTATAATTAATTAAAAATAAATTTTTATTTCTTATTATATTTTATAAACCAACCACTATTAATAGTAATGGTAATCATTCCTTCCTTTTACCGATCATCAGAATTATAATAATAATATCCATTCTTATTTTTCACTAATTTCATTCTCATTCCTATTGTCATTCCTCCATACGAACTAACCTCTCAGTTATCCACCGTATCCATAAAGGAGAACCAGAGCAAGGAAGGCTACTGTTGTTTGAGTTATCAGAGATTTTTACTCTTAACATGGATGAAATATAAAACAAATAGATTAACAAATAGATGGCACTGAGTAATAAATTTCGAAACCAAATGTGAAAGATTTCAACTATAAATGAAAAGGAAACATTATAGCAGTATAGTTAAAATACTCGTATTTTATCAAGGAATACGTTCAAATATAATTATTTAAGAAAACTACTTTTGTGTTTTCAAGAAAACTACTTTCTAACTTTTGAAAACCAAAATCCACAACTCCATTTAATCAAACATATTTTAATATTTTAAAAAACTATACTAACGGAATCAAATAATCTCTAAATTTAGGACGCAGTTAATTCACAAGAGATAGTAATAAAAATAAAAATAAATACAGTTTAAAATGAGAATAAATATAATTATTATAATTATGATGGTTAGTTAAGAGGAAGGAATAATTACCTCTATCATTAACAGTGATTAATTTGCTAAAAATATTAAGAAATAAAAAATTATTAAAATTTTATTTTACATCAAAATTTAATATATTTTAATTAATTATATTTAATTGCTAAAATATAATTTTAATTAATTATATTGTAATTAATATATTTAATTGAAAAAAGAAAAAAAGAAGTAAATGTCATGGTTGTGACAAGATTGACACTTATTGTTATGGACGTGACAATTACTAAGGAATGAATATCATTTCTCCCATTTGGTGTCACGTACATGACAATTATTAAGAAATGAAAATCATTCATCTCATTTATAGGAGTATCGAGTAATCTTCAAAAATGAGATATCAAAAAATTGTTCATACAATGATAATAAATAACTGACTAAATATTTTTCACTCATTAACCAAGCACCTCCTTAATATTAAATGCTAAAAGTTAAATAATTTTTAAGTTATGAATTAAAATATTAAGATCTTTATTAATTTTTAATTAGTTTAGTAATTGACCCATTAACAACATAATGGAGTTTGAGGAAATGCAATCTTTATAATATATATTTAGTAATGCTTATTAAGTGTAATAGTTGGACACTTTAAGGTCTGATTTACTTCAAACATAATCATTTACACCATATCACTAAATCCTTCTTATTAAAATGGGGGACGTTGCAATCCATGGGTTCCTCCTGAAATGGGTTTAGAATTTGTGAGCCACAGATTCTAGGCAAAGCTTGATTGTTTGCAGACTTATGGTGTGACGTGGTATCAGAGCGAGGTCAATGAATTTTTTGGCATAATTTGTTCGGAGTTTGGGTTAGTACAGTGAAAGTTGGTGAATAGTAACTACAAAAGGTGATAATTGTTCATGCATTTATTTTTGCATTAAATTATACAGTTACTGTAATTCGAATATACAGTACTATTTAGTGTATGTTACTATTCATATATACGCATACAATACTATTTACATAAACAGAACTATTCATAAATGTAAAATAGTGGAAGCTAAATTCTGATAGTGATAGAAGTAATGGCAGCAAATTTGAGATTGAAAAGTTCCATGGGTGTAATTTCTTATTGTGGAAGTTGAAGATGAAGGTTACCTTGAGGAAAGATTGTCTGGCGGCCATTGTGCTGCGTTTGGTTACTTTCTCCAATATGTAGAGACAGAACGGAACGAAAATTTGGAGACGGAACAAAACAAAAATTGGAGACAGTGAGGTATTTGATTGTGATGGACAAAACAGAAAAAATTGTCTCCGTCTTGAGGACAGAAATGTGTTTGGTTGCAGTGAACAAAACATAAAAACAGTATCAATGACAAAAATGCCCCTCAGTATAATATAATTGAAAATATATAATTCATTGATTATTTTATAATTGTAGCAATATTTATTTTAAGTTTATTTGTAATTTTTAATTACGACGAAATAATTACAATATAATTAATTAAATTATTATTACTTAATTAATTAAATTATATTTAATTAAAATATTATTATTAATTAAAATATAACTATTCATTAATTAAAATATTATTATTCATTAACTAA
>JAOQMS010000179.1:8578981-8594455 GCA_027563885.1 Erythroxylum longipes
TAATTAATTAATTGCAATATAATTAATTAAAATATAATTCATTCATTAATTAAAATATTGTAATTAATTAATAGTTATATTTTAATTAATAATAATATTTTAATTAAATATAATGTAATTAAATAAATAATAATATTATTTTAATTAATTAATTACAATATTTTAATTAATGAATAATAATATTTTAATTAATGAATAGGTTAAAAAATCCTACAAGTTAGATATTCTAGTGGAGGGAGGGTATTTCTGAATTTTCTTTATGTCTTTTGTTTTCTCCCGCGGGACGAGAAATATCGTACCATAGTCTTGGAAGGAACAAAAAATTTCTGTCTTTGTCCTCCAAAGACGAAACGAAAATAGGTAAGGACAGTAAGCAAACACTACGAAATACAGAACTTTTGTGTCCTTGTCATCCGTCCTCACCCATGAGGATGGCAACCAAACACTACGTTAGTGAATGGCTAGCTGGAGTCAGATGAAAAGTGGAACAAGATGGATGGGAATGTTGTAGCTAATCTTCACCTAGCTTTAGTTGATGGAGTATTATCCAGCATAGAGGAAAAGAAGATTGCAAAGAAAATAAGGGATCATCTCACAAAAATGTACGAGGCCAAATCACTTCACTACAAAATTTTTCTGAAGAGGAAACTATACACTTTACATATGGCGGAATTTACTTCGATGACGGAGCACTTAAATACTTTAAATACTCTATTTTCCCAACTCACATCATTGGGGCACATAATAGAGATAAGTGAACGTGCAAAACTTCTACTCTAAAGTCTACCAGATTCGTATGATCAACTCATCATCAATTTAACAAATTAACACAGACACTCCAGTCTTTCTGGAAGAAGTGCAAAAATAAGGAAGACATGCTGGTAAATTCGCAACAAGCGGAGGCCTTAGCGATGACGAGAGGAAGATCAATAGAACGTGGCCCAAGTGGGAGTCATAGTCATAGTAGATCAAAATTTAGGAGTAAGAAGAATTTCAAGTGCTACAATTGTGGCAAGAAAGGACACCTAAAGAAGGATTGTTGGAATCTGAATAAGAAAGATTTTATTCTTCAAGAAAATGCGGCAAATACTTCCAATGATGGAGGTGCAATAGTCTGTGAAGCTACAGCAACTATTGGAGGTAAAAGAAGATTTGTTGATGGATGGCTTATTGATTCAGCAGCTACTTTTCATATGACCTCTCAAAGAAAATGGTTATATTAATATGAATCTGTCTCTGAAGGATCTGTGTACAATTGTAACGATCAAGATCTGAAGATCGTTGGTGTCGTCACCATCAAATCAAAAATGTATGATGGGATAACTCAAATTATTGAAAAAGTGCGACATGTAGAAAGTCTGAAGAAGAATTTGTTGTTTGTAGGATAACTGGATGATCTCGGTTTCAGATTTGAGATTAAAAACAAAATCATGAAAGTGATTAAAAAAGTGCTAGTATTTATGAAAGCAGAGCAGATTGTTGCAAATATATACATGCTGAAAGGAGTAACTTTGCAAGAAGGAGAGGCATCCGTTACGGTGACTAGTCCATATGACAAATCTGCAATGACATGGCATAAAAAGCTTGGACATATGTCAGAACAAGGAATGAAGATACTTACAAAGAAGAATCTACTTCCAAGTCTCACAAAGGTATCACTACCCTTCTGTAGCATTGCATTGTGAGTAAACACCATCGATTGAAGTTCAACACATCAAAGTTCAGAAGCAAAGGAATTCTAGATTTGATTCACTCTGATATATGGCAAGCACCAGTTACGTCCCTAGGAGGAGCAGATTTCTTTGTTTCATTTATTAATGATTATTCGAGGAAATGTTAGGTGTTTCCTATCAAGAGGAAGGTAGATGTATTTCCAACTTTTAAATTTTACAAAGCACGGGTGGAACTTAAATCTAGTAAGAAGATCAAGTGTTTGCACTCAGATAATGGAGGCGAATATACTGGAAAATAATTTGATGAATTTTGCAAGCAAGAAGGCATCAAAAGGTAGTTCACGACGACATACACTTCTCAACAAAATGGAGTAACAGAGCGGATATATCGAACTCTGTTAGAACAAGAGCGATGTTGAGAACTGCAAGCTTATATAAGAAATTCTGGGCAGAAGCAGTCAATATCGCCTGTTATGTGGTTAATCGAACTCTATCAACTATAATTGAGTTGAAGACACCGATGGAGATATGGACTGGTAAACCAGTAGATTATTCCAACCTCCATATATTTGAAAATCCTGCCTATGTGATGTTCAATGCCCAAGAAACTACAAAGTTAGATCCAAAATCTAGAAGATGTATTTTCTTGGGATATGTTGAAGGAGTAAAGGGGTATCGTCTGTGGGATCCCATTACCCACAAGATTGTTATCAGTAGGGATGTTATCTTCATGGAAGATAAGGATCAAGAGCAATCAAAAAATGTTGGCACTATATAAGAGAATCCAGAAACGACAACAGTACAAGTGGATAAGGAAGTTGATAAAAATGGTTCTTCTGAAACTGCACCAGAGCACGAGGAGCAAGAACCAGTTGAATATGATGTTCCAGATACTCGGAGATCAACTCGGACAAGAAGAACACTGAGCTGGCACTCAGATTATATTATGGAGAGCAATATTGCATACTGTCTTTTAACTGAGGACGAAGAGCCATCAATTATTCAAGAAGCAATGAATAGTTTAGATGCATCTCAGTGGATAACAGTAATGCAGGAAGAAATTGAAGCACTTCATAAGAATAAGATATGGGAGCTGATATCACTACCACAAAGAAAAAAGTCTATTGGCAATAAATGGGTTTACAAGATCAAGCAGAGTGGTGACGATCAAATGGAGCGATATCGTGCTAGATTAGTGGTAAAAGAATATGCTTAAAAGGAAAGAATTGACTTCAACGAAATATTTTCTCCTGTGGTTCGACTCACTACAATTCGAGTAGTTCTGGAATGTGTGCTATATTTGACTTTCATCTTGAGCAGTTAGATGTAAAAACTGCATTTCTGCATGAAGATCTTGAAGAAGAAATTTATATGCTCCAGTTAGAAGGTTTTGAAGAAAAAGGGAAAGAGAACTTGGTTTGCAGGTTGAACAAATCTCTGTATGGTTTAAAGCAAGCGCTGAGGTGTTAGTATAAAATATTTGATTCCTTCATTATGAGCCTTGGATATAGCAGACTGAAGCATACCTTTATGCATATTTTAAAAGGTTTGAGAAAGATGATTTTATAGTCTTGTTGTTGTATATAGACGACATGTTGGTAGTAGGCCCCAACAATGATCGTATCAAAGAATTGAAGGCATGGTTGGTTAGGGAATTTGAAATGAAGGACTTGATACCAGCAAACAAGATTCTAGGGATGCAAATTCACCGAGACAGAAATAATAAGAAGATTTAACTTTCTCAGAAGAATTATTTGAAGAAGATCTTGTAACGATTCAACATACAAAATTGTAAGTTAATTTATACCCCTCTTCTTGTTAATTTCAAGTTATCCTCAAGTATGAGTCTTAGCAATAAAGAAGAGAGGATAGAGATGTCTCTAGTATCGTATGCATCAGCATTGGGAAGCTTAATGTTTGCTATGATTTATACAAGACCAGACATTGCACATGCAATAGGAGTTGTTAGTCAGTACATGGTAAATCTTGGTCAAGAGCATGGGAAGATTGTTAAGAGGATTCTCAAGTATATCAAGGGAACCTCATATGTTACATTATGTTATGGAGGATCAGATTTGACCGTCAAAGGATATGTTGATGCTGATTATGCAAGTGATCTTGATAAAAGTAAATCTACTACAAGATATGTGTTTACACTAGCTAAAGGAGTTGTGAGCTGGGTTTCAAAACTACAGTCAGTTGTGACTACGTTAACAACAGAAGCAGAATATATAGCAGCTACACAAGCTTGTAAAGAAGCAGTGTGGTTGAAGACGTTAGAAGAACTTAGGTATAAACAAGAGAATATTACTCTGTTTTGTGATAACCAAAGTGTTTTGCATGTTGCAGGGAATCCAGCATTTCATTCAAAGGCAAAACACATTCGAGTTCAATACCACTTTGTTCGTGAGAAAGTGGAAGAAAGAGCGGTAGATATTTAGAAAATTCATACCATGAATAACCTGATATATTTTATTACAAAAGCAATTAATGTTGACAAATTTATGTGATGTCGATTCTCGTGTATCCTGACAGAGACGTAAATAACATGAAGCGACAAGGTAGAAAGAATAGTGTGAAAATCTGATTGAGCTACATTTTTGGTGCCTACCCACTTCTTATGCCTATAAATAGGCAGGAAATAAAGAGTATCGATAATGCACGAATTCCCATAAACAGAAAAAAGAGAGACAAAAGAGAAGTGGGAGAGAAAAAGAACCAATTCCCATAAGCAGAAAAAAAGAGAGAAGTGAGGTGGGAGAGAAAAAGAGAGAGAAAAAGATTTTATATATTTTATGAGTTTTTTTTTTCTCCTTGTAATTTTTAAAATTCATTTTTTTATTATTGTCCATAATTTTTACCCTGATTTAAAATTTGTGTGGAAGTCAATTTTTACAGCACGGTAAAAACGAAAAATATAAGTAAAAAAACTTTGATTTTTATTCACAGCTCAGAAATTCGAAACAACCTAGGAAACAGACAAGAAAGTAAAACCTGAAAAGGAAAAACAGCTAAACACATAACAGCCGTTTGCATCCGAAATTTAACACTGTTCCTTAATCAAACGCCATAGCCATTTCATTCCCTAGACTTCTCATCATCTTCGATAACGTTTCAGACTTGGCCTCCGTCATCATCTCGTCTGGTGGAGATGCAGCTGCAGAAGGCAATATAACAGCCTCTCTTTGTGCATCTATGAAGCGCCTAACTCGATCCTCACTAGTCCCAAATGAAGCTGCAATCTCAGGTCCTCTTAGTGTCCTCAGAATTGAACTTGCTCCAACCAAGAACTGCGGCCTGTTCTTTCGAGCTGAGGTTGTGAATCCAAAGAACTCGAAAGGACCTGACCTTGATGCTATTTGGCAGAACGGAAAGTATCTTGGTACCCAGAAGACATCACCTTCTGATACTCTGGCGTTCAGGGCCTGTGTTCCATTTGGAAACACAATCTGAATTGTTCCAGTTCCTCTCAGAACAATTCCGTATTCTGTCGCCGTTGGATTCACATGGGGTGCCATCATCGATCCCTGAGATCGAAAGTGTATAAAAGAACATCAGTGAATGATCTTATCAAGTTGTCACGCAAGATTATGGATTGTTTGCTTAGGGAAAGCAGTATTATTACCGCAGTAAGATTGACAAGATAGACACCAATGCCTGATTGCTTGAGGGGACGGTAATCAGACTCATCAAGGGCAGTGCTCCATCCGTAGTTATTCCTGAAATCAGGGCTTTTATTATAGATGTTGTAGGAGTCTGGAGATTTGGCTGTTCTCTCGCCTATCTTCTTGTTTTCTTGACCGAATAGAGCATTTAGGAATTTCCTCAATGACCAGGTTACTTGCTCTTGTTCTTCACTGGGTTTGGGTTCGGGTTCTCTTTGGAATTCGACGAACCTATTTAGTTGCTGCAGCTTATCTTGCTCTTTCATCTCCAGGAACTTTTTCCATATGCCTGGCCTAGGTGCACGAGAATCATCAACGTATACAATGGCGCCATCTTGCTGCCTAGTCATGATCTCATCAAGTTCGTCCATTGTCACCTGCAATGAATAGTTCACCATTGTTGTACAGAAATTATCGAAAAGATCAAAGAAAGGGAAGGGGTGATCTTTATTTGTAGTGTTCGTAATCTCTGCTTACTTACATTGAAGGCAGTTGCAAGTGTTTCTGGTTCAAAGCCAGAGAGAATAGATGTTGGATTGGTCCCTCCACCGACGAAGAAGGACTGCGAGGCAAGAAAATATTAATTGCTCGGGATACAGGTACGACAGAAACAATCTAACAGTCTGAGATTTTGTCTTTGCAATGACTAAACACATTCTCAGAATAATTTTCCAAACTTTTCCCCTTTCAATCAAATCTTCATACGAGTTAGTTAATTTCCTGCATAGTTTATCGTACACAGCTACTTTCAGACACAAAATTGATTGCTGGGGGCATTCTGGGGCTATCAGCAGAATATAAAGTAAACGCACTGAGGGCTTAATGCACCTGGAAAGCACCCAAGCCTAAGCTTTCAGAAGGATCAATGCTACAAATGACATGAAGCCTCTGCCCCTCTCCTGTGTTCACCAAGTAGAAAGTTGAACCTGCCGGAACCCGATAGATGTCTCCGATCTTCAATCGTCTTTCTGCTAATTCATCTTTGTAGATCAATCCAATCTTTGCGTCCCCTGCAAACCAATCCATTGTTTTGCAGATCCCAATGTCTTAACACTCCGCAGTGGATCCTAATCTTTTACTCAATATAAAAAGACAACATAAACAGTATGATACTAAACTGCGTTTTCAAGGTGCCTGGTCATATGGAAGTGTTTTGCTTTGGTTGGAAAATGATCAATGAGGTCAAAACTTTCCATACACTGTTAACTCCCGTCGTCACTAGTGGTTAATTAGTTTGAACTTGGAAAATATGAAACTGGAGCCAAAATAAAACATAATTTTCAATTTTTGATACCACCTACTTTCTTCGTTTTGCTTTGTCTGATAATTAGAGACTTGTGTACACCATTTCTTATTAGATATTTGTAATTCAGAACTTCAAAATACATTAAACAAAGATTATAGGTTTCGTACCTCTACGAATGAAAAGGACCAAGCTGGAATCGAGATACTGAGGAACGAAAAGAGTCTTAGGTTCCATAGTTATGAACCCCATATGCAGAGGTCTGTCTAGTATCCTACCACCAAAACTCTTGATCACCCTCATCTCACCAGCATCAGTTTTCACTACGTGCTTGGAGTCATGCAACAAGAACCAGTCTTCTCTCTGACCACCCATCTCTCTTCCTCTCCCTTCGTCTTCTCTTCCACTCTCTTCCTCTTCTCTATAAAAGCCCATTGCCATGGAACAAGCTCCATGGCACAGAACAAGCACTAACAACAAAAGAGTAGCTCGGTTTCTCATTGTTCCGTACGTGCACGGGCTTCACTATACCAGTAAGCGCTTGTATGGTGTGTGTTGGGCATGAGAACAGGTGGGTTTAAGAAGGGGGGGTGGAAGCAATGGAGGATGACACATGTCCTTCATGCAGAGTCTGTGGGTCAGCTGGCGGATCAGGAGTGAGACACAGTTTTTGAGCTCTGGTGAGAAGTATCCGATACACCAAGACAAAGTCTTTTTCTTTGCTTGAATTTTTCTCGCATCAAACCATCAGCACTTCCTCACTCTACCTAATCACTTTGGAATAGCCCCACTTTCTTTCATCGGCTTTCTAACAAGTTCAGATCAAACGATTTGCAGGACGAAAGGTAGAATTTAATGTACATGAAATTCCATTTTTCTAACTAACCTAGACGTTTAGTCTCACCTACAACATTGTCAGTTGGTCTAAGCGTAACAAGTGAGTTTATTGTTAAAGGTTTCGTCTGCATCTGCCACGCACCGGGAATAAGTACTTATTTGCTGCAGTTTTCAAATGTAATAACGTGTTTAAATTTGTGGTAAATAATTATAGGTTGAAAGAAAGTATGGTACTACTATAAAAATCAATAAACAGAAAGAGAGTTGTGGTAGGAAATTACTTATGCGGTAGAAATTTTACTTTTTATTAATAACCTTCATTACAAGTATTTTTTTCCATTATACTCTTAATTATATGACTAATAATATATTTTTATGAAATATTTTATTTACTAAATTTATTTTATTTATATTTTCTTATTTTAATTTAATATTTTCTGTTTATAATTGTAAATTTATATGACTAATAATATATTTTAATTATTTATACAATAATTAATAGTTAATTAAATCAATAGATTTTTTAGTCATTTTATCTCTTTTCAGTAACTGCAATCACACTTGTCAAACACCTATTTTCACATTTCAGCAGTTATCAAAATAGCAATCTCAAACACATAAGTATTTTTTCAAAATAAGTACTTATCATTTCAGCAGGTTAATTTCAGTAAGTTGCCAACCACCACCGCTCTTCCAAACCAATCCAAAAACAAACGAAACTGACTATCCCATACTAAAACACGTGTTTATAAAATGTTCACATATGGTTGTGTTTTTGACTTCAACAATCATTGAAGTCGATTGTAAAAATGAACTAAATTGGTCAAAAAGTTCGAGACGTTGTTTACTTTTTTATTTTTTGTTAACAATGACAAGTTTCATTTGAACTAATTACTTTCATCAATAATCTTTTAATGATTTAAAGTTGTGCATAGAGTTATTGTAATTCACCTAACATTTTAAGAACTAATTAGTTAAAAATAGGGATAATCTGAAACAAGAAATATTAATTAAAATTTTAAAAAAAATAATTAGTTAAAAATGAAGATAAACTAAACATAAAAATAATAATTTATTATTTAATTTTGAATCAATAAATTAAAATTATTATTTAACCTTAAATAAGAGCAATGACATATGTTACAATATACCAATTGAAAACTTTAAATTGTGAATTCATGAATTGTAGTATATAAGGCCCTTCGGCTAATTTCTTGAGGGATATTATATTGTGATTTGTGTAAGAGTTGCCACAAAATTTAAAATTATTATCTTAGTAATTTGTTAAATGATTTATTATTTTATATAATCTTTTAGTATATATTTCAAGAATATATATTCTTAGTATATATATATATATATAATGTCCGTGTCCATTGTATTATGAGTTCAAACAGAAGAGTTAGAGAGAGGGGTAATTAGTAATTACTAGATTTTTTTATACATCGAAAATGAAACTAACAACTAACAACTAAAACTAACACCGATCAAGTTCATCTCAAGAAGGGCAGATAGCTTCACAAGACGAGAATCTCATATTGAACATCCAAGATCCCTGTTAAACTCTTGTTTGGCCAAAAAATCAGTACAAAAATTTGTCTCACAATAAATAAGTCTAATATAATACTCTCAATTGCCCTTTATTAGAGCCTAACAATCCTCTACCAGAGCTCCAAGCGGATGGTGATCTGAGCTATATGAGTTAATAAGATGGATGACAAGCTGAGAGTCAAGACTCTAACCCCACTCAACGATAACTTGCATCCCAAGCAAAATGAAGCTCCTATCAAATTGCTTGAAGTTTCACACTAATGATTGAACACCATTCCACTTTAAAAGAAAAGGCCAATAAGCAAACACCTCCATGATCCCGCATAATCCCCCAATTAGCAGCCTCTCCTGGGTTACCACAACAGCTCCCATAAGTGTTTATTTTTATTCATCCAAATTTAGGACACTCCTAAGAGACCAAATAATGGGCATTAGTACGGTTTGCCCTGATGTCCTGAAGAAACATGTTCTACATGGCCAACTTGTGAATTTGTCAACACTTTCCGAATGGGGAAATAATCTCATTTTGAAATATAAGGAAAAGTCTTAACTTCCAAATAACCCATAAACAACTCACAAAAAAGATCATTTAAGGCAACCCACTAGGACCAAGTTGAACATTGCACTCTAGATTCCCCCTAACCCATTCCTACAAGTCCATTAGATTGAAGTTTGGATTACCAAACCCATGAAGCATTTGCCAAATCTCTCTTTTATAGGTACAATCACATAGTACATGTATGATAGTTTTAGCTCCTCCCTCACACTGAGGACAAGTGTCATTTTGCTTCCCAGACTTATGATGTCTTAACACATTAGTCATGAGTTTCCCATGTAATACCAGCCACAAGAAGTGATGAAGCTTAGGAAAACATGGAATCTTTTATAATATTCTCCAATCACCATTCAAATGAGACGAATCCAAACCCTACAAAGCTTTAAATGCTAATCTAGAAGAATAAGTCCTAGTAGCACTTTTGCTCCAGATTAAAGTGTCCTTTAACTCTGAAAATCATGGAATAAGGATACTTTGGATCTTTGTAATAGCCTCGGAAGGAAGCAAATGCTCCACAATAGAGAGATCCCACGTCTTAGCCTCTGAAATCATGTCTGCCACTTTCAACATGGCCAAGTCCCCCAATTCAACTGTAGTCAATGATATGCCCAGAGGAGAATAACTAACCCAAAGGTCCCTCCAAAAAAGATATCTCTGACCCATCACCCACTTTCCATATCGTGAATTCTAAAATGTGCTCTATTCTTTTTACAATTCCCTTCCAAAGGGGAGAGTCTGTGATCTATCAGTTAAATCCCCTTTTATCGAAATATTTGCCTCGTAGGACATGAACTTAAAAAACTCCATTACCATGCAAAATAGCCCAGCCAAGCTTACCTAACATAGCAACATTAGCATGTTGAGATGACCTAAAACCCAAGCCCCCACTCTGCTTATCAAGTAACAATTTATGCCAGTTAATCATATGAAGTTTCTGAGCCCCATCAACATAATCCTAATAAAAATTCCTATTAATTATGTACAATTCATCACAAATAGATGATGATAACCAAGTAATTTGCATCGTATAATTTGGAATCATTGATATATTAAACTTAATTAGATTAGATCAGCCCGTCGTACTTAGATACCTACTTTTCCAAGTCCCCGGTCTAGTCTTGACCTTATCAACAATGCTGAAGTAGGTTAATCTTTTAATTCTGCAATGAATAGTTGGCACCCCTAAATATATGCCCAAATATGAAGAAACTTTAATTCCCAAACATTATGTAATTTTTCGCCTAATGTTCCTACTTTCAGATTTGGAAAAGAAGACTTTATACTTTGCTAGACTAACTTTCTATCTCGAAGAAGCACAAAACTTAGATAAGATTGACATGATCTTCTTAGCCTGTCACCAAGAAGCCTTAGCAAATAACATCAAATCATCAACAAAAAATAAGTGTCATATACCAGGATCTGATTTAGAAGCATGAATAGGAGTCCATAGCTTACTGCGAACAACATTACTTATCAAAGAGGATAAATACTCCATACAAAGAACAAACAAATATAGAGATAAAGGGTCCCCTTATCTTAATCCATAGGTAGGGCTAAAACTAGGCAACGAAGAACAATTCCAAATTATAAATAAAGAAGAATAGCTAAGATAGTTATGAATTAACTGTATCCAAGAAGTTGGAAAATTAAAAGATTTAAGTACCTTTTCAATAAAATCCTAATGAGTTCTATCATACGCCTTCTCAAGATCAATTTTAATAGCCATGTGCCCCACTTTGCTCTTGGACTTATGCAACGAATGCATGACTTCTTGGACAATAATAATATTGTCTGATATGTGTCGTCTAAGAATGAAACTACTATGGAAAGGACTTATAATCTCATTTAAAAAGGGTGTAAACGATAACCAAAACCTTTGTAGTAATCTTAAAGAGGACATTACAAAGAGATATAGGTCTAAACTGAGAAATTACCTCAAGAGCGTCAATCTTCGAAATCAAAATAACATTTGTTTTATCAACACCTTCTGGGATTTTAACAGTCGTGAAGCTTTGATGGACTAAATTAACCACATCAGTGCTAACAATTTTCCAATGTCTTTTGTAGAAGAAAGCTTGAAACCCATCGGGACCGGAGGCTTTAACGTGGTCCATCTGAGATATAGTCGTCCACACCTTCTGAGCCGTAATCTCACATGAGAGAGTCAATTTAGCTTAATCCGTAAGCTTTGGGTTATTAAGCACAATATCTGCAGTCTCCATAAGATTGTTAGGAGGGGCAAAGATGTTTGAAAAATAACTGTAGGCCATATTCCTAAGGAAGCTCTCATCAGAATCCCAATTCCTCGAGGAATCTGCTAAACACTCAAGTTTATTTCATTTCCTTTTGGCTTTAGCTATTGCATGAAAACATTTGGTGCAATGATCCCCATCTATAACCCAATTAACTCTAGCCCTTAGGAACCAAAGCATCTCTTCTTGCTGTAAAATAGAAGAATACTCTACAACCAGATCTCTTTCCAACCTGTAGAGACCTTCTGTTAGCCTATTAGCTAGCGACAATTGTACTCCCCTAATACTGCCTATCACCTACCTCTTTTTTAAGTTTATGTCCCTAAAAATAGTTTTATCCCACTCCACAGAAGCTTGCTAAACCCACCAAAGAGATTTTTTGAGATCCACGACCCCAAGCATCCACTACCACCTTACAATACTCCTGATGCATGGCTTATGCAACCTCAAATTGGAATGGTCTCAATCTAGAAATCAAATAAATCCCCTTAGTGTATAGTAAAATCGGACCATGGTTCAAAAGAACTCGAGGCATATTAATTAAAGAAGCATTTGGGAATAAATCCTTCTAAGAATGATTAAAAAGAGCATGATCTAATCGTTATTAAATTAATCCAAAACCTAAAGGTCTTCTAGCCCAAGTGAAAATAGGCCCTTGAAAACCAACACCATCTAGCTTGCAACTATTCCACCGATTATGAAAAGCCCTGCATCGGCTAACAAAAGGCGGTCTACCACCCTTCTTCTTATAATCCATCACAATATCATTAAAGTCCCCTATAAGTAACCATGGAATAGAAAATGAAGACGCTATGTTCACCATGTATTGCCAAAATTGCCTTTTTAGCATGTTTACAAGGCTAACATAACACGCAGTAAGTAACCAATGTTGAAACCTAGACACATCTAATATCATATGAATATATTGATTTGAAAAATAAATATGATGAATCTTCAAATTACGCATATTCCATAAGAGTCAAATTACCCTTATTCCATCTTCAAATTACTACCCTAATATTGCCTATCACCTACCTTTTTTTCAGTTTATGTCCCTAAAAACAGTTTTATCCCACTCCACAGAAGCTTGCTAAAACTCGCTAAAGAGATGTACAAGGGCATTGAGATCCACAACCCCAAGCATCCACTACCACCTTACAATACTCCTGATGCATGGCTTATGTAACCTCAAATTGGAATGGTCTCAATCTAGAAATCAAAGAAATCTCCTTAGTATATAGTAAAATCAGACCATGGTTCAAAAGAACTCGAGGCATATTAATTAGAGAAGCATTTGGGAATAAATACTTCTAAGAATTATTAAAAAGAGCATGATCTAACCATTCTTAAATTAATCCAAAACCTGAAGATCTTCTAGCCCAAGTGAAAATAGGCCCTTGAAAACCAACACCATCCAACTTGCAACTATTCCACTGATCACGAAAAGCCCTACATCGACTAACAGAAGGCGGACTACCACCCTTCTTCTCATAATCCATCACAATATCATAAAAGTCCCTTATAAGTAACCATGGCATAGAAAGTGAAGACGTTATGTCCACCATGTATTGCCAAAATTGCTTTTTTAGCGTGTTTATAAGGCTAACATAACACGCAGTAAGTAACCAAGGTTGAAACCCAGACACATCTAATATCACATGAATATATTGATTTGAATCTTCAAATTACCCATATTCCAACCACCCCCCTAACCCTGGGCGCTCGCGACAAATCCGTTTGAGTCAGCCTTGAGAAAATGAGAGAACCCTAAGCTCTTGATAATTATATCAGCCATTGGGCCAAAAATACAAGGCTCCAAAATAATAGCTATATCAACTCTCTTACTCTTGTGGGGATCCTTAAACATACGAGAGAAACCTCCCTTTTTCGCCCTACCAATGTTCTATGACATAATATGTAAATCCATAAAAAAATAATAGAGACTTAAAAGAAGAGGGAGGGTTAGCACCTACGTGGGCTCCGACTCCTTGCACGTTTTCCTTGTGTGCTATCCACATCTGTTGCTCTACCATCTCTCTCAGGGAAGAGCTTATATCTCACTTTATCTAACTCAAATTGTTCACCGGATCCAATCTTCTCCAAAACACTGGGACCTGGGTCAATATTGAAAGAATCATTCTACATAACAAGTTCTTGAGTATGGGAGCCTTCTTCAATATTAACTTCTACCATTATATGAGACTTCGGCTTAGAAGGTGGCACAATAGTAATTTCACTTGACATATTATCAAGTTTACATAGAAGGGTTGGCAAGACTGTAAGCATGGGCACATCAATTACAATTCATATTGAATTAGTAAACTAGAAGTTGAGGTGGATCCCTTTTTTTGACCATTGGATTTGGACATTCCTACCTTGCAATTATTATCCATCTGAGTGGAATTGTTTTGGGAATTAAACACTTTCTAGACACCTGCCTTCGTCACATTGGCTTCCTCCAAATTCAGCTCTATCTTCACGTTTTCAATTTCTAAGCTTTCAAATCGATTGAGAACACTTTTATCCTCAGCCCTTCGATTATTGTAGATGAAAGGGATTCTCCCAATTCCTTTAGAATTTCTACGCGACCATTTTTGAATCATTATCCAAGGACCAAATTGTAAATTGCCCTCATTCTTCCACATCGCCGCCGCTTGTTGGTCCTGGGATACTCCACCATCTCTTTCACTATCTACCCTCACACCATCAACACCATTTTGACTGGAAGAAGGGCGAGGAATTTCAGTGCAATACAAAATTAAGTGTTATGCCTTTCCATATCCATTACAAATCACCAAAACACCCTTATATTCAACCTTACACTAGAATCTTGCCACTTTTATTCTTTGAACAAGGAGCTTCTTCAAATCAACTTCAATACAAATACAGGTAAATTTTTCCCTGGTTGCCAACGTTGTCTATCTGTCAATCTTAACTAGCTCCTCAATACAGCTTGCAGTAGCAAAAAGGACCCCATCTTTATAGTATTCGATAGGGAACTCAGCAATACGAACCCAAGCAATTACTTTTATGATTTTTGTAGTAGAAGGAGAGAAACCAGGCACCCAGTGAGTGATTATGAGAATATGACCAGTAATCACATAGGGGCAGCCAGATATAATCGTGATGAGATCCTCCTCAGAATTGAACTTCACAATAAAATATCTATAATTACGTCAAGCATCTCCATCTTGTCCTCTAACTTCCATAAAGTTGAGAGATGATTAAAAAGGATTTGGAACCCCATACTCTTCTAGTATACCTTAACAATAATAGCATGCTTCCAATCATGACACAAATACTGCTGGAAATCATCATAAATCACAAGCTGGGGCAATAAAGAATTCCCGTTTCATATTCAATGGAAACTTTGCCAATCCACTTATCATCTTAGGAAAATCCAGACGAGATTTTATAAGAATTATTGCCCATTGCCCTACCTTTCCCCTTCAACATGCAGTCTCTAAAATGAAAGTGATGACATTCTTTCTCTCGTTTCTTCTGCATCAAGCATAGCATAGTCCATCGAACCATCAGGATTTTCCAGCGATAGACACCTACTATCATTCCCTTAATCGTCTTTGTGACTTTCCCCTCACAGACCCATTTAATAAAATACTTGTCGGCCCCATGAACAAATTTTCCATCAACTTAAGCATAAGAGCTTATGGAAAGAATGCATGAGAAGAATTTGAGG
>JAOQMS010000179.1:8619834-8644903 GCA_027563885.1 Erythroxylum longipes
TTATTTGTGTTTGTATCAAATGGCAAATGGTTATTAATTAAAGTGAAATAGTTTGTGTTATTGATTTTCTACACTTTCTGTTTATGTTTAAAAAAAATGTATACCGACTTTTAAGTGTTAAGTGATGTGGCACGCCACCCTCGTGGGGCACGGATTCGGATATCACCATCGATATCGGGTTCGGGTCCAGCGGGAGTGGGGTGTTACATAACCGACACACAATTGCATCATAATCACTTAAAATCTTTCATATCTCGGGATGTGTCAATTAAGTACATGTACTATCTTTACAAGGTTTCTAATTCATGATTCATGTGTGTATGTAAATATAATGCATGCCTGTGGAATGTTCTTCATATATTTTCACATCATATGGCTCAATCTAACAATTATTCCTTAAGTGTAGGAACGGGCTGTTACAACATCAATCACCAAAAAATATTTCAGAACCCTAAGGTCTTTCGTATAAAAACATCTACTCAGATAGGCTTTGAAAGTCTAAATTATAGTATCATCATTTCCTGAAATAATATGATCGTCAACATAGACCAACACCTTGAGTTGCAAATTGTCACGTTGTAATGTAAAAAGAGAGTAGTCTAAATATGATTGATGAAAATCATGCTGTTTCAAAGCATCACTCAGCTAAGCAAACCAGCATTTAGGAGCTTGTTTCAACCTACATAATGATTTTTGGAGCCGACAAACTTTTCCAGGTACCTCAGAACAAAATTCGGGAGGTAACTTCATGTAGACTTCTCCCTCAAGGTCACCATATAAAAATGCATTGTGGACATCCATTTGATGAAGTTCCCAATTTTGAGTTCCTGTAACTACAAGGAAAGTGCGAATAGTCACCATTTTGGCTATGGGTGTAAAAGTTTCATTATAATCCAACTCTTTAGCTTAATCATTTCCCAAAATCACAAGCCTTGCTTTAAATCTCTTAATTGATCCATCAGAATTATATTTAATTTTGTAAACCAATTTGCAACTGATAGATTTTTTCCCTCGAGGAAGTGTTTCTAAGGTCCAGGTGCCATTATTTTCCAACGCCTGTATTTCTTGTTACATTGCATTCCTCCACCTTTCATCTTTCATAGCCTTAGCAAACGTTTGAGGCTCAATTCCTGCAGTAATAACTGTAAAAAGATTTTGATGTCTTATAGAAAATTGTTACAGTTCACATAATGTGATGTAGGATAAGGCATACTTAAGGAGTGTAATTGAGCAGATGTAATCGTAGAGGGGCTCAATTTACAAATAGTATTTGTCACAAAATCTCACAACAAGTGGATGGCATTTTATTTCGATGTCCACTACCCAAAGGCTCCTCATTCTTGACAGCTCTTACGCCCCTTACTTCATTATTCTCACAACTTCTAATATCCATGACTTCTGCACTATTGTTATTCTCACATCCCCCATTACTGTTCAACACTTCGTCACATACAATCTCTCGATTAACCTGTGTAGATTGCTCATTCTCCTGAGACATATGATTTTGTCTCACAATAGCCACATTATCATCCTCATCCACACCACACCAATCCTCAGTATTACTAGGTCTATCATTATTTTTTTCAAGTAAGGAAACTTACACTTACAAAACTCTACGTCCTTTGAAACAAAGAATACACCCAAATCTAAGTCATACAATCTCCAACCTTTTTTTCCATGAAGATATCCCATAAAAAAACATATTCAACTATGACTAATAAATTTGTCTCCTTTGTGATCTTGATTATGCACATAGCACAAGCATCCAAACACACGCAAATATCTAAGTGAAGGTGGTTTACCATTCAAAATTTTATATAGTGTTTTACCATTCAAGATGAATGAGGGTGTTCAATTAATCAAATATCCAACAACCAAAACGCATTCACCCTAGAATTATAAACGAAGGTTGGCTTAAAAGTGCAATGCCTGAGCTATATTAAGTGTGTGCCTATGTTTGAGCTTAACCTGTCCATTTTGTTGCAGAGTTATTTTACAAGATGGTTCATGTACAATGCCATGTTTATGAAAATAATTACATATGCATCTAAACTTTATACCTTGATGGAAATGATTTATAAGAAGTTGTTGAAGAAGAGTATGAAATTCCTACTTTTCCAAATAATCTAAGTGTTAATTAAGTGAAACTTCAAAAATAGAGGAGACAAAGGAAATTAAAAGCCAAAGCAAATATGTTTTAGAGATCTCATCCATAATTTTCACTAGAATCATGACGTTGAAAACAACAAATAAAATCTAGAATTCCTTGAAGAAAGAATATAATGGAGATGAAAGAATCAATGGGATGAGAGTGTGAAGTTGATTCAAGAATTTGAGTTGCAAAAGATGAAAGAATTAGAAAAAATCAAGGAATACTTTAATAAACTGCTCAATATTGTCAATAATGTAAGACTCCTTGGTATTGAATTTTCTAATTCTAGAACTGTGCAAAAAATCTTTCGTAAAAAATTAAGGCTACAATTTCATCTTTGGAGAGCTCAAAAGATTTGTCAAGCATCACCTTTATAGAATTACTGAATGCATTGCAAGCACATGAACAAAGGAAACCTATGAGACAATCGTGAAGGATGCTTTTCAAGCCAAATCACAAAGTTGTAGTGGAGGCAAAAATAAGAAAAAGAAGAAGAAGAATAACAAGCCTGGAGTTTTTACAAACAACAATCACAACGTGAACAATTCTCAAGCTTTACCATTTTATCCTTATTGCAAAAAAAAATCATCCACAAACAAAGTGTTGGTGGATGCCACACTCAAAATGTAAAAAGCGTGGGTAGTGAGGAAATACAGAAAGAATATGTAAGTCTCAACAGTAACACGGAGAAGCCAAGACTATTCAGAATCAATATGAAGAACAGTAGCTCTTTATGGTGTCATGCTTCTCTACTATTAGCAAAACTGAAAGCTGGATTATAAATAGTGGTTATATGAACCATATGACTTATGATTAGTGGTTATACGAATCATATGACTTTTGATCGAGAACTCTTTTGAGAGCTTGATAAGACAACTATCTTTAAAGTCAGAATTTGAAATGGAGCATAAATTGATGTAAAAAGTAAAGAAATAGTAACAATTGAAGGTGACAAAGGTTTGAAATTAATGTTGATGCTTTGTATGTTCCAAAAATTAATCAAAATCTTTTGAGTGTTGCTTAATTGTTATAAAAAGGGTATAAGGTGTTGTTTGAAGATAAAAGTTGCATAATTTAAGATGCAGAAGGTAGAGATGTGTTCAAGGTTCAAATGAAAGACAAGAGCTTTATCTTAGATTTAATACAAGAAGGGCAGGTTGTTGTACATAAAGAAGATAACGATGCAATACTTTGTCATAAAATATTAAGGCTTTTCCATTATGTAGTTGCACTTTTTATAAAGAAAAATGATATTAACAAAGGCTTGCCTCAATTAGGGAAGGAGCTTCTTTCGTATGCTACTTATCAATATAGGAAGCAAACAAGGCTTCCTTCTCCACAAAGTAGGGCTTGTAGGGTTGCTCAAAAGCTATAATTAATTCATATAGACGTAGGAGGACCCATGAGATTCATTGAATGGTAGTCAATATTACATTGTTTTCATTAATTGTCACACAAAAGCTTGTTGCATTTATTTTATGAAGCTTAAGTCAGAGGTAGTTGACATCTTTTGGAAGTTTAAAGCTTTTATAGAAATTCAAAGTGGATTCAAGTTACAGGTTATCAAATATGATAATAAGGCTGAATGCAACTTTGAAAAATTCAACAAATTCTGTCTGGATGCAAGCATAAAACATCAGTTGACAGTATCTTACACACTGCAACAAAACAATGTTCTAAAGAAAAAACATTACAGTTATAATGATGACAAGATTTTTACTTTAAGACAAAAGGCTACCAAAGAAATTCTAGGCTGAGGATACAAACACAACTATTTATCTATTAAACAGGCTCCCAACAAGCTTTGAATAAAAAACTCCTTTTGAAGCATGATATGGTTACAAACCATATTTTATTAATCTAAAGACATTTGGTTTCTAGTAGTTCTCCTATGTTTTTTAGGTTAAAAGAGATAAATTAGAGAAGAAAGCAGAACCAAGAACTTTTGTAGGTTATAGCTCTGGCTTAAAAAGCCTATAGAATCTACTTACTAAAAGGCAATAAGTAGTTATCAATAGAGATGTCAAATTATGTAAGTCAGATAGTTGGAGCTAGGAGTATGACAATAAAATTGAGCTTTATGAGGAGAACGATAATGTAGACGATGAACCTGTTAGAGGCACCCGATCACTTTCAGATATCTATCAAAGGTGTAATGTAACTGTAATAGAGCCTGCAGGATATGAGGAAGTTGTAACTGATCAAAGATGGGTAGTTGCAATGAAGGAGGAGCTAACACGATTAAAAAAACCAAACATGGGGACAGACCAAAAAATAGGAAAGCTGTAGGAGAGAAGTGGGTTTATAGAACAAAGCTAAATCCTGACAGTTCTATAAACAACTATAAGGGAAGACTTGTTGTCAAAGGATATGCTTAAATGTTTGGGGTATATTTTTTTGAAATTTTTGCTCCAGTTGCTCGGTTGGATATCGTAAGAATGTTATTGGCCCTTACAATAGAAAACTTATGGTTTGTATACCAAATAGATGTCAAGTTGCATTTTTAAATGGGTACCTAGAGGAAGAAATGTTTACAGAGCAACCACGAGGTTTTGTTATTCAAAGACAAGAAAATAAGGTATATAAGTTGAAAAGGGCTCTATATGAATTAAAACAGGTGCCAAGGTCTTGGTACAACATAATTGATGTACACTTAGTGGACTTAGGCTTTGAAAAATGCCTAAATGAATTTATTTTATATGTCAAAAAGGTTGATGATGGAATACTTATGGTGTCTCTTTATATTGATGACTTACTTGTGATAGGAAGTAGAAAGGAGCCAATTTACAAGTTTAAAGAAGACATTAAAGATGTTTTTCAAATGATAGATCTTGGCAAGATGACATTCTTCCTTGGGATGTAGATACAACAAAAGCAAACTGAAATTTTTGTGTGCCAACAAAAATATGCAAAAGAGGTCCTTAATAAATTTAATATGGAAGAATGCAAACTAGTTGTAACTCCAGTGAACCAAAAAATGAAGATCTGTAGAGAAGATTGAACTGAAAAGATTGATGAAAGCTTATACAGGAGCTTAATAGGTTGTTTGATGTACTTGACTACAACTGCATTAGATATCATGTATGCAGTGAGCTTGCTATCAAGATACATGCACTATGCTAATGAAATTCATTTACAAGCAACAAAAAAGAAATTCTTAGATATATTAAAAGCACAATTAATTATGGAATAAGGTTCAATTAAGTTGAAAATTTTAGTTTCCATGGTTATTTAGATAGCGATTGGATTGGATATGTAGACAAGCGAAGCACCTCAGATTACTGTTTTAGCTTTGGTTATGGAATTTTTTCTTAATGTTAAAAAAAGAAAACATAGTATAATCCACAACAAAAGCAGAATATGACAATTATTGTTGTATAAATCAAGCTCTTTGGATCACAAAGTTTCTAATAAACTTGCATATGTAACCAAAAAAAAAAGCACATAGATATTTATGGATAATCAAGCTGCAATTTCAATAGCCAATCATCTGATGTTTCATAACAGAACAAAGTATTTCAAAATAAAATTTTATTTTCTAAGAGATTTCCAAAAAAAAAGGGGAAGTCCAATTGATTCACTACATAATAGAAAATCAATGCCATGACATTCTAGCAAAGGCATTGCCTAAACCTGCGGTTGCACACCTTGTAGAGACTGCGGTTGCACACCTTAACTTGAAGGACGCAGATTATTAAAAACGGGGAAACCCTTCCTAGCAAAAAGGGCTTTCTCAAGATTCATCTTACCTGGGTTGTAGACCGGTCTCTTCGACCTTCTCTACTGACTATTTTCATCTCTTGTTGAGAAGAAAACCGATTCCTGTTGAGAATGAAACAAGGTGTTACGCCTAGCCGAGAAAGGACTCCTTAATCCAGTATTCGGATTTGTTACCTGTGCTGGTAAGTAGCTGCGCTAAAGGTGATCTCCGGGACGACAATTTGGGAGCTCCTCGCCTCCTTGCCAAAGTTACCCTCTCGCTTTACTTAATTGAGCAGATCTGAATAAAGATCATGAAAGGGCTTGTTCGGTTTGCCCTAATTGTTCAACGTTTACGTTTTATGTGTAGAAATATGCCACCAGTTTGTTATGGCTTTACGCCATCGTTTTGTCCCACATTGACGCACATGGTCTTTAGAACATGTGGCCACCTGTTGCACATCTCTTCCAATTTTCAATCAATTCCTTTTTAACTTTTCAAAAAAAAATTCTTAAGGAAAAAGTTTGGTGTATGCAACTTCAAAACCGATTAGGATTGTTGACTGTTATGACTTTTGAAGCTGTCAACAAACATTAGAAAATTTTTTTATAGTAAAATTTTCTGCATTTTAGTCTTAAATTTTTCTGTATAAATTTATGTTTTTATCATTGAATTAAAATTAGATTTCTATAATTTCTAAATGTATTCAGCTCCTGTTAACCAACCAATAGAACTCTGTTTTTTTGTATGCCAAGTCACATACCGATGCATGCCCTGACTCTTCTCAACGAATTCTTCATAAAGATAAACTCTTGAGCTCTTTACTTTAGAATCTTGCCTAAAAATTGACCTGATTTTGTGAAAAGAGTGATGACGATAGCATTTCTTATCACGAAAACAAAACAAGGACTTGCAAGGATGATTGATAAGTCCTTGAAATACCATTCAGGTTCTGGTAGGGCGGTTTATAATGGAATAGAATGGAATAGAATGTAAGATTATTCCATCGTTTGGGTGAAGGGTTTATAATGGAATGGAATTAAATAAGATAGAAGGAGAAGGTTTTATATTACATCATATTCTATCCTAAACAGTAAAAATGATTTACCTCTGACTTGAGATATTTATGATGAAATATAAAATGATAAATATATATTATCTAATATACCCTCAATAATTTTTTTATGATACCAATTATACTCTCAACCATAATAACAACAAGCAAAACAATACATCTCATTATTTGTATCAAGGGTAGAATAGTCATTCATTGCTATTATACATACATTACATTTCATTTTATCCATCTTTCAAATAACATTTTACTATATTACATTATGAACCCTTTTATCCCTCCCAAACAACAATTTTTTAACATTATACATATTTACATTCTATTATATCATAAATCATTTCATTTTATTATGATCATTTCATTCCATTTCATTCTATTAAAAACCTTACGTCCAACTAAACATAACCTCATAGTTTTTGAATGTATTAGTAGCTAGATTGAAAACCGTGAAACCAAAGCTAAAACAAGGCATATTTCTACCATCCAGATCAAATTTGCAATCTTCGGAAGATGGGCACAACTCTGTGAACTCTTCTTCTCGGACAAAATCTTCATTACACCTCCATGAACCCTCTATCTCGACGAAGGAGCTAGTGAATCGCAATCGAAGCTAGGAGAGAAATATTGTTGATGTGGAAGCACCCTAAATCATGAGTTTCAAGAAATTTCTACTATTTTTTATGCAACTGCTATAAGGTACAGAAAGGAAAGGAAGATTAGATTTTTGTGTTCGAAACCTTGTTAAATACTAAATAATTATTTGAAAAAATGGAATACGTGGCATGCAAATTATTTTTGTAATAAATTAAAATTTTGAATATTTTAACATAATTTTTTAAAATTTGGACTATAGTAAGGCTTTTTCTTAAATAATTATCCCTTTTCTTTATAATAACTTGTGAGACAAAAAGACATGTTGAGGTTTACAGTCTGCCGTCAGCATTTAGATCATACACAGTCAGACATATACTCCGGAAACTTACAAAACAGTTAATGATGGATTAAAATTAAATTGTAAAAGTGACAGGCAAAGTTTATATTATCTCCAATTTCTTAGTATTGTTTTCCTCTTTCCGGTTACTACGTCCCTCCCATAGAAAACCATCATCCTAAATAAAGGAAGAAAGAAAACCTATCATGCGTTATTCACTGCATGACAATGGATAAGATCAATCACAACTTATGGGATCTACTACCAGAGAGTCATCCACATCAAGTACATCTAAAAATACTATACAACTCCAAATAATATAAACCGGAACAATCCTGGAGGAAGAGAAAATGGTTATAAGCTCACGGTTCAAATCCATGCCTCCCAATTGAGAGAACAGAAATGTCTTCCATCAATTGATGTTCGTCAGTCACTTTATGCTGATTCAAAACTCTAGGCTTGTTTTGCTTCAGAATAACAAAAAATCCCCAGAACGGCAGAACCAAATAAAACAAAGTAAAATCGCAATTTTATTCAATGAAGCATATATAAGATGATCCACAAGACATCGCTCAGCTGTTCCTGAGATGCGATAAACAGCCATGAAATCAATAACCCCAATAATCATTGCGGATTTCATCATCGAACTTCTTCTTCACCTCAGGATGCTGCTCAAAGTATTCATCAGCAGTCATGGTACTGATCTTTTTCTGTCATTCCAGTAATAAATCCCATAAGAAAATTATCACATAACAGAAAAAATTTTAAAAAGCCTTTCGTTTTCCTTTTTCTATTTCTATTTCTATTTCTATTTCCTTTGAAATTGACCAGAAAAACCAAAAAAAAAAAGGAGCATCACTATCACCTTCAGCTCTTGTACTTCTGCAATCTCCTTCTCTAATCTCTCTGATTCCTTCAGAGATTGCTCTTCTGCTTGTTTCAGTTCCACCAACTGTAGCAACAGATTAGGCTTCATCACATGATAAAATTATAAAAGTACTCAACTTCCACCGGATAATAGATATCATTTTCATATAGAACGACAATTCATAACCTGAATTTTAAAAAGGTGGAGTTTAACTTACAATTTATTTGAGTAAAAGATATGGACACCTTTGATTTAACTCATTCCAAAGAAATCCTATGATTTAATATTCTCTCTATATTTTGTTAAATGGACAAACATATCCTTTGTATTAGTTTTCCAGTTAAAAAACTAGTCGGAACTGACACATGGCATGGTTTGAAACATGCCACGTTTCAATTCCATCAAAAAGGTTGACAGAAAACCTAACAAAAGGGATGTATGTGTCCATTCACCAAATTACAAGGAATTTTTTAAAATATACTATATAAATTTTTTCCAAACACGAGTCAAACAACCAGAGACTCCGTATATTTATCCCAATTAATTTCTGTGGAGACAAACAGTAAGACTAATGAAAAAGAAATTGTTTGTGTCTGAAAGTTTCAGTAAAGAATGCTGACATCAGATATCTGTGAGGAAGTACTCATAATCTTAAAGATACTCACCAGAGAATCAAATTTAGGTTTGTATTCAGGAGTTACGGTATCAACATACTTGGGAATTTCAACACCTGAAAGGTAATACATCGTAATGCAAAGTTAATTTCAGATCGAAAGGAACCCAATGATGTAATGTTTGGTAAGATGCAACGTGATTGGATGAAATTTAAAGTGCAACGGAACATGGGGCGTAACGTAATAGGCATTCATAGAGTCATCTGCTTTATGGTGAGCTGCCAAACCCAACAAAAATTTCGATGGTGTACACCATCATAAATTTTATAAACAACCTCATGAAGGAACGGATAGTCTGATTTAATATTTGATTAAATTACATCTCCAATTGCAAATACTATGTTGACTTCAAATTGCAAGGGGTTTATTGCATAAGAGTTATTAAGGCAGCAAACATACAAATAATGGTTGGTTCCATTCCGATGCAGATAGAAAATCTTGCAGAATGGTAATGGAGATATCAATGCCTAGCTCAACTACGTGACCTTCATGTCAGCAGCTTCAACTACAAACTTAGAACCAATGACAGGAGGTTTACAATGCACTCTCCACAAAAGTTAAAAGTCAACTCTGCAAACTATGCCGCGTACCCACAAAGCATCAACTCTTAGGTTATAGTGGTCTTCATCTAAGAATTTTCATATTTGAATTAATCAAGAAAACTATTTATCCAATTAAATAAGAATGTGCCCAAAGAACACAGCATTTCTTGATATGCAGAATATCAGACAGTACATTTGCTCCACGTACCAACTTAGTTTGTAGGTAACAAGGTCCTTCACACTCTTGGCAATTCCAACTTGTTCCACTTTGACATGGATTTACCCTAGAAGACAGGGACCTAATATGCACAAAGCATCCCTAACATGTGATAGACCAAGTAGTTACTTTGCTGCAGTTATAATTTGCAAATGGACCAACATCATGGAATCAAATTTGGTTATCACCACTCACGAGATACTGAGCAGACTCAAAAGGAAATAAATATTGGCTAGATATCATAACACTATTATGAATTATGAATCTTGGTACATTATGCCTCTTGCTCGCCATTCCTAAATATTTATTTGTCCTAAGTACGCATCACATCGGTTTGGAACAGAAAACCAATAAAAGCAATAGAGGGATTTCAGAAGCGTCAAATAAATGGAAGAAAAACCAAAATATGCCATGCTCTACTGTCAGAGAAAAGTTAGACCTAACCATTACATAAAGGAGCCTACTACTGGATCTCCTTTAACCACATGGTAAACATTGTGTGTAAGAAACAGATGAAGGCATCAAAATGAGGGACAGAGGAAACTTTATCAAAAAATGCTTATGAAGGATTAGTGAGGAGACAGACATACTGTCATATGCTTCCTTGTACATATCCACCAATTTAGAACCAATTCCTTTTCTGTAATACTCCCAATCTATGGGCTCAGGTTCCTGCATAATTAAAACCAAAACTATTTGGAGTTTATTATTAAAAAAGACTTCAAGTCAATCAGCATTTTTTTGCATAAGAACTTTCCAGGATATAAGAAGAAACAAAACCAGTGAAGGTTAATGGAACAGACACCAATACTCAAACATTGGACAAGAAGACGACATGCACAGAAGGGAATACCAACGTGTCAAAATTAATATTGGATTAGGGTTTCATAACAAGTAACAATACAATCACAATACAACCCAAAGGAGTTGCTGCTTATATAGCTTAAAGAATGCAATTACAGGCTTACAACCCATGTCCACCCCCTAAAATCCTCAACTGTTACTACTTTCTGCAAATAAGGAAAATAAGAACCAAATGCAAATACAAAAGCAAACATCAATCATAAAATTTATCAGATCAACATTACAAAGGTGATATTTAAAAGTCCAACCAGCGACAAAAAGTGATAACTCCAATGCAATTTAGAATCATTTTCAGACGAAATCAACTTAAACAAAAATCCAGCTCACAACAACAGATTAACTACATATTACGCTCGTGCTCTACTTGATTTCTGTCACCCATAAAAAAGCTTCCACTATCCCCAATCTCCAACAAAGGAAACTGTAAGCCAAACTACAAATAACTCTATTTGGTCCATTACTTCACAGCATAAACGAACGAAAAACATATCAATTGAAGAAGCCACAGTATTGTAACACCATAAAATTTTAGAAAAAATCTCTAGAAAAACAAGCAAAAAAATAAAAGTTCGTGGTAACAAAGAATCTATGGAAAAGTACAATCATTTATCAACAAAGAATCAAAACGGATAATCCGCAGGATCAGATCTAGAAATGGGGAGCGAAAAACAAAATCAACCAAAACCGTCAATCAAAAAATAAAGCCCTGGATATACCTGACTGAACTTGGTTTGAAGTTGGGAGTTGACTTCGTCGAAGGTGCGACGGAGAGTGGCGAACTCCTTGCGAGCCTCATCGGAGACTAGAAGTTTCGCCATGCCTTCCCAGTCAACGCTCTTGGACGCCTTGAATGCCACATCTGTCACTTTCTTACCTGCTCCGCTCATCGCTTACCTCCGAAATCTCACGCCGCCCCTATCACTAACTACGTCCGAACTCCACTCTCTTTTTGTTTCTGTTCTTTTTTCCGCTCCAACTGTTAAAGAGCTATCTCCACACAGCACTTTGGCTGCTTCCACGCACACAAATCGCTAACCTCACTTCTTGGCCAAGTAGCCAATCAAATCCCCATATCGTCAGGGGAGTGGATGAAGTAAAAACGGAAAGGAAAGATGATTCCTGTTCTACATGGGCCACTTAACACTAGGCCTTTCGGACCAAAAAGATTTGGGCTGTTTTATGGGCCCATCATATAGATGTTAATCATTCTTAAGGTAAAAATCCTTTTAATTTTCAAATTCTTGAAAAATATTTCTGATTTTTAATTTTCAAAAAAGTTATTTATCTTAAATTTTCATTAAAATTACTAAGAAATATATGTGATATGAATATTATATATAAACTAATTAAATATTACTAATAGAATACTCTTAAACTGAACTCGAATCAATTAAATTCAATTTAAAATTGAATTAGTTTGAGTTTAATAATTGGATCAAATCGTCACATAAATATTATTAGATTGATTTATACATGATTCTCATATTATATGAATTTTGACAATTATTTTTTAACCAAAGTATAAAAAAAATTAAAAGTTATAAAGAACTTGTTCTTTTTCAAAAATTTAATAAATTAACAGGTTTTCCAAAATTTCTTAAATCAAAATAAAGTAAATACTTTTTTATTTTTAAATGTTTATTATTATTTTATTCACTTGCTATAAACTTTTTATATCATTTTATTTTACTGAAACGTTGAGTTCCAAATTTATTTTTACTATAATTTCATTCATTGAAAAGTTGAGTTCCAAATCAGCTTGACCCAAATTTAATAAATTGAGCATCAATCAATTCAACTTCAGACCGAACTTAAGCTTAGGAATTGAAGAATTGAAACAAAAGCCCAACCCGATGGCCCGAAATGACCCACACCCGATTACAAAACAACATTATTTTTAAAAAATTTAAAATGAATCAAATTCGACTTCAAGACGCGTGACTCAAAACTCAACGATTGAGACTCAAGGCCACCTCTTAGGGGAGTCACCAACAGCTTCAAATCAAGTATGATTGGTTTTTCGCTCTTCCGAAATCTTATCTTATATGACATAAAGCGAAGAAAGTTATAACTTTTATGCAGTATGAATGATTGAATAGCCAATCATGTCATTTTAATTTAAGTTGGATGATAAAAGCAAATGCTTTGCCTATACTTTCTAAATGCTTTTATAACATAAAACTGCATTTAGGTTATAAAAGTAAGGCTATACTTAATAAGGTTGACATGTAAAACTAAAATTTACATATTAATCAGTTTTCTCATCTAATTAAGCATTGGCTTATTCTTCTTTCGTATATGTTTCTAACATTGGTTTTCTGAACTCAGTGCCTTCCATTTTCGGTTTAGCTCTTCAGAAGGCAGAAAAAAAACTTTCACAAACATTCATGGATGATAACTAAACATTTTATATAGTTTAATCTTTTGGAATTTACAAATGAAGTGTAGCCAAATAAAAGGGAAAAAAAGGAGGGGAGGTAACAAAGGGATAAACAATAACTGTTTATATCCAATATTAATACTCATCTGAATCAGATTCATAATACTCGTCATCTCCATCTTCATCAGAGTCTCCATCATCATCATCATCATACAATATATGATCCTCATCCCAAAGTGGACAGGAGCATGTTGATTTTTTATTCTTCCACTCAGCACCGCAGGTGTAGCAAAATTCATACCCGCATCTGCAAAACAATCACAATAATCAGACTAACTACAATGTGTGAGCATTAAAGGCTTAATATAGCTTCTCCACTCGCTAAAGAATCCTCTGCTAGATATAACTTTGTTGAGATGCAACATGAAATAACTTTTGTCTTCACCATGTTCATATACCAGACAACCACATAGATGGGTGAAGAAAGAATGGGTCGAGGACAAAGATTAAAGCCTGGGGAAGATCTTACTTCTTCCACAGCTGTACCCATAAAAACCAATTCCCTCTCATGTTTGCACGTTCCATAAAATGGTTTTAATGGAATGATATATATAAGAGAGCAATTAAAAAGAACTAAGTGCGGAATGGCATAACTGCACAAAGGAGGTTTCACTTTATTTTCTTTCTCAGCTTCTACTATTCACTATTGAATACTGGACTACGCACAATTTACAAAAACTTACATTTTCCCACCAAGTAATATCTATTTGTCGGCGGAAGTTGTATTTGCATATTCAAAGGAACATCAATTAAAAAGGACATGGAAGCATAGTACCTGCAAGTCATGTGATAACAACCTTCAGCAAGCTCGATCATATGGTTACACTTCACACACTGCCGCCAAAGATTCCTTGTCGCAAGAGACTTTAGTTTCATATCTTCTGGAGGATTGGGATTCAACCTTTTGTAGGTATCACATGTCATGTTATTATGCCAGGGGACCTTGCAATTAATGCAGAAAAGACGAGAACATTTCGTGCAGCGCCCAGCGCCTGCAGTACCTTCAAATGCAAAAATCTCTTTTTTTGACATCAATGCTGAGCACTTGGGATAAGGACAATATACTCTCTCAGTAACAGGAATAGAAGCTTCCTTTATTCGTTGTCTCATGATCTTAACTAACTTGGATGTCAAAAATTTCCCGCAGCTGTCAACATTAAGCTCAGACTTGCAGTCTACATGAGGACATTTTGGCACCATACCATGAAGCAACTTAACCTCCACATGCTGTTTCATACAAGAGAAGCAGTAACGGTGCTGGCATCCATCAACAGAAAAGATATGCTCAGCGTTGGTATCTTCTAAACAGATAACACAAGTCTCATTAGGAGTCTTGCGACGGCCAGACTCTGTAGACATGGTGACTTGCGATAGTATTGCTTCCCTTGCAAGTTTAAATGTATAAGTCATAACACTACGTGCCACAAGAGTAGTGTGGCAATGCAGAAATTTCTTTTGTAGTAAGGACAACTGATTAACTAGCATAGCAATCTTCCTCTGCTTCGGAGGCCACCTACCAATGATCTGCATAACAGGATACGATTGCAACATTAAACTAATTTATATTGTAACAGGATAACATTTGTTACTAGTAGTGCAAGGAAAATTTTATGGTCCATTAACAACTAAGAATGTTCAATCTACGTTCAAATTTCAAACAAGATTACTTAATTTACTTCGATCCTATGACTGGGGGGAGGAACAAAAGCACTCACGAATTGGAAAAGTAGAAAGCAATCACAGTGAATCACAATCCTCTTGAGCTCCAAAGCGAGCGCCGCGTCAAGGCCTTCAATCAAAGCCTTGCACTCGGCAGTAGTCTTGTTCATTCCATAACTATTCAAAGGCTTCCGTAACTCAAATACCAAGTTATTTTGCGGGTCGCAAATTGCCACTCCAATTCCCCCCAAAACCGTCTTTTCCCCAACAACCGTCTCTTCACCGAGCAAACCCTTGGAATACAGTCTAAATACGTTGTCGTCGCTTGTGGACGATCCCTCTCCGAACGGCTTCTCGAAATCGTCGCCCCACTCACGCCATTCATGCTCCGGAATTCTGAGAATCTCACGCGCCACTCTCTGGTCGTGGACGCAACGTTGGATATCTTCCTTCACTCGCCGCATTTCGAGCTCAAATTGCTTGCGGTCATCAATCTCTTGTTCGAGTTTCTTCAGTTCTGAGAACTGGAGAGCGGGGAAAGAAAAAGTATAAGTTGAAGGAGACGATTTTGGCTGTGGCTGTGGCTGTGGCTGTGGCTGTGGCGGTGGCGGTGGCGGTGAGGAGGAGGTAGATGGAGTGACAGCGAGGGAGGCGTCGAGGGCTTCTTGGAGTTGGAGTTCGAAAGCGAAGTGCAGGTCGGATTCTACGATCTGCGCCGCCACTAACTCTTGGCGCTGTTCGAAGAGGAGGGAGTTGAGGTCTTCGTCGTCGTCGTCGTCGTCGCGCATGGAAGTGGCTGTTCGGGCTCTCGGCGCAGCCATATTGAGGGATCAAAAAGCTCTGAGAAACAAATTAAACTTTTGGTTATTTTATTGGGGATGGGTATTGGGTATTGGGTATTGGGTATTGGGCATTGGGTGGTGACAGCGAAGTGACTTAATTTGTTTTTATTCAAATTATTTCTAAGATAATATTTATATAAAAGAATTAGGAAAATAATTCTCTCATGAAATGGAATTACGAATAACAATTATCTAATCGTATTAAAAAGATTATAAACAACTAAAAAGATCATGTAATTCAATTTTCAAATTGGCTTATCTTATCTCATGAAAAATTAATTTCCTTGTTCTTATATTATAAATTGAAATACACTTTAATAGACTTGTATGAATTCATTTTGACTCAATGAAATGAGTTTTAAAAAATTACTGATCTTATATTTAAAAATTAAGTCTCACTCTTATTACTGTTTCACGAGCAGTCACCCTCCTCTCATTGAGATCATGTCTCACTCTGCATTTAAGTATTTTTATTCAAATTTCACATAATGTCAATATGTCACAATAAATTGGTTTACAATTTTATGATAGATCGTATTTGAATTTTAAAATTAAGCTCATTTCATAGGTCAAGTTAAATATGGATTTTTACAAATTTTTTACTTGAATTTTATTTAATTTCAATTTACTCAAACCATGTATAAATCGACAATTAGAAGAAGAGAAGACGTTGATAATTGAAATATAATAAAGGGATAAGAACTATTTAATTGTCAAACTTTTTTCAATTTTTATTTGAATTTAAATTAAATAATAAATATATTTTTTAAAAAATAATTCTTTCAAGATGTTAATTTTTGTTAAATTAAAAGCTTGATACTTGCGCCAAAAAATGTAAATTAAGCGATTGTTTAGTTTTACTTTTACTTTTTGTAATTTTTATTTTGATTTCTCATTTTTTGGTTATTGATTTTTTGGGTTCAAAAAAACAAATACTTGTTTGGTTGAGATTTGTAATGAAAAATAAAAATAAAAATAAAATTTCGTTTTATTGAAATTTATGATAAATGTTTAAAATAATAACATATTTGGTTTCATCATCTTGTTTTCTATTTTATTTTTATTATGCTATTAGATTTTAATATTAAAATTTAATCTAATTCATTTTTAATATATCAATTTATATTCTTAAATGAATTGATTCTCATTATGATTTGAAACAAAAAAGGTATGAATATTTAATATAATTTTAAAATTTTATATAACAATTTTACATAACAAGAGTATATAAATTATAAAAGTACATTAATTCATTCTAAATAAACGATAAAATATGTTCATCATGCTACAATGCTATAAAATATAATAGTAGTATCATTTATAAAAAGAAACATGTATTAATTGAAATTTTCATTTAATATAATTATTTTATATTTATCTAGCAATTTCATCTCGCTTTTGAGACATGTGTTTGAAATTATACTGAAGTAATATTATATTTACCTTGAGAACTTCTATTTACATTTGCACTTTTAATAATTGTCTCTTCATTTTTAGCGTAACTGTCAAATAATTCATTGATTTGTTCATATATTATAATAAAATTATGTATAACACAATAAATAATAATGATGTATATTTATTTCTTTATATCATAACTCATCATGTTCAAAAGTATAAGAAATCTTGCTTTTAAAATGTCAAAACATCTTCCAGTAACATTCTTGAATGAAGAATGTATGTAATTAAATAACTTTTATAGACCTTGAGGTCTTTCTTCCTCTGTAATGTCACAAATGATATTTCTCACCTCTATATAATGAATGAAATCTAGGAATATTATTATAGTCTAAGCCAACCAAATAGAACTTACCTAAGTTTATAAGGAACAAAGTATGAATAAAAAGCTATTAAATTAATTGTAACTGCTATATTTATTTAAAATAATGTGTTGAACTAAAGGAGGTCTCAATTGATATTTTGATGGTAATAAAATATAGTTACTACTAATGTGTTTATTATTTTAATGAAAAACAATATTATAATAACATGAAGTCGTAGACTCAAGAAAATGGTATATGAAATTGATAAAAAGAATTGAAGTTTGCACCTGATGAAATGATTATCAAAATTAAAAACAAAAGAAAATTAAGGCTCATCAAGGCCATTTCACATTTTATATTATTATTATTTATTTATGAGCTCACTTCGTTTGATGATCTAAAAAGTCCACCATGCATAATCTTTTCATCTTATTTCATTACATGAGTCTTTACATTCATCAAGGCAATGGAGCTTTTGATTTTAATATGAAAGCCCCTAGATCTTTCACTAATCTTTAGGAAACATTTTGGGAATTGTTTTAATCATATTTGGATTTTAAAAAATAGTTTAAGCATTTGAAAATGTTAAAATAATGTTTCTGGGTGATTGGTCGACCTATATGAGTTAGTAGTCGACCAATATAGGTTAAAGTTGTTAAAATTGATATATCGTGAGTTTATAGCACATTGCTTAATGTATTGGTCGACAATGTGTCATATTGGTCAACCAATATGTGTACCAGTTGGCTAATGTTTAATGACTAATGAATCTGGTACTATAAATGCATATTAGTCAACTAATATGCTATATTGGTTACTATTTTTGGGTCCTAAACCAATATAAATAGGTGTTTCTCATTGGTTTTAGGTGTTGTATACATACATTTCAAAGAATTTTTTCAATCATTTGGGCATCACTATGTCATATTTGTGTGAGTGAATAATTTGGGGTTTATTAAGTGAATAAGTGAGATATTTGTTAGTTGTAATACTTTGTTAAGATGTTGAATATTGTACTTAGTGAGTATTGAGAGCGGACATAGGCAATGGTTGTTTACCGAACCATTATAAATCTATTTATATTCGCTCTTCCCTATCCTCGTTCAATTGGCTAATTGATTTACGTTAAGTAATTGCCTCATTCTTATTTATATTAATTGTTGTTAATTGAGTACTTTGGTAAAAAAAACTCAGAAAAATGTTAAAATTTTATAAACATCCAATTCACCCCCTCATGGGGACTAATAAGTAGTATCAAAACGGGTCTATTAGACTAGTATTTCTAACAAAATCTTGTAGCAAAAATCATAATGGCATATTTAGGAGCATCGTTATCATCATTCAACTAAGAGGGACAAAGCATTAACAGACCACCTTTCTTTGATGGAAATGATTATCTTTGGCGAAAACTAGGATGAGATTCTTGATAATGGCTGAAAGTGTAAACCTTTGGCAAATAGTATCCAATGGTCCTTTTGTCCTTACTAAAATTAAAGATAACAAAAGGTACCCAAATTAAAGGAAGAATAAGAACCTCAATATAAAGGATTAGTTTCCTTGAATAGTAGCGCTATGTACATCCTATATTATGCATTAGGAAGAAATTAATTCAATAGGGTATCTATGTGTGAAACAACTCATGAAATTTGACATACTTTAAAAGTTACATATGAGTGAACCGATCAAGTGAAAGAGATGAAAGTAAGCATGTTAGCGCATCAATAAGAATTGTTTTAAATGAAGCATGATGAAAACATATCTATCATGTATACTAGATTTATTGATATTGCTAATGCTCTCAGAGGTCTTGGAAAGACCTATCCGAATGTTGAAATGTTAAGAAAATTACTTAAATCCCTTCCAAAGTGGTAGGAAGCTAAATTTACAACCCTACAAGAAGCTAATGATCTAACAATGCTACTACTAGAGGAACTTATTAAATCTCTCATTAAATATGAGACATGGCTCCAAGAGACAGAAGAAGAAGCGATGCTCTAAAAGAAAGAATTTAACATTCAAAGCCTCAAAGAAAGAATCAAGTCAAGAGAAAGGAATATCGACTGGCGAAAGCAATAAAGAAGATATTTTTTAATTATTAGAAAATTAAAGAAGTTCTTAAAGAAGAACATCTATAAAAAGGACTTCAAGGAACTTAAAAATAATTTAAAACATAAATCTTCTAACATTACTTACTTTCAATGTAGAAAACCCGACCATATAAAGTCACTGTGTCCTCGACTCAAAGATATTAGAAATATAAAAGAAACTATAAGAAGGAGAATAAGGACAAGAAGAAAGTATTTAAAGAATCAACTTGGTATGACATAAGTGAATCTAAAAGCAAGCATTCAAAAGAAGAGATAGCTCACATGTGCTTTATCGATATAGACAATGATGAGGGAACATCCAACCCTAAATTGTGTGATAGTTTTATTAGTTTGAATTATAATGAAGTAAATGAAAGTTTAGAAATCATAAGTAAAAGGAATAAATTGTCTTCCAAACTCAAGAAAGTTAAAAAAAAAGAGTTAGATGCATGCATAGGTGAGAATGAAAAGATGCAAAGTAAATTGCATAACATTAAAGCATCTAAAAATGTGATTATTGATTATAATCATGACTTAGATGCTTTAAAGCATGAGAATGAAACATTGAAAAAAGAGGTAAATTCTATTAAAGACTCTTTATCCAAGGTTACTAAAGGTGTGAAGAATTAAAAATTTTATATGAGCTCAAAAGAATTGCAATTATAGGTATGGAATAATATATAACTATGGAAGTGAAGGCAAGTCTAAAATAACATTTGTCAAGGGAAAATTTTGTATAGTTAAGAACCGTTGCCTAAAATGACAATTGAGCATAGAGCATCTACATATAAGCATGCTCATATACCTAACATATCCACTAAGGCTCAACTTAAGAGCAAATATCATGCTTTTATATATGGCTCATAACCTAGCATAGATTTCAATACTACCAAAGGAAGAATAGGCATAATTTTTATAATAACATATAAACCCACTCACACCCTTTTTAGCCTAAAAGAAGCATACAGCAAGACTTTATAGTAGGTATCATACAGATAATCATCGTAGGACTTCACATTATCTTAGTAGAACATTTAATGTCTAAAGAAAACTTTTTTTATTATGCACACACACATAGAATTACAAGCAATGCATTTGTGCGTCATCATTATTCATATAACATGATATGCCATTTTTGTTGTAAGTTTGGACATATTGATAGCTTTTGTCATCTTAAATAAAGAATGTCAAGTAAACCATTTAAAGTGTGGGTTGAAAAGAAGAAGGAATCTAATAACCAAGGAATAAAATGTATTTGGATTCCTAGAACACATTGATTACCTTAGCTTGTAAGGTTATTAGGAAAAGAAAAAACAAATGGTATGTAGTAGAGATAGTAGTAATTGAATTAAGCATTATTTTCAGAATTTATATCTTTTATATTAATAAATCTAAGTTTCTTGCCTCTATGAAAATCTTGAAGATGTTGTTGTAGGATATGGAGAATTTAACTCCTAAAATTAACCATCAAGACTTCTCAAATTGTTAAACCAAATGCGAAAGATGAGAAGGTTAATATACCACTAATGGATGGAGAATTTAAGAAAAATCTTCACTCAAATCTCTTATAGGTAATGTTCAACATGAGAAAAATATATTTTCATAATTTAAAAATATGTAATTACTCTTGTTTATATATCAACTCGAGTATAAATCCTAGGTGATGATTATTTAGGTTTGAATTATGAATAAAGTGTTTCTAAATTGTAAACTTAAGTATCTAGAGACTATATGCAAAATAAGGTCACTAAATTAGAATTTAAATCAATTGAGTTATTATTTATCTAAACTTTTGAACGAGGATAAATCTTTCTCAATTAAAAGAGAATTAGGTATGTTTGGTGTAATTTTATATGATAAATATCCCTTTTTATTTTCTTGATTAGCTTTGTATGTTCTAATTCTTTTTTTAAGGTTTTTGATAATCCTTGATTAATATTGTTGGAACCCATTAAGTGTTTTAATTTTTAAGTTTGAGTTTTAAAGCTATCTTTTAGCTTTACTAAACACAATGGTCAATCAATATCTTAATGTGGCCATCCAGTGTAAGCAAAAGCCATGTTTTTTCCTTTTCAGTGAGTTTATTGGCTTTTTGGTCACTTGTCTAGTTGCCTAAATAGTCACATTAGTTGACCAAAATCTCCTTTATCTAAAGAAATTTTGCTCTAGTGAGTTTGTGAAAATATTAGTCGCCACCTTTGGTTATCCATCAAAATAAATTGGTTGAACAATATACTTCCCTAATTGACCAGTAGATTGTGTTTTAAAGTCAAACCAATTTTTTCACCACACCTTTACTGTTCACTCTTTCTTCTCTCTAACACACCAACACTGGTCGATTAGTTGAGGCATGCGATTGACTAGTCCTCCTGTTTGTTTTTAATATCTTCTTTGCCTTTTTCTTCTATTATCATATTTTATGTTTATATCCTCCAAAACCCTAAACAATTTACTTTGTTCCTTGAAAAACACCATCCTTCATTACATAAAAATCATATTAAATTGCATCAAATTAAAATTTTGGTGCTCTTAAATTTCATAATTGGGATCTCCAAAAAATTTTCTTAATTAAAATTATTTTTAAATCGATTCCTTCACAGTTAAATTAAAAAAGGATTTAAGGTTGTTTCTCTTTTTAATTATATTGACACATCCTTAATTTTGTTTAATTTTGGTATTTTGAGTACTGTTTCTATTTTTGAAAATTTGAAGCTTTATAAAATATATGTTATTTTATGAAATTGATTGTTGGATATTATAATTATGCTTTTATTTATTACAATTCCAACCTCTAATTTTGTTAAAACCTGTCATTGGTGCTTTTAATTGAATCTTTGAACTTAGGCACAATGCCAAACTTGAGGATTTTTCAAATTAGATACAATTAGAGATGTCTCTATCAAAATGGACCTTTTATTTTTACTCTTTAAATATTCAAAAGCACTCTCTAATGAGAAAGTTTGCCAATCAAGTTCATCTTTTTAAGTTAGCTTGACATATGACACTTTATATTATGCATTTTTGGCTAATAGATTTTTTTATGATTCCAAAAATAGGGAGAAAGATTGACGATATTAGATCTAGGGAGAGTGTTGAAATTTAAAGGGAGTGATTGTGTTGCTGTTTTTGTGTTTCTTGCACTTTATATGATTTGCTTCAATAAATGATTTTTTTAATTTTGAATATCTCTTTTATTATTAATATTGAATTATGCTCTTCATATTGAATTATGTTTTATTCATAAATTATAAGGAGCCAATCACTACCTTGATATTTATTTGTGTGCTTAATTTTATTATTATTGTTCTATATTTACAATTATTTTTTTCATCATCAAAAAAGGAGATATTGTTTAAACAAGGGAGGTCACAATTGATGTTTTGGTGATAAAAAACATAACTACTACTAATGTATTTATTATTTTAATGAAAAGCAATATTAGAATAAAATGATGTCATAAACTGAAGAAGATAGTGTATCAAATTGATAAAGAGAAGTCAAAGTTTGAAACCAATGAATTAAAGATCAAAACAAGAACAAAAGAAGATTAAAGCTCATCAAGGTCATTTGACATTTCGTATTATTATTTATAAGCTCACTTTATTAATTTGATGATCCAAAATGCTTACCATGTGTAATCATTTCATCTTACATCATTGTATAAGTCTTTAGATTCATCAAGAGATATTGAAGCTTTTTATTTTAATATAAAAGTACCTTTATCTTCCAAATAATCTTAGGCGAATATTTTGGAATGTGTTTTAATCATATTTGGATTAAAAATTTGGTTTTGTGCATTTGAAAGTGTCAAAATCATATTTTTGGGGTGATTGGTCAAACTATATGGGTTAGTGATTGACCAATATATGTTGAAGTTGTTAAAAATGATGTATCACGAGTTTCTAGCAACATTGGTTAATGTATTGATTGATCAATGTGCCATATTAGCCAATCAATATGTATACTAGTTGACCAATATCTAATAGCTAATGAATATGGTGCTATAAATGCATTAAATGGCTATTTTGGCTCCCAAAACACTATAAATAAGTGTTTTCTCTTTGGTTTTAGCATCAAGAAGGTTTTGAGTATTATATATACACATTTTAAAGAGTTTTTCAATCATTTAAGCATCATATTATCATTTTTATGTGATTGAGATATTTTGAGTTTATAAAGTGAATAACTGAGTTTTTTTAGTTTAATACTTTGTTGGAGTGTTGAATATTATAATTCGGGATGATCAAAATGGGATTGAGGTTCCTCTTCACCTTAAAAGAAGAATATAAGAAGGGTTCCCCTTTATCAAGAAAGATTTTACAAAAATTATTCTTCATCATAAAGGAAGAATTAATTCTAAGAAGAATCTTGGGAGTGGACATAGGCAATATTTATTTATCAAATGACTATAAATCGGTATACATTCTCACTTCTCTACCCTCTCTAAATTCTTGTTTAATTGGCAAATTGATTTATGTTAAGTAATTGCCTCATTTATATATATATTGAAAAACATTTTTATTTACATTGATTGTTGTTAATTGAGTATTTTGGTTAGAAAAATTATTACAATTTTATAAACATCTAATTCACCCCCTTCTCTTGGGTGACATTGGGGACTAACATAATATAATACCTTATGGAGGCATAGGAAATTGGTTTATTATATTTGTTACTATTTTAACTTCTCTTGGGTGACATTGGGGACTAACATAATATAATACCTTATGGAAGCATAGGAAATTGGTTTATTATATTTGTTACTATTTTAAAAAATTGAGATTTATATGTATACCTTCCTATGAAAATGTTCGATGAAATTGATGTTGCCCCTGAAAAGCATGCTCCTGGTATAACCATTAACACCATCACCATCGAGTATGAGACCGAGAACTGCCACCGCCACTTTGCTGGTTACAGGCATCATTTTTATATGAGTGTCGGCCCCTATGAAAATTCTCTTCATCAACATAAGCATAATAGTTATGGCAAGAAGACATGAAAGAAAATGAGGGTATTTTCGGTATAAGGATAAAATGATAAGGGTAAATTGAACTTTTGGGAAAGGTATGGTGAGCATGTCTTTTAGCAGGTGGTAACATGAATGAGAGTGGAAGAAGAGAAGTGAAGCTTCGGATGAAGAGTGAAAAGAAGAGAGTTGAGAGTTAAGCTGAAATTTTTGTGAGACTAAAGAGAGGATCCGAGAACAATACAAGGGGGAAAAAGAAAGAAGAAGCAAGAGTTTTCTGTTGAGG
>JAOQMS010000179.1:8649413-8681825 GCA_027563885.1 Erythroxylum longipes
AACTCGGGGTCCGACAGGTATGGTATCAGAGCAAGTATGCATGAACAAGGATAAGCAAGTATTCATGAAGAGCAAGAGTCAGACTCCGGGAAGCGGGGTCTAACAGAGTTGGTATCAGAGCAAGCATGTAAGTAAGAGTCAGACTATTAATGTTACTTAGAGAGTAGCTTCGATTATGAATGACCATGATGAGGAGTCAAAGATAGTTATGCCTGGTGATCGTGTTAAGATGGTTGTGGAGCTTAATATGCCTGTGGCTTATGAACATGGCATGAGGTTTGCTATCAAAGAAGCTGGGAAGACTGTTGAAGCTAGTGTCATTCAATCCATTATTAGTAGATAATGTAGAAGGAAATGTTTCTCGCCTTTTTGTTTTTGGTTGTCACTTTATATCCTCAAACTTGTGCAATTAGATTAAAAATTAAGCAAAACTATTGTTGGATAGGCTCAGGATCACACATCGCGTGCATGGCAAGGTAGCTGAAGTGTCGGAATCAAAATTCCAACTCCCAAGATATCCCTATGAACTCAGAATCTATGTACATGTATAAACATAATGTAAGAACATGAAATTACATCATATGTACCTTGCAAATACTCCTCATTTCTTGAATCTTCTCTTTGTTTGGGTTGTAGTGAACACCAAACAGCTTCAAAAACCAGTGAAGTACATGCAAAGATGAAGAAATATAGTGTATAGGGAAGCTTTGAGCACTAAACAAGATGGAAACACAAGTAGGATGCTCAATAGGAAGGATAAAAGAGAATCTTGCTTGATATGCAAAGAAATTCTCCCTCTAACTCCCTCTAAATGTCCAGAACATTTCTAGACTCCCTAGCTATTGATCTCTATGTTTAATATATGAGAAATAATTAAATATGTTACGGGAATTAGTGGGTTACGATTGTGACTTAGCTGGTCGCGATCGTGACTCCACATTGGACATCCATGTAATATTTGCTTCATCTATTCCTTTTAAACATTTCTTACCACGATCATATCGTGATATTATCTTGAAACATTCCCTCAATTTCCTAAGCGTGTGACCTTTTAGGTTCTTGATTTTTGGTCGCTTAAATTATCTTTTAATTTGATCAATTCATGAATGGTTTTATGATGCCAATTTACTGGAAAGTAAGTGGATTAACATATTAACTCTTTGATAGTCAATTATTCAACTTATAAACCTTTCCATAGGTAATTAAGATGTAATTTGTCCTTTCACTATTCTATACCCCACTTGGTTCAAAGTATGGGCCACGTGTCAACTCCCACTAAACTGACTACGTCGCATTTAGTCTAAGTGATATTAGTTCTCGTCTTGGGGATCTCATTACTCTTTATGTCATTGAAGACTCTCTTTATGACACATCTACTCTGGACAAAGATTCATGAGTAATGGCCTCGACAAGAGGTCGTGGGTATCATCTCCTTCTGTTAGGAGTGGTAAATCATTTATTAGCTACCTAATTACCTTCGAATACCAATAGTTGTATCCAATCACCATCCTATGAGCAACCTCATCTTGAGGCAACAAAGAATGGCGTCAAAGTACAAGATCAGTATCTAAGATATCCTTGAGTACCTCAAGTCTAATGATATTTGCATCATTGCTATGATGAGATTAATCACTAAGATTTGATAGATCATCCATATGATAATCTCATAGCGGGTCATCCAATGTACTTACTACTCTTAATAAGCATCCACATGTTAACTCTAAACATCTCATGCTTGTAGTTTATGAGATCCACTGCTTGATCAAATCAACGAGTGTAACATGTGTTAATCTATTCGGATTAACAATGTCATGCCTCATTAATCCTATGACTAGGGATAATTTAGTTACTAACATAATTACATATGATAGGAATCTCAATATCATGATCTCATCACGATTTCCTTTGTTAGAGTAATGCTCTAAAGGCAGTCACCTTTAGCACTTTGTACAAACTTTATTTTGATTAATAAAGTAAAAGGCATTTTTTATTGATTTGATATTCGTTTATATATGAATTTATATTGATCTTAAATCGAATTAATGAAGTCCATGATACAAAACATAGCATGAAGGAAATCATGATGAGATCATGATAATGAGATTCCTCTCATGTGCAATTATGTTAGTATCTAAATAATCCTTAGTCATAAGATTGATAAGATAAGACATTATTAATCTAGATAGACTAGCACATGTTATACTCCTTGATTTGTTCAAGCAGTGGATCTCATAAACTGTAAACATGAGATGTTTAGAGTTAACATGTGGATGCTTACTAAGAGTAGTAAGTACATCGTATGACCCACTATGAGATTATGATATGGATGATCTATCGGAGGTCAGTGATTATTCTCATCATAGCAATGGTGCAAATATCCTTATACTTGAGGTACTCAAGTATATCTTGGATACGAATCCTGTGCTTTGATATCATTCCTTGTTACCTTAAGACGAGGTTACTCTTAGGGTGGTGATTGGGTACAGCTATTTGTATTCGAAGGTAATTAGCTAGCTAATAAAGGATTCACCACTCCTGATAGAAAGAGATGATACCTATGGCCTCTTATCGGGGTCATTACTTAGGAGTCTCTGGCCAGAGCAATTATGTGTCATGACGAAAGTCTTCAATGACATATAGAGTAATGAGAACCCAAGACAAAAACTAACATCAGTTGGACTAGATGTGACGTAGTTAGTCTAGAGGGAGTTGACACATAGCCCATACTCCGAACCAAGTGGAGTATAGTATGGTGAAAGGACGAACTGCACGGTAATTATCTATAGAATTCATAAGTTAGATAATTAACTATCGAAGAGTTTGTGTGTTAATTCACTTATATCCCGACAAATTGACATAATGAAACCCTTCATGATTTGATTGAATTAAGAGTTAATTTAAGTGCCTAAAATAACTGGGAATCTAAGAGTCACACGGAAAAAAGATCGTGGCCGAAGGCGAGACAGGCCACAATCATGACAGAAGTCATAAAATGGTATATAAGTTAGTTCTTACCTTATGTACAAGAGCCTCTTCCACTTTTTACACACTTAAGTAAGAGAGAAAGGGCTCTAGAAGAGTTCTAGAGAGAGTGAGAAGAGTTCTTCATTTATCTTCATGCAATTTATGCAATTGTTGTATAAATCAACATGCATGCAAGTATCTCCCATTTGAACATCTACTTGAATTCATCAAGTTTGGTGTTCTAACACCCTTACACATTATTTCAGCTTCTGTCTTTGCGTGTTCTTGGGAGATCAAGGAAGGGTTTGGTGTTTGTAATAACCTACAAGGAGAAGAAACAAGAAAGGAGGAGAAACAAAGGTAAAACTATTTTTATATTACATGTTCTTTACATATCCTTGCATGCTTGTATGATCTTATGGTTTTCGAGTTATCATGGTGTCAGAATCTTGATTCCAACACTTCCGCTGCATTTGCATGCACATGCATGCATCCATGGCTAACTCAACATCCTTTATGTTATATTTTATATCATGGACTTCATTAACTCGATTTAAGATCAACGTCAATTCATAAATATGAATATCAAATTAATGAAAATTATCTTTCACTTTATTAATCAAAATAAAGCTTATACAAAAGTGCTAAAAGTGATTACCTTTAGAGCACTACTCTAACAATATCCCACTTGCAGTAAATTCAATCGTCTTTGTATATAATACCATAGGTGAGTACACTTGAATCAAATCTCATTTGAGGAAGTGGCTTAGTCAAAGGATCATCGATGTTCTAATCTGTGGGCACTCTCTCTATCTTCACATCACCTCTATCAATGATCTCCCTGATCAGGTGATATCTTCTGAGTATGTTCTTGGACTTCTGATGAGACCTTAGTTCCTTGGATTAAGCAATAGCCCCATTGTTGTCATAATACAACAATATTAAGTCTACAATGCTCGAAACTAGTCCAAGTTTCATAACAAACTTCTTGATCTAAACAGCTTCTTTTGTCACTTCCGCAGCTGCAATGTACTCTGATTCAGTTGTTGAATCTGTAATCATCTCTTGTTTGGAACTTTTCCAACTGACTGCTCCATCATTTAGTGTGAAAACATAACCTGATTATGATTTGGAGTCATCCTGGTCAGATTGAAAACTAGAATCTATATGCCCGCTTATTATGAGATCTCCATCTCCATATTCCAAGAATACATCCTTAGTCCTTCTCAAGTACTTTAGGATATTCTTGACAGCCACCTAGTAACACTCACAAGGATCCGATTGATATCTACTCGTAACACTTAGAGCATACAATATATCGAGTCTAGTACATAATATAGCATACATAATTGATCATATTGCCGAAGCATATAGGACCAAACTCTTGCGAGTCCTCTCATCTTACATCTTGGGACACATAGATTTCGAGAGTGTTATCCCATGAGTCATGGGAAGAAACCCTCTTTTAGACTACTTCATGCTAAACCTGTTTAGCACTTTATCTATGTATGTAGACTTTGAAAGACCTAGTAACTTCCTTGATCTATCTTTGTAGATCTTTATTCCTAATATATAAGTTTCTTCTCCAAGGTCTTTCATGGAAAAATTTCGGGACAACCAAATTTTGATGTATTGCAAACTTGAGTCATCATTTCCTGTTAGTAATATGTCATCCACATATAACACAAGGAATATGATAGCACTCCCACTAACCTTTTTGTACGCACAAGGTTCATATGGATTTTGTGAGAAACCAAACTCTTTGATTGTCGCATCAAATCGGATGTTCCAACTTCTAGATGCTTGCTTCAATCCATAAATGGATTTCTAAAGCTTGCATACCTTTTTGCCATTTTTGGATATGAAGCCCTTAGGTTGTATCATATACACATCCTCAGCTAGGTTTCTATTCAGGAAAGTCATCTTCACATCCATTTGTCATATCTCATAATCATAATGAGCGGCAATGGCTAGGAGTATTCTAATGGATTTAAGTATGGCTACGGGGTTAAATGTCTCACCATAGTCAACTCCTTATCTTTGATGATAACCTTTAGCGACTAGCCTCACTTTATAGATAATCACATTTCCATCCATTTCAATTTTCTTCCTGAAAATCCACTTGTACCCTATGGCTTTTAGCCCCTCGGGTGGGTCAACCAAAATCCATACTTGGTTTTCAAACATGGAATCCATTTTGAACTTCATGGCTTAAAGCCATTTGTCATATTCTGAACTCTTCAGAGCCTCTTCATAGGTTGTAGGCTCATCATCCTCTATGAGCAATATGCCATTATATTCATTTACAAGAAATCTATATCTCCCTAGAACATTATGTATCCTACTTGACCTATGAACATTTTGTATGTCAGAAGGTTCAAATGTTGTCTCATTTCCATGAACAACAATCTCTAGTTCAGACCATTAATCTACGTCTATTTGAGCATCATAAACTTCATCAAGTTCAATTTTGCTCCCACTATCTTCTATTAGAAGAAACTCTTTGTCTAAAAAGACAACCTGCTTTAAGGAAAACATCTTTTGTTTTAAAGCATTGTCGAACTGATATCCAATTGTTTCCTTTGGGTATCCTATAAACAGACATTTATCAGATTTCACTTCAAACTTGTTTGATTAAATTCACTTCACATAAGTTGTATAACCCCAAACTTTCATATAAGAAAAATAGGGTTTCTTATTAGTCTATATCTCATATGGAGTAACATCAACTACTTTTAAAAGGACTTTGTTTATCACATAAACAACAGTCTCAAGTGCATAACCCCAAAAGGATTTCGGTAAATCTGCTAAGCCCATCATCGATCTTACCGTGTCCAACAAGGTTTAGGTTCTCCTTTCAACCACACCATTATGTTGCGGTGTGTAAGGTGGAGTCCACTAGGATACAATCTCGTTATCCCCGAGATAATTTAGAAAATCCTCGTTGAAGTATTCACCACCTCGATCTGAACGAAGTGTCTTGACACTTTATCGAGTTGTTTCTCTACTTCATGTCTGAATTGTTTGAAAATTTCAAATGCTTCAGACTTGTATCTCATGAGATACACATACCCATAGCATGAATAATCATAAACAAAGGTAATGAAGTACATAAAACCATCTTTAGAATGAATGGACATCAGACCACATACATCAGAATGTATTAGGTCTAATAACTCACTTGCTTGTACACCATTTCCTTTAAAAAGTAATTTAGTCATCTTGCCTAACAAGCAAGATACATATAGGTCATATGATTCATAATCACCTTTGTAGCTTAGACATACGTCTCTCACTTATATAGCTAAGTCAACTATGCCATAAGTAAGATGATTTTAAGTTATCCCATTTTTTTTCTTTTATTGTCATTGATATTTAAAATTGGATTGCACATATCTAATATGTAAATACCATTGCACAATGTAGCAATATCATACAACATTTCATTTAACATGATTGAACAACAATTGCTTAAAAAAGTTTAATGAAATCTTATTTTATTAAGACATGAAATAGATACAATGTTCTTTGTCACAATAGGTACATAATAGCAATTATCCAAAATTAACTCTAGCCTACTAAGGAAGATATAAAACATAGGTTCCTACGGTTAATGCAGCAACTTTTGCTTTATTTCCCACACGTAAGTCTATCTCCCCCTTCTTAAGCAGTCTACTATCCCTGAGACCCTGCATATCAACACATATGTTTAAGCCACATCTGGTATCTAATACCTAAATGTTATGATAAAAATAGTATTAACCTCAATGACAAATAACATACCTGAAATAGACGGTGGAGCATCTAATGCCCTTCTCTGCTTCAACGATTCCATATAAGCTTTACAGTTTCTCCTCCAATGCCCTTCCTTGTTACAATGGAAGCATATTCCCTTTGGTGTAGTCTGCTTTGCCTTCTTCTCAGCTACACCTCTCACTGGCTTCTTGGACTTTTTCTTCTTCTTTTGGTTCCTCTTGAGAGAACCAGAAGTAAAGTCCACCAGCATCATAGCCTTGTTATCTTTCCTGATAGTTTGCTTAGTTTTTTTTGGTAGATTAATCATCTTAGGTATCGAGGTAGATATTTGGTTCATCTGATAGTTAAACATAAACTATCAATAACTATCGATCAAGCCAGTCAGAATTAAGTCTATAATTAATTCATGATCCATTATGAAACTCAAACTGGCTAACCTCTCAATGTCTACATTCATCTTCAGCACGTACTGCACTAGAGACGATCCCTCAACCATCTTAAAACGAAGAAGTAACCTCAAGGTCTCGAATTTTTTGAACCAAACTTGCTCATCAAACATTTCCCTTAAATGGTGAACTATGGTATGAGCATCCATAGCCTCGTTTTACTTTTATGGTTGGCTAGCATAATATAGCTAGCCAGCTCACTATCATCTAGTAGCTTCTTGTAAGCTTTTAGATCCTCATCAGAGGCATCGGCAGTAGGGAATCGAGAAGTGGCTTATCTAGGACATATCCTAGTTTCTTGGATTTGATAATAATTCTCAAATTCTGTAGCCAATCTAAGAAGTTTAGTCCTGTGAGTTTGTTGGAGTCTAGTAGAGAGCGTAAGTTCACACTGGACGAAGACATCGTGGCGATTCAACAACCTAGAAGAATGAGAGAGAGCGTTAGAATGTACATAAATGCATATCGACAAGGACTTTAATCATATGCATTATGGGTCCCACTATTTTATCCGAATTCATAGCCCCCACTACAAATATAAGAAAACTTATAGTTCTCCTAGTGATATCCAATATCACTAAGAATGACCTTGGGTTTGCCCAACAAGCCACCTTAGGTCAATCAGTAGGTATTGTTCATACCAATTGCATTCAATATACAACTATTGACTCATGCCATCAACTGTTGATTTAGCACACTCATTGGGCTATCAACTCTTGATGCGTATACATATAATGTATACTACCCAACTTTGCCTCTATCCACGTTGACCTTGGGTTTTCCCAACAAATAAAAGCTTCCACTTAGGAACAACTCATTAATCTAAAAATCTAATTTCCATAGTTTGAAAATATTCGTGTAGAGCGGCCTTGGGTTTGCCCAACAACCCAACTCTAAAAGAACTCTGATTCTTGCCATATCAATAGAAGGTGTAAGTCCTAATATTTAGGTTGAGGGATTTGTTTTTAGGTCTCATAAATACTTGGATGGTCTTATATATATCTCACATATATATTTAGATAGTTACTATATGGCATGATTATGGATGCCCCAATTAAATTGATTCTATGTCCATAACCACCATATCATGCCTTTTTAACCAACCCTTAACAAAATCTAATGCATATAACACATAAAGGAGGTTTAATTTAGGTTGTGACTTGAATATACATCAAAAGTTTATGATTCGATTCAACTTTTGAACCGAATTGGGTGCTAGTGTTAGTCTCGACTAATTCGAATTATGAATGTGATTTGATTAGGAACCCTAAAATTTAATTATTTTGATGTCCAAATTAAACACTTTAATTCTAGTACACATGCCTTTTCTAGTCACACTAGAAATGAAATGCTCTACTTGGATTAATTCTAAAGTAATCCTTAGGGTTTCCAAAATTCCCAAACATCAATTAGTCATTTAAAACATCCTTAGGTCATCTCAAATTTATCCAGACAATTTTGGCACAAGCCAAAAATATCTTGACGGACAAAATTATCAAGATAAATGAGTTAACCTATAAGAAAATTAGAAAAAAAATATTTTCTATAATTTATACTAATTTTTCCAAATCAACATGCATGTTAGTCACAACCCAGCAAATAGTTTGCACATATTCAATAGATCATCTAATGCATACATAACCTGGCTTTGACACCATTGTTGGATAGACCTGGGATCATGCATCACGTGCATGGAAAGGCAGCGGAAGTGTTAGAATCAAAATTCCAGCTCTCAGGATATCCCTATGATCCTATAATCCATATACATGTATAACCAAAATGTAAGAACATGAAATTATATCATCTGTACCTTGCAAATGCTCCTCCTTTCTTGAATCTTCTCCCTGTTTGGGTTATAGCAAACACCAAATAGCTTCAACAGCCAGTGAAGAACACATAGAGATGAAGAAATATAGTGTGTATGGAAGGTTTGAGCATCAAACAAGATGGAAACATAAGTAGGATGCTCAATAGAAAAGTTAGAAGAGAATTATATCACATGTAATAAACATCAACCAACCCTTACTTAATATGCAAAGAAATACTCCCTATAAATGTCCAGAATGTTTCTAGACTCTCGAGCTATTGATCTCTATGTTTAAGTGATAAGAAATCACTTATATATGTTGCTGGAATTAGTGGGTCACGATTGTGACTTAACTGGTCACGAATGTAACTCCACCTTGGACATCCATGCAACATTTGCTTCATCCAATCCTTTTCAATATTTGTTATCATGATCATATCACAATATTATCTTGAAACATTCCCTCAATCTCCTAAGTGTGTGACCCTTTAGGTTCCCAATTTTTGGCCACTTGAATCATCTTTTAATCTAATCAATTCATGAATGGTTTCACGACGCCAATTTACGAGAAGGTAAGTAGATTGACATACAAAATCTTTAATAGTCAATTATCCAACGTACGAACCTTTCCATAGGTAATTAACATGCAATTCGTCCTTTCACCATTCTATACCTCACTTGGTTTAGAGTATGGGCTACGTGTCAACTCCCACTAAACGTCACTTTTAGTCCAAATGAAATTAGTTCTCATCTTGGGGATCTCATTACTCTTTATGTCAGTGAAGACTTTCTTCATGACGTCTACTCTGAAGTCTCTCTTCATGACGTCTACTCTGAATAGAGATTCCTAAGTAATGACCCCAATAAGAGGTCGTGAGTATCATCTCTTTTTATCAGGAGTGGTGAATCCTTTATTGGCTACCCAATTACCTTCGAATACCAGTAGTTGTACCGAATCACTACCCTATAAGCAACCTCGTCCTGAGGCAACGAAGAATGGCATCAAAACACAGGATCAGTATCCAAGATATCCTTGAGTACCTCAAGTCTAAGGATGTTTGCACCATTTCTATGATGAGATTAATCACTAAAATTTGATAAATCATCCATATAATAATCTCATAGCGGGTCATCCGATATACTTACTACTCTTAGTAAGCATCCATATGTTAACTCTAAACATCTCATGCTTACAGTTTATGAGATCCAATGCTTAATCAAATCAAGGATTATAACATATGCTAGTCTATCTAGATTAACAATGTCTTAAATCATTAATTTTATTACTATGGATAATTTAGATACTAGCATAATTGCACATGATAGGAATCTCATTATCATGATCTCATCATAATTTTCTTCATGTTATGTTTTGTACCATGGACTTCATTAACTTGATTTAATATTAATATCAATTCATAAATATTAATATCAAATTAATGAAAATTGTCTTTCACTTTATTAATCAAATTAAAGTTTGTATGAAATTGTTAAAAGCAATTGCCTTTAGAGCACTACTCTAGCAACTATTTGCACCCAGTTTCATATAATGTGCACTCCTAATCTGCATTTTAAAAGTATTGTGGTGGCCAGAAAATTAGAGATATAATATTAGATACAAACGTTGAACTTTATGGACCTTATGTAAGTTAGTTTTTGTCTTACATACCCAAGTTCAGAAACACCGCTAGCAGATGGTCGTGAGGTAGATAAATCATCAGTGGCTTGTTTTGGAAGACCTTAGGATCTTGCAAGAGTTAAGAGGGTTTTAGAAATTGACTAGTAGCTTTATTTCTAATAAAACTAAAAAACTATAGGAATGGCTAGGGGGAACTCCGTCGCTGCATGAAATGCTCAACAAAGTCCAACAAATGCCTAGTCTTCATCAGTAATCACTCTCTCTATTGTATCCCAATCTTTACGAACTTAAATACAACACTTTTAAGTGTAAAGTTTTTAGCTTTTTCAGTTTACAAGGTAGCAAACTTAGACCCACTCTTCAGCCGTGTATATTAATGATGAGTGGTATTTTTGTTCTAGATTTGGAGTTTCTGTATTAGTTTTTAATTCATATTTCACTGTCAAAGATCAGCTTTCCACTATAAAAGGTAGGGAGATCACATCTCAGCTCCAATGAGGAAGAAAAAATGCTCGATCTGTAAGTACTGTTAATTGTTATTTCTCAATACTTTGCTTTCTCTGTAAGTAAGGCTTCCCCTTCATTGTCCACCTACTTTTCTATCTCACCTACTCGATAAAGATTGAAGAAGCTAGCTGATCCACTTCCTGCAATATCCTTTTTTCTTCACGATGGTAATAAAAATGGGATTATATCCTTTAAAGTTTTAGTCTTTAATTTATGTGTAGTTTCTCAAAGAAATGTTAGCTACAGTTTACATCTTTCTCAAAGTTTGGATCTTTCTTTCTTTGTTATTTCATTAATGCATCATTGATTTCATAAGCCCTTTGATTTCAATGATTCTTTTCTCGGTTTCTTGGTCTTAACTCCAGTTCTTGAGTTTTTGGGTCAATTTTTTGGTTTAGATATTCAAACCCTATTGTCATCTTTGATTTGGGAGCTTCTGATTGGGGTTTTCATGTAACTGAAAAATGCTCCACTTTCTTTCATATTGCATCTTCTCTTAGGTTTTATCATTTCCATGTTTTTTCTTCCATCTTCTTCCATCTTATGTCTTGTCTACCTATTGTGTTAAAGTGATTTTGATTTTGATTTTTGGGTTTTCCTGCTACTATAACTATGTTTCTTCTCACCTTTTTTTTGGGTTGTGCTTTTGTTTCTTTTTCTCTCTTTGGAATTTCTTTTTGTTAGATTGATAAAGAAGTTGTGTCTTTAGTTGCAAGTTAAAAGAGTCGAAAACATTGGCTTTGTCACTGTGTATGTGTGACTATTTTTGTTGGTGAACAAAAGGGTGAAGGTGGAGGGGATATTGTTGCCATATCCGAGTGGTGGGACAAGTTGAAGTTAAACATGATCCGATTTATTTTTTATTTTTTATTTTTTTCACCTTCCAACTATGAATTTATCAATTGGATCACGCTACTTTCATTCTCCTATTATGGGTATAGCTACCACTTTCGTTTGGATCCTAGAATCTCAGTGTCATCATACGTCGGTGTCATTATACGGTTGATGGTTATCAGTAGCATGGTTCTAGCTCTTTATGAGGACAGGGTACTGAGTTCCTTTTTAACTTGTCATTAGACTGTTGTTTTTCTTCACATATTTTCTTGCAGGTGGTGAAGTGAAGCTTTCCAAAATCTAGTAGCGAGCTTGTCTTTAATCCTAGTCCCGCTACTAATATCAGGTTATATGTTTATAAAGGCTCTGGTAATAGTATCACTGTCTAGTTATTTCATTTTTTCTTAGTACATGCATTCTGACTACTGGTTTTAACTGCAAAATGCATCTTTATTATGATTGTTTGTAAGGTTAGATGTGTATGTGAATCCCCTATCGTGTGCATCCTATTGGCAAGCTGGGCATCTTATTGATAAGTTGTTCGTGTTTTATTTTATTTTATTGTATTCTATTCTATTTTTATTTTTATTTATCTATTTTATTTATTAATATTAATATTACTAGTATTAATATTATTTATTTATGTATTTATTTAGTTTAATATTAATAGTATTATTTGTTTATTTTATTTAGTTATTTATTTAAGTTTTCTCTCTATCTGTGGGTCATTTAGAAACAACCTCTTTACTAGTTAGGAGTAAGGTTGTAAACCATTGGACCTCTTCAAATCCATTTTTTTAAAATCTTCATGTCATATTTGCATGTGAGTTTACAAAAAACAACCTCTTTACTAGGTAGGGGTAAAGCTGCATACTATCAGACCTCTCCAGACCCTATGTTGATGCGGGATTTCACCTGGGTGTTGATGATGATAACCTTCCCATCCAGTTATTACATATGTGAAATGTATGTCAAATAAGTCTTAACATATATATAATATTTTTAATTGGATCAATTCTTTTATCCCTGTAAGATATTTGTTCATCGATCAGAATATATGCATCAACATGAGTACCATCTATTACTTCTATGTAATTCTAACAAATAAAATTATATTATTAAAATATATAATTAAATATAAGAACATAATGAAAATAGTAACTAAATATATGAACATACATAAAAATATGAAAAGTATTTTGAATTATGTTAAATTTAAGGAGGTGTATTCATGAAGGATGGCGGAATAATGAATCTTTTCTTCCTATATATAAGACTTTATGAAAATAATTTGAAACTTTCCAAGAAGAATGTTGAAAGTGCTTCGCGTTGACTCTAGTTATCTCACTATATCCTATAGTTACCAAGAGACAAATTTTCAAGTCGAATGTTGAAAGTACTTTGCATTAACCCTAATTATCTCAATACCCTATAGTCATCAATAGATAACTTGTTCCTCCACAATCAAATCACTAAATTCTTCAATTTAATACATAAGCTCAAGAATATTATCTTGCTTATTCTTATGTTCTCATAAATCCTTATAATCACGACCTGATGGATCAGAAGCTTTATACGGTTGCTTGTACAAATAAAAATATTTGTTCTCTTCCGTAACTAGGAAAATTATAACTACCTTCATTAGTTAATCATTTGAATTTGATTTAAAATCCGATAAGAAGGCCATGTATCTGTAATACCATCATTAAATAATTAAAGGCATTTCAATATAAATGCTAAAATGATTACAAAACATTATGACATTTAACATAAATTTAAGTTCATATTAAATATCCAGTGAAAATTTTCACATCAAACATTCATACAAAACACTGAAAATGTTCAAATCATTAAGTAGTTCTTAATATAAAGGTACCTGAGCTAATAAGACCTCAATAGACAATAATATGAAAATATAAAAAAAGAAATAATATAATCATCTTCCTAGCATTAGGCATCTTCATAAAAATTTTTGGGTTAAATTTTTTGGGTCCTCCTGTGGTTTAGCATATTATTAGTGTACAATGATTTTTAAAAACTATCAATAACATTTTTATAATTTTAATTTTAAAACTCCTATCTCCCCTATCATTAAATTTCATTAAAAATTCTAGTTGCAGACTTTATAATGACATCATATTCATTATGTGGCACTACACAACATCATTTTAAAGTACACAATTAAGGTTTGTAACAAAAATTAACTACAGAAGGACAAATTATAAAACTAAAACTATAATGGAATTATTGATAGTTTTTAAAAGTCAGGGAATATATTGATAATATGTCAAACCATATTATGTCCAACAAATTTTATCCAAATTTCCCTATAAAGTGGATAATCTTGTAAAGCCTTCACTATTTTATGACATTATTTCATACCTCATCCTTTTCATTTATTTCCATACAATTTTTGGAATTGTTCATATTTTCAAAATTTCTATCACTGAAAATAATTATATATAAGTGACAGCGAAAAAAAGTGACAAGAAGATATTAGATGAGGTTAAAAAAAATTGTAAAAGCTTCATTATCTTTATTTCAAATCAGACATCCTTACTCCAATGATAATAACTCTTGTACAACTCATTGATTCTTTTTAGTTTTGTCAATACTTAATTTACCATAAGTGTACATCATAGTTGTAGCTAGCAAAACAAGTACGGGTTAATCCCACGAAGACAATAATTACAAGTAGTTACCTTTCTCCTATTATCTAGCCTATGAATTTGATGTTTGGTTTTTAATTAAAAATAAAATTTAAACAAATAAACTAAAGTTGGGAACAATAATGAACGCATAGGTAAATGAAATTACTTAGAAAACTCAATATCAAATATTAGTGTCTATGTGATGAATCCCCCTAAAAACCATTAAATAGTTAAACTTTTATCATGCAATTATTTTGACACTTATTGGATCGTAAAAATTTCTATCTTATATTAATAACTCTCTCAAGACTCCTAATAACTAATCCATAGGTTGATTAACTGAAATATTTATAGTTAAAGTTCCTAGGATTACTTAATTAATTTATGAATTTTTATTAAATTTGACCCTAATTTAGAGGATTTAAGTTAACCTATCTTTAGGTTTGTAATCAACTGCTTTTAGTTATGATAAATCTATTCATACAAAAGATTTCTCGATCTCAGTGATATGAAATCAAATCACGCACTAACATTCAAGATCTATTAGAACATGCATAAATAAGTGTAAATAATTGCATTGAATAAATGATTAATGCATATTATTATCACAAACTAGGATTCATCACACCTAGACACTAAAAAAGTTTCGTCACTCATAATAAAAAACAAAACCAAACATAAACATTTAGAAAAACTAATAGAAAACAAAGAGTTCATAGTTCTAAATCTCCCTTTCTATTTTATTGAATCTTCTTGCAAGTTTAGATTGGATGCAGCCCTCTATCAGATCTCCTTTGATCTTAACTTCACGTTTGCCTTGTCTCAGGATCAAGATTGTCACCTTTTTGGATGTTTTATGCCTGAAGTCTACTATACAAGTTGACTCTCTTTATTTTGCCTCTGCTTACGTCCTTTTATAGTAAAGTTTAGGATTTTTGAGACATACACAGTCACTTACATGACCGTATAGCTCCAAAAATACTTAAAATTTTGATTTTATGTGTTCATAAAAACTTACATTGCTAGACAGCTGTGTATCTCCTAATTGTTTCAAATCTTCATTTTATGCCACGATTTTACCCAAACTCTCCTTTTGGTCTATGAAGGCAATTATCACCTATAAATGCACTTGGAGTTAATTTAGTGTCAAATATACAACAAAACTATAAAATATCAAGCAAAATACATTAAATATGGTTGTATAAATATAGTCAAATATGCATCTATTAACAATCTTTTACACTACCTAAGAAAAAATATAAAAAGCATACCTATTGAAGCAAGACACAAACCAAACTTTTGCCTTTATCTTCTTTATTTTATTACTTAATTTTATATTAGGCAAAAAAAATCATTATATCAAAAAATGACAAAAAGATATTGTATGAGACAAAAAAAATCATTAGAAGCTTCATTATCTCTATTTCAGATTAAACATCCCTACTTCAATGATAATAGCTCTTGTACAATCTTTTACACTACCTAAGAAAAAATATGAAAAGTGCACCTATTGAGGCAGTACACAAACCCAACTTATGCCTTTATGTCCTTTTAGTTGAATGAAAAAGAGTCTTAGCAACTTTCTTCCTATCGTATTTGAGAATTTCAACTGAAATCCTTATTTCCTTGTAACCATTTTCATCTAATTTTCAGAGGTCTTGAGGGATGAAAAAGGTTTATCTTAACACTTCATACTTCATAATTACTCCTTTTAAGAATGGAATAGAGAGTTAAGATGAATTCAAACTATTAAAGTTGTTTGTCATGTTTGGGTTTCCTTACTATGATATTAGATGATAATTTTATAACCTTAAAAAAAATAAAACATCTCTATGTAAATTTTAGTTAAAAAGAGGTAAAGTGATAACCGCACAGGATATTTATCAAACACGTAATAGGCAACACAATACGAAGGAAACAATTGCTACAACTTATTATATACAACAAGTGAAAAAAATCCCACAAATATTTTAGCAACAGTTCATATGAATATTAGGTGTTGTTTGGTAACCAATAGTAAGGAGTTGGGAATGGGCATGCAACATTTATTCCCTAAGTTTTAGTTGTTTGGTTAGTGGTAATAGATAAAATAAGGAATAACAAAATTGGAATGAATCCTAAATAATCATGGACTTTTATTCCTAAGTGGGGGGTTGTGGATATAAGTTGGAACAAAAAATCAAGATTAAGAGATAAAAGACATTAGAATATTATCAAGTTATTATTAAGATATTGATTCTTATCAGAATATTATCATTAAAATTACATATTATGATCTTTTATATTAATTTTTAATAATTATTTTGTTTTGTTTCATTTATAATTTTATTCTTATATAAAAAATTCAATTATTTAAAAATTAATAATTTTATAAATCATTGAATTTTTTATTAATTATTTGTAAAATATAAAATGTTTTAATTAATTATGTACAAAATAAATTATATAATAACTAAATATGAGTAAAAATTTTCTTATTATCATTTTAAATATTTAATACCAAATATTAACATAACTTTTAACTTTGTTTAATACTATACAAAACTAGCATAATCAGTAATTTCATTCTTATTCGTATTCTTACTTTCCATTCTCATTCTTATTTTTATTTTGATTCCTTCATTACTGGTTACTAAATGAGACCTTATAGTATAATCAATCTCGACCTTGGGCAAGGATAAGAAGGACACTTGCCCAAGGCCCTCCCATGCACACTCATTCCTACACATGATGTTTAATGTCATCTTCCCTTTTTTGCTCGTAAAGACACCAATTAATAATGTGTCAAATGTTGAAGTAAAGGTAGCATAGGCATGAATCTTAAATTTTATTTTTTTTGACCATTTCAGATTATTCAAAAGTTCAAAAAGGTGGCGTTTTGTTTGTTTTTATTGAAAAGGTGACGTAACGTTTCAGATTATCTAACATTAACTTTTTTTATGCATTTATAAATTTGTTAAAACAATTGACTTATCTTTTACCCTCTAATTTTTTTATTTCCATTAGTATATAAATTTAAGATACTCTAACTCAAGAATTAACAGCAAAAGATTTTCATGATTATGATTTCTGAATGATAATTTAAAGGTAAATTTTTATTTTTTCTATGTATTTTTTAACTTACTAAATACTTAAATATGTTATAATTAATTTGTCTCTTCTGACAATATTTGTTCATATATACAATGTCTAAAAATGTTTATGTGGACATAATATTCCTACTTTCAAGTTGTTTATTATTCTAATTTGTCTATATAAATAGACTTGTGAACACACACATATACAAAAATATATTAAAGCTGAAACTTGAATGGAGCTCCATTATTTTGCTATGTAAGAGTTGGTTTCTAAATTACATGCCATTTAGGATTCTAAATACCACATAAATTCCTCCTCTTAAAAAAATTCAAGATGAATAGTTGATGTACTGATTAGTTTTTTATAGTGTTTTCATTACTCTTTACCTAGCTGTATTCTAATAATTTCAAAGTTAGATAAATGGTTAGATTAAATAAATTTATGTAAAGAATTAACATCTTAATTCTTCACACAATAATTTCTAACATGGTGAGTAAAAAGTTGCAGTCTAAACCAATGTGCGTTGATGCTACCATAGAACAATTAGAAGGTGTAATGGTATTTCTACAAAAATAAAGAGAAGACGAGTTTGCTTCTAGTATGAATATTGCCAAAAGTATTGCAAATGAGATGAATGTAGAACCTATATTTCTAACTAGGTGTTATATTATTTGGAAAAGACAATTTGATGAAAATGATCATGACGGACAAATACAATCAACTGAAGACTCTTTCATAGTTAATTACTTTATAGTTGTTATGGATACAACAATTGCTTCGTTGAAGAATAGATTTAAACAATTGATAACATTTGAAAATATTTTTGGATTCTTATTTGATTCAAAGAAATTAAGTTCATTGGATGATAATGAATTAAGAGAATATTGAACTAATTTTACAACCACTTTTTCTTATAATAATATGTCAGATGTAGATTTAGATGATCTTTTTTTGAATTAAAAGTGTTTCAAATGGACAAATGAGTTAATGTCATCAGTTGAAATTTTAGATTTGTTAAAGTTGTATGCTGTTATTCAAATGTATCAATTGTTTATTGAGTTCTATTGACTATACTTGTAACTATAGCATCTGCTGAGAGAAGTTTTTCAAAGTTAAAATTATTGAAAATTTACTTGAGGCCATCAATGTCACAAGAAATCCTGAATGATTTATATATTTTATGTATCAAGAAGGTTATGTTGGACAATATTAATCTTGATAATATTATTAATAATTTGCATCCAAAAATGTACGGAGAAATTGTTTTTTATAAATCATTATCATTTATGTGCTTGTTAGTGTAATTCTCTTGGTGTTTTGCAATATGATATTGCTATTTGGTTGCTGCTGCTACTATTTTGTTGTTACTACTACTATTTTTAGTGATCTTATTGTTGCTGACATTTGCAAGATATTATTGACTGATGTTATGATCACTTAGTTTTTGTTAAGTATGTAGACTTATAAATTGAACCACTAAAGTATGAATATTAAATTTAATAATAAAAATATATTTTTAACATGTACATATTTGTATATTACTGATTTATTAGGTCCTCTTTTGTACTTTGTCAAAGACCTATAAAATGTTAGGAACTATCCTAACTATAATAACAAATGATAAGGCTAAGAAATGTCCATAAAGCTAGGCCAAATTCCATTGGTGGGGTGATTTTGGCTAGGGATTTGGCCTTGGCTCTTATAGACGTTTAAATTTAATCACAACTTCTATATGAAACGAAGTTATGCCTTCTCTGACCTCATGTCTGCTTGAAGTTTAATTGCAACTTCTGCATGAAACGAATAGGGATGGCAATTTTGGCCGGATCCGGTCAGGCTCGTTTTTGGCCCGGGTTAGACGGGCCACGAGTAAGCTACGAGTTTACCATGGTGTATTCGAGCAGGCCACGGCCCAGCCCACAGTTTACCTATTTTGGACAAAATGGTGTTATTTTATTCAAAATGAGGCCGTTTTATAATTTTTAATTAAAAATATAAACAGACTGGGCCGACCTGGCCCACCCGTGACCCTGTGGGCTGGCTCATCCTGCCCCGCCATTTTCTTAGCCTGACCGATTGACATCCTAGTAACAAAGCTATGCACATACATCTAGTAAACATAAATATCCTTATGATAAAGCTAGTTTCCTTTTTTATTTGTGATTTAAACCAAGCTATCAGTTACTTTAGTAAAGATCAAATCAATGAAACACAGGGTAAAGAAAAACCCGTTAGGGATATTATCAAAAACAAAATTAATGAATATGTAGTAAAATCACAGCCAGAAATTTAAATACCTAGGATCTCAAAATTTTCAAATATCATAAAATAGCAACCAACCAATGTCACCGAGTCAATGTAACTAGTGCGTAAGCCTCCTCACTTTGTGAAGTTTGGAGATGGTCAATAATGTATGCAACCTTTCTTTTGTATTTTCACAAAGAAATTATTTATATAGCTTGAACCTATGATTTTACGGTGATATCAGTTGCTCCAAGGCTCATAAAGACCTTATGGCTCCAACAAACTACTATTACCATTTTTCCAGATCAAACAAAACAATCAAGTATAGATATGTAATACCTAGTTAGTGGGGAGATAACGAGACGAAGAAGACCACAAGTTAAAACAAAGCAAGAGGAACGAAACAAAGGAGCGTAGAACAATAGTAGAAACATAAAAGAAAAAACATTAAAGTAGGGGAAACGAAGCGAGGAATGAAACGAAGGCGTCTAGTAGGAAAAAAGAAATAAAAGCGGTTTTTAATTTTATATTTCCCGTGACATTTGTCCATTTGATTTAGGCTTAGACCCATTTCCCCACAGTTCAAACCGGTATCTTTTTCGTTGGGAGGCCTAAGTTGTGTTCACCTTGAAACAAGATCAACAGCGACACTCTTTGGGCCATGTTTGTGATCCTCCTTTCCAATTTTCAACAGACTTTAGCAATAAAGCTGTCTGCAGATATAGGTGTACCCGAATGAATCCCTTTCAAGATCCCAAAAGTTGAAGATAAACTATATAGAACAATCTTAAGGGAAAGCTTGTTCACCTAAATTGAGATGAAGATTATAAAGCCATATCCCAAGTGCTAGTTATCAAGATGTGAGACTGCTCAAACGCAAAAACACTATAATAATACGAAAATGCTGCAGCTGCCATTGATCAAAAGGAAATTTTCGAAATTTTGGTGATTTCGACAACGATGGGGTATATACTTGAGTTTACAAGGGGAAGCTAGTTCTGCATGGATAATTAGGATTAGTAATGATGATTTTCCGCGTTAAAACAGAACAAACTTTGAGCAACTTATGGATCATGTCTCAAAAATTGGTAGCTAATAGCCAACGACCATTCAATACGCACGAGAAAACGTTCCAATTTCCAAAAGGTAAAATTCCACTACCAAAAGTTGATATAAGGTCAATTCTCCACTTTATTATTAGCTATCTTTTGTGTGTTAATGAAGTGAGAAAAGGTTATGTTTAAAAGACAACTTAGATGGATTTCGGTTGGAGACTCTTGTTCGTTGTTTCAGACTTCAGTACGATCCTTTTTAAGTTTGTTTCAAAACCGGTGTCCCGGTTCCCACTAGAATCTATTTAGGTAGTTGTCTTATAGGTTCGAGTTTTTCAGTATAGACAAGAAACATACTATTGTTGTGGCTATCTAAATTCACAGGGGCTGTCCCATCGAACACACATTTTGGCGACTAAAATTTGTTGTTAGGTTAAATAACTTAAAATAAGTTAAACCTAATATTACTTGTTTTTATGGAATGAATTGACTGTAATTTAGTGATATAATTATTTGTAACTATTCTTTATCTTATACATATGTAATTTAGTGATATAATTATTTGTAACTATTCTTTATCTTATACATATTTAGATGTATATGATACAATTCTTGAAATAAATATACATTATAAATAAAATTATGATAAAATTATAATTATGATATTCATAATGCATTTATATATTATCCCTAAATTGTTCCTAGTTATTGTTCTATTAAGATTTAACATTAATAAAATATAAAAAGACTAACATACCCTACATTTTTTCTTACAATAGAAGTAATCAATCTTATAGACTAAAATATGTAGATACTTAAATAAATATATAGGTGCTTGTTAAAAAATAAGTTCACTAAACTGATTTCATGTCATAATTCTATTTGGAACATTACTTGTATGTTTATTGAAATTCTCATTGTGATGATTGTGCAAGTGATTCTTTGACTTGAGATCTTCAAAGTTATCTCATATAGGAATTACTATATATTAGCATACTACTTATAACTTATTCTAGTTAAGATAGCTCAGTTAGTAGTTGAGTGATTAATAAATTATTTATCACCCTAAAGTAATTAGAGGGATGTTCTGTTGTTCTCGATTAGTATTGATTCGAAAAATCCTTACTAAGATGGAATGACACTTTGAAAATAATTTTCGAATTTCAATAGTTGAATCAATTACTAATGATGGAGAACTAGCATGATTGGCATCAAAAAGAGTAGACATTAATTTCATGTTTTATTTCAAAATGAAACATTTTATGATGAAATGATTAAATTATATAAAAATCATACATGAAAAGGTTAGTTAAAACGATTTTGACATTCATAAATATTTCGGTGGTCATAATGCGTTGCTCAATACTAATCTTAGTATATGAAAATAAACTATTTAATTAGAAAATTAAAGATAAATTAAAAGAGTTTAATTTATCCAATAATAAATATGATTTAAGGTTATAATTTATATCCTTTGCCAACATATTGAGAACTTAATAGTTTACATACTGAGAAAGGGTTACAGAGAAAAAAGATATTTTAATCAAGTTGGACTTGATTGCAAAGTTTGAGAAACTTTATTATTAAATATGAGATATTTAACAAAATAAGGATCAATATAAAATATGAGATCATATTTAGACATAATTAGTATTTAGTCTGAATTATTAATAATTCTAATTAAAGTTTGATTAAATTTTAGTTTCAATTAAATTATTAAAATGTTCAAAACCTATTATAAATAAGCTTAAGTTCTAAAAGAGCTAACATTTTGCTTAGGTTGGATACATGTATAACAATAATGGTTGAGATTAGCTTATTTCATAAACAGTTTGAGAGAAACGACGAGAAAACAATTAGGTTTCGAAGTAAGGTATGAATTACAATTTATGCTTTATTATGATTTGTGTGTTAATTATATTATAGAATTTTAAATGATCCTGATTTCGATAAATCAAACACAAAAAAAAATCATAACTATTTTGATGTACGTGGGATCGGTTCCCGCCCTATTTTTTCAACAACTAAACGCACATATATATGTCTTTCTACTTTGAGTACACTGTCTGTGGGGTATATGGTCTTTACTAATCGAATGCCAGTAACTTTAAGTTTAAAGTCACTAACATTGACTTGGACATTACATGTCAAGTACGTAAACAAACGACCGAGAACTAAGGTGTTCCATAACTATTAGATTCCGAGGAGGACATAGATATTCTAGCATAGAAAAATAGCTAGTTCTTTTATTCGTCCTATCAAACCAGAAATGATCTGCTGGATAGCATTACATCTTATTGGGAAATCATGATAAGATTTGATCTTGACTGGAATAAAATAATTATAAAATCTTTTTGTATTTTGATTTCTCAAAAACTAAAATCACTTTAATTATATAAAATGATTAGCAATCAAATCATAACAAAGCGTGAATCTTAGTTGGTACCTTATTCTAAAACTTAATCCTTTTCTTGTCATATTCTTTGAACTGTTTCTGAAATCAGTCTATCTCAATCATCAGGGCTGCACAAGTGTCTGTCCTCTAATGGGATCCACAGAACATGTTGAGAAAACTCTGCAACTCTTCCAGAGAGGTTTAAGCAAGAAGTGTTAGTTTCGTTAAAGCTTAAGCTTATTTATGATAAGTTTTGGACATTTTAGTTATTTAATTAAAATTAAATTTTAATTTCAATTATAATTTAATAAGAATTACAAATAATTTTAATTGCCCAAATAAGATTCAATATCTTATATTGATCCTTGTTTATTAAATATCTCATATTTAATCATAAAGTTTATCAAACTTTATAATCAAGTCTAACTTGATTAAATATCTTTGCTCTCTTTAACTTGTTCTTTATATGAGACCTATTAGGTTCTCAAATAAGTTGGCAATGATTCTAAATTATAGTTATAATTCAGAATTTGATAAATTAAAGTTCCTTTTAATCTATATTTAATTATCCAATTAAACAATTTATAATCATAAATTAAGATTGACGTCTGGTAACACATCATGACCATTCAAATATTTAAAAATGTCAAAGTGGTTTTCACTTATATAATTTTCACATTGAGAATTTCCGTGGACATACAAATAATGCTCCAAATGGATTTCTTATATCAGGTCAATTCAGTAAACTTGTTCTCTAATAAGCATCAACATGTTTGTTTTAAGTATCTTCATATATTAGTCTATGAGATTCACTACTTCCTTCATAAGGAAAAACATAATGTGTACTCATTTTTTTACATTCTATTAATGTCTAGTCTTAATAAAATAACTATTAGGAACAATTTAGAGATAATATATAAATGCAGTATGAATCTTATAACTATAATCTAATTATAATTTCACTTTGAATGTATAATTATCCCATGGACTTTATCATCTATATCTAAGCATGTACAAGATAAAGAATACCTTCAAATAATTATCACTAAACTATAATCAAACCGATTGGTTGAAGGGCATAAACCAACACATCTAGCATAGAAAATACTTAGTTTTTAGATCTTAGTGTACATTTAGCACCATTAAACTCTTTTATGTAGATAATTTTGCAGGTTAGATAGCTTTAAGATAACTTCCCAAGTATCAAACGAAATTCATTGCCCAAAAAAATGTTTTGTGATAGGTTGATGGCTACAAAGATCTGATTCTTGTCTCTTTTTATTCCATCTTATGCTACCCACAAACCAAAGTCTCAACTTTAATAACTCTTATTATTATATTATTATTTTAAAATGACAGATAATCTCTACCCACGAATTACTTGGTGGGATCTTGTGAACAATATATATTGTACTCATTTCTTTTCTTACTAAGTGGTTCAATATAAATCGAAATGTATCATGATCACAGAGATTAGGATGTGGTACAATTTCCATTGGCATTTAATAGTCTCTCAGGAAGTAATTTAGCTCTTTATACATTCTTAGGTTTTCTGTAAATTATGAATTATATCTACAAATATTGATGATGATGATGATGATGATGATGATGATGCTAATATACCAAATTGAAACTAACTAGAAGCATCAGTGAGTTTTACTAATCATTTTTGTATATTCATGGGCATTACAAAGGTTTATATCTATTGGAAATTGGAGCGAGAATCAATCTCAAGCGCAGTAGAATAATGACGAAACTTTTTTATATTGATTTATTAAAAGTCAAGATCATTTTAAATTTCATAAAATAATTAATGTATAAATCATAATAAAGCGTAAATCATAATTTGTACCTTGTTTGAAAACTTGATTATATTCTTGTCGTATCCCTCGAACCATTTCTAAAACTGACTCATCTCAACCACTATAACCACACAAGTGTCCAACCTCAAACAGTATGTACATAATGAGTTGAGAGAACTCTGCAATTATTGTAGAGAGGAAGCAAGGAGTGCTAGCTCCCTTAAAGATTAGGCATATTTATAATAAGTTTTGGACATTATCAATTAAACTTTATTTAAATTACAAATAATTCTATATTAAATACTAATTATGCCCAAATAAGATCCAATATCTCATATTGTTCTTAATGTATTAAATAACTTATATTTAATCATATAGTTTATCAAACTTTACCATTAAGTTCAAATTGATTAAATTATCTTATCTTTATTTAACCCATTCTTTATGTGTGATTCATTAGGTTTCCAAATTTACTGACTATAGATACAAATTATAACTTTAAATTATATTTATAATTAAATAAATTAAACTCCTTTAATTTATATATAATTTTCTAATTAAATAATTTATATACATAGATCAAGATTGTTGTTTAGCAACAAATCATGACCACTTAAATGTTTAAGAATTTCGAAGCGCTTTTGACTAACTTTTGCGTGGGTAATTTTTTTTTATAATTCAATCATTTCATCATACAAGGTTTTGATTATATATAGAACATGAAATTGATGTCTACTCTATTTTGAGTTCAATCATGTTAGTTCTTCACTATTAGCAATTGATTCAATGATGAATGACATCTGTAAACTATTTTACAAAGTGTCATCTCACCTTGGTCAAGGATTTTTTGAATCAATTCTAATTGAGAACAACAAAACATTCTCTCTAATAATTTTAGGGTGATGAATCATATATTGATCACTCAATTACCTTCATATAGTTCATGCTACATCCAATGACTACTGAATTAACTATCCTTGACTAAAACAAGTCATTGGTAGTATTAAAACATAACAATCCCTATATAAGATAACTTTGGAGATCTCAAGTCAAAGAATCATTTGTACAATCATCACAATGAGAATTTCCATACACATATAAGTAATGTTATAAATGAATTTTTCATATGGATACAGTTCAGTAAATTTGTTCTCTAAGAAGCACCTACATGTTTGTTTTTCTCTATATTTCAGTCTATGCGATCGATTGATTTCTTTATAAGGAAAAACATAATGTGTGATAATCTTTTTGTGCTTTATTAATATCCAATCTTAATAAAACAATAATTATGAACAACTTATAAATAATACATAAATGCAATATTAATCTCATAATTATAATCTCATTTTAATTTTATTTGCAATGTATAATTATTCTATAAAATTTATCATATACATCTAAATATCTACATGATAAAGAATGTCTTTAGACTATTTTGTCGTCAAACTACAACCAACTAATTGACTATAGGGTATAAACCAATAATCTCCCACTTGTGCTAAGTTAGTCGTTTAAGTATCTTATATCATATCACCATATGAGATCATACTACTAGTGGGACAATGGTCTAGTGAGAGAATTCTACATGACTCTCTATAGTAAGCACTTACTTAAATCTTAAAATTTTCATCTTAATTCATAATTAAGAGAAACTGCCTAAATACGTACTTGGATCTTTGATGAGATCTTAGCTTCTTTCGCATGCCTAATGACTTTAATGTTTTACAATACATACTATTTAAACAATGCAAGGAAATATATCAAGTTTGTTAAACAACTTCTTAATTCACTTAATCATTTCCACTAAATGAAAAATATGTTATAGCTTAATTAGCAACATTTGCTATGTTGGAACCTATTCAATCTCAAAATAATATTATTCTAGGTAAAATATACCTTAATGAGGATTTACCTATAAATTTAATATCCTTATTGTCTTGAACTTAAATATCAACTAATGCATAAAATGATGGATATCTTAAATACTTCACAAGTATTAAATATCTCAAACACTAAACATCTTTAGTACATTATTTATGTACTTGGACTAGAACAGGTAAACAACTTCCAATCTATCTCTATAGATTAAATTCCCAAAATTAAGTTGTTACCTTTTCATAACCAATAAGAGTTGTTCTTGGACAATTATCTTTTCAACAATTAAAATATGAATTATTTTTGTTTGTGAGAAATAAGTCTCCACATACTCCTACTGTAAAGGACAATGACATTCCCACTAACCTTCTCGTAGACATGATAAATTCATAGTCATTTATAAAACAAACTTTTTTAATTTATTAAGAAAGTGAATATATGAACATCTTGTAGCCTTTTAACTATACATCAAATGTATCAATAAAGCCACTAGTTCCAATTAAATGTATTGTCATGAGATTTGAACTTTTAAATTTCTTTTTACTACCAACTTATCATGGGAACTATTCTCCTATAAGTATATATTGAAACAAATAATTTGTTTGATAGGATTGTAAGATTTTGGTATCTTATAACATTTTATTATCCAAGTTAGTTATAAAGTTAGTGGATAATAAATGCTTCAGCTAAGCATCACTTCCCAAAATCATTAACTTTAACTCTTTAAAAGTCTTACCATTTCATATCTAATATGAATTCCTATTTATTAATTTAATTAGAACTTTCAAAGGTAAGTTGTAGTGCTATGTATAGCTATAGAAGAAATAAATATTACATCACACAATATCTTATTTTATATTTTCCTCATTACATAAATCCATACACTTGTGGAATTTTATTGTGGAGGTATTCACCAAAGAATCTCATTCCTTATAAATAATTGAGAAATTTAAAACTCACCACATCGATCTCTTCAAGTGCTTTTACATTCTTAATGCTTAATTTCTACTTAGATTTAAGTACTTTAAACTTTTCAAAATGTTAAATCATTATTTTATTTAATACATATGACTATATTATATAAAGTCATTAATACTTTAATGAAATACAACACTACAAGAAAAATGGAGTTTAGTGACGAAAATTACCGACGAAATTTGTACACATTCTGTCGAAAAGCTTATTTACCAACGAAATTTACTGACGGACAAAGGCGTCCGAGATACGGCCGTAGGTAAATTTACTGATGGAAAATTTATATACCGTCAGTGAATATACCGATGGTTATTCTATTCGATCGGCAAAATTTACCTAAGGAAAAAATTTTCCTTCAGAAAAATTACCAACGGATTTGGTTATTCTTTCGGTAATTACCGACAGTTATTTTTTTCCGTCGGTAAATTGAATATATTTTACCGATGAACTTTTTTTTTCCGTCGGTAAATTTGTTAAAAACTATTTTTAAAATTTACTTGCAAAGTGTTCAATTTCTCTGGAAGCCACCATGGAGAGAACTTTGCTAAATCTCTTCGTACCAATCACAACACTTATTATATTCTGGTTTTGGTGGAAAGTTAATAAAATAAAGAAGGATGTGGCTCTACTGCCACCAAGTCCTCAGGGATTGCCAATAGTTGGATACCTTCTATTTCTTGGCTAAGACATTCATCGAGATTTTACAAAATTGGCTAGTGTCTATGGACCCATCTACAAGCCTTGCCTTGGTAATAAACTGTGCCTTGTGGTTAGCTCGTTTGAGACCAAGACAAAATCTTTGCGAATTGCAACCCACCTCTCACTACTAGAATCAACTCTTTGGGTGCAAATAACATAGCTTGGAACCCCTATGGTTCTGAATGGAGAAAGATGCGCAAGGTTTTGTTAGTGAAATTTTAAGTAATAAAAACATTGATGTTTGTTATCGTCTAAGAAAACAAGTGATTAAGAAGATTATAAGGCATGTGCATGGTAAAATTGGACAACCTACAGATATAGGCCAACTGGCTTTTATGACAAGTATGAATGCCCTCGTGAGCATTTTGTGGGGACGTACATTAGAAGGAGAGGAAGATTTTAAAGCTACAATAGAGTTTAGAAATTTATGTTTGGAAATGATGGTGGTGATGGGGAAACCAAATATTTTTGACTATATTCCCATGCTTGCAAGATTAGACTTACAAGTCTTGGAGAGGAAAGCAAAGAAAATCTCTGTTGGAGTTGAAATTTTCTTTAATTCTATAATATGCATGTCTTGTGCTTTGCTTTTAGCGTTAACCCACTTCCTTTGCTCTTGTCCTTCAGCTTTATATTCTTAGGGCTAGTCGAAGGACTTCTCCTTACACAGCTTTGAAGCTTTTTGGCCTCATAGTCAAGCTGTTCTTTATCTCTAAGCAGACTTTGATACTAAATTGTCGTAGATGTCTCATAAATAATTACTCATTTTATACTATAATCATATTATAATATAATCTAAGCATATCATATTATACTATAATATAAGCATAATGCATTACAAAAATATCAATGTAAGTTGTATCATATTTTAAGTAAAAGAACTGAAATTATGAAATTCATACTAAAAAAGAACTGAAAATAAAGAACTGAAATCATGTTTTCAAAAAACATACATTTCATCAGACATCTTACATGCATCAGAAATTCATCCTAACATCACAACTAAAATCACGTCTTGTCCCTTCTATCACTAAAATTTATACCTTAAAGTTGTTTTCTAATTAAAAAATACACAAATAAATGAAAGTGATCAAATACCCAAATTAACTTTCATCCAATATATGAAAAAACACATGACAGTAGTTGCAAAAATACCTCCACTGAAGGACACGATGACAATTGTCGAAGAAGACAATGTCGATGAGAGAAGGGGAGTCCGCAATGGAGAAACCAGAGAGAAGAAAACCAAAGAGGAGACACAGCAGGAAGAAGGAAGAAGAAGACGCAGGTGGGGGGGAGATGTCGGGTGAGTTTAAAGTTAAAGAAAACGACGTCATTTGGTTTAAATTTACTGACGAAATTTACCTACGAAATTTTCGTAGGTAAACTCAATTTTTTTTAATTCTACCAACAATTCTCGCCTTTTTATGCTAAAGCCTCCTTCTTTACCGACGGTCATCTTCTATTGTCGCTAAAGTCCATTGCAAAATTTGTCAGGATGATTTCCCTCCATATTTAGCGACGGATATTAGTACCACTGCTAAACAAAAATTTTCCTGTCAACTTTACCGACAGAAATGGATTTTTCATCGGTAATTTGCAACGTTATATTTTTCGTCGCTAATTCTTTATTTTCTTGTAATGCAAGTATAATCCTTTTATAAATAGTTATTCCATCTAATACATCACACGTATAAACTTAACAATTTAATACCATCATTATCTTTTCACTAAAGATTGAATTAGTTTTTCTTCAACTTAACAAGTTTCATATGATTCATAATCAAATAGATACATATATTTTTGTGATTCTCGTTATGATGATTTAGCCAACATGGTATAAAAAGATAGTCTCGATTATATAACTTTATATTCTTGCCACTTATGTTAAGTGTAAATCGCCATTGATTCAATAGATACAAACTATGTGTATGAGATTGAATCAACTACTTTTACTTAATAATCTATTTCTTATCATGCATTGAACGTTATAATAATATTGAATCTAAATTCAGTATCAAATACTTATAAGCATCAACTAGAAATACATATGATTTCTATTATATCACGTATAGGCAAGAAAATTCATGCAATTATGTGCTTGTTATGACATCTATTATCATATTCTAGCAAAGTTTTTAATTGATGTCTATGTTTATGCATTTTGTAGAGTAAATTGAATGAAACAATTCCATCAAGGTACTATACCTTTCAACTATACTATATACAATCTCTTATATCATGCTATCATAGTGTTGACTTACATTTTACATATTGTCATCAAAGTTTATAAGACATTAATCAACTTAAAATGTGATTACATTTTGTCATCTATATGATATTGACATATCTCTATAATTTTGTCATCAAATCCTTAACAAAGATTATAGCAAAAAATACATAATGACAATAGAAATTTCCTTTACTCTTCTCAAACATAACATGTATCTAAGATATTTGGTTCACACGCTCTTGGTATCAACTATACTCAGCAATGTAGATTTTACCATGAACAAAATATAAATGTAAGAAAAGCGAGTATTAGTTATATATCATTTCTATTAAATAAGATCTGGACTTTAATTGTATATTTGTTACTCCCACTATTTTATTTGAAATAATAGTCCACACTACTATTTAAGATTAATCTTTCTAGTGGGCTAGGATTTCATTCGAATTTAGTTAATATTGATTTTGCTTAACAATCCAATTAAACTTAAATTAAGTGGATAACAACTTTATTAATCACTTCTCATATAACTCCTAGATATGTTAAGTGATAACTCTTATAAAAATATATCTTATATGTTATTTCTAACCCTGCCTTTAAATTAATGTGATCATGAATTTGCTCATCTAAATCACACTAATTTAGTTAAGTAGAACTCACTGTTATAAATCCAAACATATTTAGGTTAAAACAGTAAAATTAGACAAATTCAAGTGAGCCCATATACAATCATGATATCATATCTCATCTCAAAACCTTAAGGCAATAAGTTATGAGTTATATCCTTGTATATAACTCACTTTATCCATTTGTCTATTTGTGATGCGGATGACTCATTTGTGAATTTCTAACAAAATCCTCTTATATCATCATCAAAATAGTAAACAAGGTGTAAAAATATAAAAAAATACTCATCTAATTTGCTAAATTATAGTATACAAAGAGCATAAGGTAGTCTTCATCGCCTGTACTATAATGTGTCTTTCAATCGAGATTTTAGTGATCTTTTGTCCATTTTGCTCATTTAATTTTCCGTTATTTATTTTTGAATTATTAATTTGTTAAATAATTTATTTGAAATACATAAATTATAATTTATTATCCAATGAGAAATACAATAACTATAAGTTTCACAAATTAAAAAAAGTTATATTTGTGGTGCTCAGATCTTAAAGGCACGTGACGATGGGTCAAAAATAACACTTCTATCCAATGTTTTTAAAACTGAACCGGACCGGCCGGTCCGACCGGGAAAACCTGGAACCGGCCAGTCGTCCAGTTCGGTTCTATATGATAACCTCTAAGTTAAAAAACCGACCGGTTTATGGGAGAACCGGCCGGTTTTTAAGCAACCGGATCTACCGGTTGATCAAATATATCATCATTCGTCACTCTCACTCGTCAGATTTAGTAAAGTAGCTCTCACCCTGCCGACTCTCTCGAATGTTCTCCTTCTCC
>JAOQMS010000179.1:8738858-8749574 GCA_027563885.1 Erythroxylum longipes
GTACCAAACAAATATATAATATGGCACTAATTTCCAAAATTATATTATGTATAAATCAATTATGAATTAAATAATCCCTTATGTTCCATTCTAAAATTATTTGTCTTTGCGGTTAAAGTCTATAATTATTTTATTAACCCAAAATGTTGTCCTTTAATGACCCAAAGGCCCAAAAATCAGTCAAGAAGTCGCCCATTGGGCCTGGAAGCCCGTCTGGCGCGTGCCAGCATCAGGAGCAGAGAGTAGCGTCTGGCGCGTGCGTTACACATGCCAGCGTCTGGCGCAGCGCAAACGCGTGCGGTACATGCGCCAGACGCTGCACCATCGTCTTCCTTCGACGATGGTTTCGTTTCTGTTCCTTTTTTTTTTCTTAATCATGGGTCTACCGTTCATCCCTTTCTAATGTTCATCCACTATGTTCTTATTCGGTAGTCAACATAACATCACTTCATTGTGTTCCTTCGTTTCTCTTTCCTATAACACATCCCAAGCCTTACCTTTCTGTTTCAAGAACCAAGCTTTGTCGTTCTTTCTCAACACCTATAAACATATTTTTTATGCAAACAGAAACTTTATCACAAATGAAACATGGCAGTATAAGCACAGAGGATGGTTCGTTCGGTTTCCATATTCATCCAAGAGCAAAATACAGAACCCATTTCATGGCAATGCAACATCTTTTAAATCAACAGAAATAAATCAACACATCATTCATAACCATTATGTTTCGGTGAAATATGCAGACTATTATTAACATAAAAAACAAAAGCATGAAAACGAAAATCATCGAATTGCAGCGTCTTTTACCAGGAAAACAACATCGCACAGACAACACAATCATGCAATTTTATAATCACAAATAGAACAACCATGATGTATGCAGAAATCAATAAGGCAACATCCATGACTCTGATACCAATTGTAAGAGATTTATCGGATCGAATGATTTTGTGCGTACCTGTATCCATGATTGTTTGTTTTGTAAGATATTGATTTATTTCCTTTCTGCTTCCTTCCTTTAATGTGGTTCTTCAATGGTTCAGAATTATTGAGATTTCACACTCTAATAAGTGTTTGTTTCTAACACTTAAATACTCAATCACCAACCATCATGTTGGTTCACCAACCATCATGATGGTTCATTGTTGGAAGAGAAAGGAAAAGAGTTTGTGACCCATTTGAGATCCATTCTATAATACCCAATAACCATTATCTTGGGTGTTTTTCATGGAACTCAAATCTATAAGTTATATGGGACATAAAATAATCTAACAATTTATGATTAATAAAGAGACCAATCATTTTTAAATTTATATAAATAAATATATGCTTTGTTCAACATTGTGTATAGTTATATTATCTATACATGGAACATGATAAGATTATTTACATTTTCCTTCCGGAGTCCAATTTTGGGTAAAGTGGTCTGCTCTCTATCTCCCGTTATATAAAACAACCTTTTTTTTTGGAAACGACATGAAATATGCTCTGTAGTGTAGAGGAGGAGGATGAAGAAAATAAAACATTCCATGATATTATCCTGATTTCTCTTATTTTTATAATATATGTTATTTAATTATTTAATATTAATTATTAAATAAATAAATAATTTAATTTGATATTAATTGTTGATAAAATTATGAATAACTTCACTTAACTTTTATAACTACATTAAATTTTAAATTTTAAATATCTTAAAAATATATAAATTTAAATAAAATTTTTTAATAATTAAAATTAATTATTAATTTATAAATTAAAGATTAATTATTAATGTTTTAATAAAATATAATAATTCTTACTAATAGTTCTCAACAAATATTATATAATAGATTAAAGTAAAATTTATTTATTTATAAAATAGTTTATCTTTAAAATTTATATAATATAGAATTATTATGTTTATCGAAAATAATCTTTAAAATTGCATAATTCTGGCTTTTTATTGAGACGTTGTTCTTGTTGGTGTATAATATATAATTATTAGATATTATAAATTAAAAAATTGTTTTAAAAGTGAAATTAAAGAACTGCTAAAATTAATGTTTGTTTTGCGCTCTCCATACCATATCTGGTTTGGTCCACCGACTACAAAAACATTACTAGATCTGAGCCTGCGGATCTTACTACTGCCCTACATCAATTTATTGCTTTATTTGATATTTTGATTTGGGTCTCCAGAATCTGACAATTAAGTACATGCCCCTGATTAGACGGCAACGCTCCTCTTATTAATTTGACAGAGACATTTCCTGATACAGACATTTTTTAAAAGTGATTTAAGTAAACTATACATTACAGAATCCATCTTAGAATAAAATAACGCAATTATTAGGTTTTAAGCTTTGTTGGGTGAACTATAAACATGGAAATTTATGTAAACTTACTTAAAATCATCTTATACGATTTACGAAAATCAAATATGAAATAAAGGAAGAAGACAACATTTGATAATCGAATTTATAATTTACACAAAAGTCTTATCTAATGACAAACACAGGTGAATGCGAATCTAACATCTCCTGAAACGACAAAAACTATATACTGCCGTATGTATGTATCCGTTACTTTTCCCCCATTGTCCGAAAGCCAAGGAATTTATTATCAGCCAAAGGTGAGGCTCAGGGGAGAGAGAGAGAGAGTACTGCACTACTGCTCATGGGTGTCTCGAGAATCGATAATGTGAATGAGAAGTAAAATTCCCAAAAACCAACAAGCTAGCTTGTAAACTACCCATTTGGCCACTGCCTCTAAAAACGCATCTTTTAGCTTCTATCCCTAATCAATGGCTGTTTCCCTGCCTTCCTTTCCCACCATTTGCCACTCGTAAGCTTGTGTCTGTCTGTCTGTCTTTGCTTCCCAGTATTGAAAGCTGTGTACGAGGTGAGTCATAGTCTGAACTGCTGCATATTCCTTTCTCATTTTGTTTCCGTTCCATTATTTGTCGCCTTGAGTAAGTATGAGAGGGAAAGAATATGCTTTAGGTTTCCAAGAGCCACGAAAGCTTTTTAAATGGTTTTTGTTTTTGCCCAGCACTTGAAACAGCTTTCCCAGAAACTTGACTCGTTTCAACTTCCCAACAATTTTCTCGGGAACCAAGCAGGATAAAGCTGGATTCTTTTTGCTATAACACTTTTTCTTGAAGAGGCTGTTTTATGGAAACTGAAAATGCACTTTCTGGTTTTCCAGAATTTTTTTTTTTTTTTGCTTTTACTTGCTTCTTTATGATCGCAGAGATGGTTCTTTTGATACAAGTTTGCAGCGTCCTTATAATCCTTTTGAGATCTGGTATTATAAACAACTTTGGTCGATTGAATTGGAAAAGTTTGAAGCTAGAATCTTGTGAGCAGGCTTTTCCACTAGTAACGTCATTTCAGTGACTAAAATCCCAAAAAAAGATAAATCCTTCTGTAAAGGCTGACATATATTTCTGTTTAAACGTTATAAATCCTTCTGCTAAAGGCTGACATATATTTCTGTTTAAACGTTTTCACAGTGATTCTCCCTTTTTGCTTTAGATCTTCATTTGAATTTGCTTACTGTTTGTTTCTTGGGAAAATATTCCCTGTAGCTGGACTTCATCTCTTACATTGAGACGTGTACTCAATACTCGATAGGATTAACCTCGGCTTCCGGCTTTTCTCTCCAGACAGAATGAGAGGCAGCGAGAGGGTATTGTCTTGAAGACACGAGTCTTTCCTTTAAACGTTTTCAAAGTTACTCAGCAAACCCCACTTATTAACATAATGGTCCCCAATTTCACGGCAAAATTGTAGGATTTCACCTGTTTGTCAACCTAGTTACAGCATTGCCCCTACAGTCGTTGAATCATCCACGTTTAACGGGGTTATGCTTGTAATTCTCGTAGCTGTAGGACCCATTGCACATTAAATGAGCAAAGGAAAAGGGTGAAGATTGCTGAGTGCTGGTTAGCGAAATGAAACTTGTCTGGCTTTTCTGACTATTATGATGTGAATGGTCAGCATTCAGTAATTGAATGTTCTGCTCTTATTGATGCATAGAAGTTGTATCTTCATGATCTCATTTATTTCTCCATACGCATTCATATTGAATTCTCTCGTCTCAGCTTGTGATATTTTCTGATCTGCTGCAGGTCTTGTGGGTCAGGGAGCATTGTGAAAACCAGCGAAAGCTTACGCTACCTCATTGTTTTCACCTTGTGTCTTTAAGTATAATTGAATTATGCAGACTCCAAAAGGAAGGTAGGTTCTTGTGCTAGTCTTTTAACTCCATAAGAGTGGCCTTGTTTACTTTCTTTGATTTTTTCCTGTTAAATTCTAACAGTTCGTTTTATGCTCCAACTATTCGATCCCATCTACTTTACTGTTTTCCATAACAAGAAAGAGGGTAAAGATCTTTTGTCTTAAATGCCGAGCGTGGTGTAGATCTACAGTTTTCTTCTTCGTTGGTTAAGCATCTCCTCTTTTCTTCTTTATTTTTTTTTATCTTGACGCGTCATTCATGGTTTTTTGTGTTCATCTTGTTTTCCTATACATATTTCATTATCAAGTTCTAAAGTAGGTCCATTTTCCTTACTTCTTCAATGGCAATTTTATTTTTTGGCATAGGAGAAGATTCTTTCCATTTTGTCTTTTGTCTCCTGCATTAATCTCAAGCTATGCTGGGGCCTCTTGTTGGCTTGCAGTTTTGACAATTTTCAAATAAGAGATGATTTCCAAAGTTCAAATCTTTTAATACAGCTAGGAGTTTTCAAATTCCAAACTAGGTCCAAACTAACTAGAATCTTTAAGTGCTATATGGTTTTTCTTCTTTTACTTGGATAGTTATGAGAGAGAGTGAAGAATCTGAAATTCTTCCAAGTCCTGGTCGTAAAATTTGCTGGTTTTGCTGGCAGAAATGGCTCGTCAGAAGCACCTAAAAAGGTCTCTCCTCGAGCTGTGAGGCAACTCAAAACAACTGGACTAGATTCTGACGCTACATCTTCAACTAATCAATCTAGAACACCGAGAGAAAGAAGCCCTAAAGTCACTGAGCGCAGGTCACCAAGAAGCCCCGTACTTGAGGTACATCTTTAACTGCCACAATGCAGAATCTTCAAATCATAAGAGTAGTCTTTTTTTTTTTTGTGACGGGAACTTACATGTGCATATCGGACTTTTACCGGGCTTTCGGACCAGGGAAAGTAGCTTCCTGCTTAGAAAGGGTATCCTGGTTCGATTGTCCATACATAAAACCATTATACCAAAAAAAATTATAAAAACAAGTGTTTTCATGGTACTATAAAAACTATCATGGTACTTTGTCAGTTTCTGATTAACTATTTAGATCTCTTATATGAAAAACAACAATTATTATGTCAACTGATAGTGCGCATGCTTGTTCTTTTTTGTTTTCCGTTGTTTATTGTCTATTTATTAATAATTGTGTGGACTCCGTGGAGTTCCGGCTGATCTGGGAACACTACAGTGTCAACTACAGTAATGTAGGTTCTGTGACAATCATGAGATACGTACATTCATCTGCATATCCACACATTTCATGTCAAAAAAGTATATATATTAGGTGAGCATAATAATTCCAAGCTTAATTGTTATGTTTCTAACAACTTTTTTAACATTATTCTTGGTTCTTGCTCCAGAAGAAGCGGCCCAGCAAACTATCAGAATTGGAATCACAGATGTCTAAGCTTCAGGAGGAACTGAAGCAGGCAAAGGACCAATTAAGTTCTTCTGAATTATGGAAAAAACAAGCTCTAGAAGATGCAGAGGAGTCGAAGAAGCAACTTGTAGACATGTCTTCAAGGCTAGAAGAGTCGCAAAAACAGCTTAAGGAACTGTCATCTTTTGAGAAGGCTCATGTAGTGGAGCAACATAATATATCAAACGAAAAGGACCAACTGTGGAAATCAGAGCTAGAGTCTATCCAGCAGCAGGATTTTATCAACTCATCTGCCTTGGCCTCTGAAATGGGTGAGATTGAGAGCCTTAAACTTCAACTTGAGACAGTTGTTGATTCTAAGGTTGCACAAAACAAACAGTCCAAATCGGCTGACGAGGAACTCCAGACTCTGAAAACAAACCTGATGGATACTCTCTCTCTTGTAGAGAATATGAAAAAGCAACTAAATGACAGCAAAGAATCCGAGGCCCATGCCCAAGCGTTTGCTAATGAAACTCTGCTGCAGCTAGAAGCTGCAAAGAAATGTGTAGAGGCACTCAGGTCTGATGGCTTGAAATCCATGGAAGCCTACAACATGGTGACTTCAGAGTTGGATCAGTCACGGATACGTGTGAATGCACTGGAACAACTCGTGAGCAAACTGGAAACGGAGTTGCATAATGCTAGCAGCAATCACGCCACAGCATGTGCAGTCAATTTTAATACTGATGAGGATATCACTGAAAGTGGGAGATCACAAGAAGCAAATCTACTTGAAGCAGATGTTTGTTCTTTAAAGTCTGAGATTGAACGATTACGATCTGCTCTAGAAGCTGCTGAGGTCAAATTCCATGAAGAACAAATCAATAGCACAGTTCAACTAAGAAGTGCTTATGAATTGGTGGAGCAGATAAAATCTGGTTGTATTCACAGGGAGGCTGAATTGGAATCGGAATTGAAGCAAGCAAAAGTTGATATTGAAGAGTTGAAGGCAGAGCTTATGGATAAGGAAACCGAGTTACAGGGCATTTCAGAAGAGAATGAAGGGCTGAGTATGAAGCTTAAAAAGAATGGACCATACCAGAATGAGTCAGAACTTGGTAACGAGCTTAGAAATTTGAAGGACAACGTTTGTTATCTGAAAGCAAGTTTAATGGATAAGGAGACAGAGCTGCAGAACATACTGGAGGAAAAAGAAAAATTGAAAATACAAGTTGGCAGAAGGGAAATGGACAGGGGCAAAGCAAACGAGCATGCAGATGTAGATATAGAAGCAGCAAGGAGTGGTGAGCGAGAGGCACTTGTGAAGCTTGAGATTGCTATGGAGGAGGCAGATAGGAACAATAAACGTGTAGTGAGGGTAACCGAGCAACTTGAAGCAGCACAAGCTGCTAATTCTGAAATGGAGGGAGAGTTAAGAAGGCTGAAAGTTCAGTCTGACCAGTGGAGGAAGGCAGCAGAGGCAGCTGCAGCCATGCTTTCTTCAGGGAATAATGGGAAGTTGATGGAGAGAACTGGATCAATGGACAGCAACTACAGTCCCGGGAATATCATATCACCTTACTCAGAAGATACGGATGATGATCTGCTAAAGAAGAAGAACGGAAACATGCTGAAAAAGATTGGAGTCTTATGGAAGAAGCCGCAGAACAGGACAACTTGAGGCAGGCATAATTTAGGTTAATTGCGTTAATAATCTAGTTATTTGACGCTAATGTTTACTATGTCTTGTTTGTTGCCTTGGACAGATGATGCCTAAGACGAAAATGGTGGTGTTCCGAGGCTTTTAGCTGCAATCACTGAGGTTAATGTGATCTCATTTCCCTCTGCATATGCATATACTATGGCAGCGAGTTTACACTATGTATTCATATGGAACCATTTAGGACATGCTTGAGACGATACTTTGTTAAGGCCTATTCAGTCGTTTTTTCGCTTTGGACTTGTTCTGTAAATCGTATTATGAAATATGTCACCTGTTTAGTTGCTGCCATCTAAAATTCCCAAATCACTGTCTATTACGACTCTGTGCCCTTTCCCTTATTCATCAGAAAGTCTATATTCCAATGAATAAAAAAATATAAAAATTCCATAATTCATTATTTTTAATTTTATATTAAAATCCATATTTCTTTGTATATGGATTCTTTGTATTTTTAATTTGACCGATTTTAGTTCAAAATTATCAATCTATTAACTATTTGGAGGGATCTTTTAGTCTAAATGCGACAATTTTACGACAAAAAAATGCAAACATGCTTCGTATCACTGTCTAAGATCTTCTTGGTTTGATTTAAAAATTACAATAAGACAGTTACATGTTAAAAATTGGAAGTCATACCCTCCTTATGACTTGAGTCATAATTTTTAGTCCAATGTCTCCCCTACCATGATTTCGGGGAACTTTTTTTTTTTGAAACGGAGAAATCCACACTCGTTATCTTTTAGATGTGCACTGAGTAAATTTCTAAATTGACGCAATAGCGTATAAATCACATCAATCGGATATTCTGTACTAAACAAGCCTTGTACGATAGGCTCAATCGAGAGAGTGTAAGTGAGGGGATTCGAACATTGGACTTTTTGACCCCATGTCCCCTACTTCACCAACTCAACCACTCCCTAAGGGACTCGTTGAACTCGTTTATGTTGGAAAACTAAGTGCCTAAATTATTCAATCATGGCATAGAAAAAACTAATTTTTTCGATTTTTTGATTGGACCTCAATAATTGAATAATTTAGAAATCATAAATTATAAAAGTAATTGAATTGTGCCTAATTTGAATTTTACAAAGTGTTAACTAAAAACTATCTAAGTTCGCAACCTATAATGGTATTTACAAATAAAAAAAAACTCAATGATTTAAAAGTAGTCAAAAGTGTTAGCTCCTTTATGCCTATATCTTGGAACTCAATCTTCAATTCATAGTACTTTACAGACTAAAGAAGCAGCTCATAATGTGAATATGATAATGACTAGATCGTGGTATAATTCATGCATAACATTCAATGATTTACAATCTTATTATTATCAGCATGTGATGGATGTTATTGTCTCTAATGACTAGATCGTGGTATAATTCATTCATAACATTCAATGATTTACAATCTTATTATTATTAGCATGTGATGGATTTTATTGCTTCTAATGGTTCAGGATATATAGCTCCTCAATTGATGGCTACATAGGTAAACTTCTGAGCAATTTTATATATTAAATAAACCATTATTTGTATGAAAGAATAATTACTTAGGCTACTTGTGACACCCCAATCCCGCCCGACGCATGCACGTGCGCCATACGATCACATGTGCACATGCTCGACAGAATTGGCGTGTTACCTATATCACCTTCACTTTATAACATGGCATCATGAATTAAATTATAAATCACACATTTGCTAAAATCCAAAATTTTTCCTCATTTTATATCATAAACCATAATGTACATTGCAGTTTTAAGTTATCATCCATATTTATACAACATCGTCTTATGAGTATAAACAACTCAGTCCACACAGTATGCTACAAACATGAGGAACGCATAAAAGGTATTAACAAACTATGTCTTCAATTTCCAGTTAACCGACCTTTGAGCCATATCTTATCGTCAAAGTTGCACAAAATATGCTTCTATGGAGTCTTAGAAGCTAGGTCGTCTCACTCTCGAACCTGAAATTGTCAACGGTGCAATTTTGATGAGTTTTGCGAACTTAGTAGGGTAACCATCCTCGGTGGTTCACATATGTTATAAAACACACTCAATCATAAACATATTGTCACACAGTTCATATCAACTTGATTAGCATCCAGTTCTATTACAAACAAATTGTATTTCAGTCAAACAATTTAATCGAACTATCACTTCATTGCACTTGAATAAAACATAATCATTGGTTTAATACCATGTATTCAAACATATAACATTCTTACAGCTTTACAAATCATTCAATAAATTCAAATCATATGTGAATGCTATATGTATGAGACTTATATTCGTTTTTACATTGTTGTGACTGTTTGCCTTTTTTTTTCAGTATCCCGTATCATCGGGCTCTTTCATACTGTCTCTTATCCGTTGTGGATACAGGGTTCATTGATCACAGTGAGCCTTAGGCTCTAACCACATATGTTTGAGCTTTAAGCTCTTTTCTGTACTAGTCTCAGTCAGTAGCATCACCAGTCACAACTGCCTTTATTTTACATGTATTGAGATGAAATGCAAGTCACAAATCATTCAAATACAATCAATCACTTTCATTCACATTATCTCAGTCAATACAATTAGTCATAACATTCAGTAACTTTTAGTTGAGAATCATTTAGGCAGTCTCATTCACATACAAGTAGCACTTCTAATAATATTTACATGCATCAAATGCCACGGACAAGTATTGTCCAGAATTTAGTACACAATCAGTACATATTCATCATATATCAAATTCAATTCAATGATTATCAGATCAAATTAAAGTGAGACCATCTTAGGTTACTCACAATTGCTCCCTTAAGCCTATCGCCTTTACGTTCCGACGATATCCTGAAGCGGTCGCGCTACTTGCTCTCCTATATGCATTAAAACAATTGCACATTACTATACTGCTTATGTAACTAGGAAAACACATATATATTGAAAGGTATCATGTATCATGCATGTGCAATGACAAATTCTCGGGTATATTTCTGTAACAAATTGATGTACATATCAATTGTCATCCAATTGTGCCAAAATTCACACACTAAATCACTATTCCAGCTTTTGTTGAAAGCACCTCATTCGGTTCAACTTTGCATATTCAATAACTACAGGACATGATTTCTGTCACTGGTAGTGCTACAACTTAAGCCAAGACTTACTTTCAAGCTAATTTTTAAAGTCTTAGAGACAGAATTAAGATTAGACTTCTCAAGAAAGTTGAGAAATATGTCTTAAGTTTAATCTAAATTAAGAATCAACTCATTTGGAAATCTGTAAGTCAAGATATAAGCAAAGCACTGAAGCATGTTCAATGAAAATATTCCAGTTCATACTATTCCAGCACACCTCAACATTTTCATCCTAAACTCATCAATCA
>JAOQMS010000179.1:8757130-8778108 GCA_027563885.1 Erythroxylum longipes
AATGACGTAGGTCACGCTAGGCACTAGATGAGCGTAAGACGGACAGAGATTCACGTCACATGGATCATGGAAAGGGGAATTGGTTTTGTCCGGTTCGAGGATAAGACAGGGTGTCTGGTCTGGTCTGGGCTTAAAAAGAACGAAACAAACAACCGTTACAGAAATCATTTGCTAAATGCCAAGCTCTGGTGTTTGGTAACGTATGATGTATAATCTATGCCATCACTTTTCTCACACTCACTCCAACGAGATGGAGACAGAAGGAGAGGTTTCTAAGTTTGAATCGCACGACAGTTTTAACTACTTAAGACCTGTGTTGGATAGAATATATTATAATTAAATTAGTATATCATCCAACTCACTCAACAGTAAGTGACTTTTTGTATGGGATAACTTAATAAGTGTGCAAGTCTTGAAAATGCCTCGTGTCACTTGCGGGCTTAATTTAATTTGTTCAAGTCACTCAACCTGTAACTTACGGTGCTTATAGTGACTGAGATATGAAGGAAGAAAACATCATGTACTCATCATTCTTTTATAAACTATTCAAAGGATAGCCTGATGCATTGAACCATGCATCTTCATTTTTTTTCATAATATTGTAATCAGTAGTTATTATTCTATGAGTGCGTTCTCTTAATTTAATAAATTATAGGAAGGATTTGCTCCAACAATTGCACCAGTAATATACAAGTACACGCCAATTTGGGCTTACGTACCATGCACTAGTCAAATGGGCCGGACCAAGAATAATGTGTATGTGTCCGAAAGAACGCCAAGCTCAACTGACGAGCTAGGCCTTGAATCTCCTCTTCAGTCGGTGGATGTGTCACTCTTCCTGTCTTCGTTAGCCCATTTGAGGTAAATAGTAAACGCTAATTCATTCTAAACAAAGGAACTGCAAGCCCATTATGATCTCTAATCAATGTTATGCCTCAAATCGTTTTAGGCACATCGCCCGGCGCGTGCCATTTGGGACCAGCAATGCAAATAAGGGAAGAAGCTGCTTTCTTTATTAAAATCTAATAATTACATTTGAATGGAATTCACTATCTTTCCATATATCTTTTTTATTTTTCAAAATTTTAAATTAAAAATAATAAAAGGTAATTTACTCATCCTATGTTTTTTAAATTTTTTCCTACTTTGCATTAAAATTTTCTTAATATATGTACAAATATTTATCTAAAAATTCCAAATATTTAATATTTTATAACAATAACAATTCAATACAATTAGTACCATTTTATTGTTGGTAATAAGTTGAAAATTTAAGATTCTCATTGACCTAAATTAAGAAATTAAACTCTCAATAAGTACGATTAGTAGGTGGTTCTAAGTTGAAATTTAGACGTCATAGTAATCTAGAATTGAGACTAACTTCATACCATTTTCTTCTAAATTTGGTGAGAGTTGATATGGGAGGGACGGTGGATCTAACATCACAATTTTCTATATTGTAAAACACGTTTCTCATTCCATTACACCTGTATAAACAATTACTCTTATTTTAATTAATAAATTTAATTAATATATCTTATTTTAATGTATTTAAGTCCAACCAAACATACTACGGCTTGCTGGAGGTTAGGTATAAGCTTGCATATAGTAAATGCTCTTTTACTATTTCTTTTTCAAGGACCGATTGACCATCAACTAGAAAGCAACATATCCTCTGACAAACGCAATTAGTCAAAATTGGTGCGAACCCCTTTCGATTATGGAGTCATTAATTCCTTTTCTCTATCAGATTTTTTTAATTATATATATCAGAATATTTATTAGCAACATAATGGTAATTAGTGAAGATTCATGGATCAGCCGCTGTCATTTGGGAGTTGTTAGAATGATCTGATTCGATTCTTGCATCTGAATATGGAACGGAAACAATCCTAACGAAGTCCTCCAGCACTCCTCCGCCTCCTACTCAACCTCTAATCTCTGCTGCTGCTTCTTTTATTGCATGCAATACCATTCAATACTAGCTACCAAATCGATGGCCACTCGCTCCTCAATGTTGGCCCCACCTCCTGGCCAAATCACAATCAATCCCGATCAAATTCATCTGGTGGCGGCGACCAAATTGCCACTGCTTCTACCGAAACACTGCCGCCGTCGCCGTCTTCTTCTCGCTTTGGCCTGCGTTCCCGGCGGAGCAAATGACGACGGCCCCAAGAAGAGCAAACCCGAGCTCCAAAGTCTCTTGGAAGAATCACTCGATGACGTGGTGGCCAGAGACGCGCTTCCAAGTATGATAAATGCCCAATTGCCGTTTTTTTAATTTGTTTCTTGACTTTATGAGAAATATTTGATTTTGGGATCTTTTCCTTTCCGGGTGTTTCTTTTTAGAGCCTTTATCGTCCAATCTTCCCACCAGTTCTGTCTCTGATGGGTCGCGTCTTCGCGTCGCTTTCCAGGTGGGTGCCTAGTTTTTAAAATGTAGAATTGAATTTGGTTTTAATGTTGGTTTTGATCTTTAATATTTGCACATGTGTGATACAGGGTGTTCGTGGCGCCTACAGTGAATCTGCAGCAGAGAAGGCTTACCCAAACTGCGAAGCAGTGCCGTGCGATCAATTCGATACCGCTTTTGAAGTCATTTCCTAAACCATTCTCTCTTGTTTGCTCCTAAATTTGGTTTCTTCATTTACTTGTACGTTGAGTCATGGCTGATGGATTGATTATAAATTTGTAATGTTAGATGACTGCAGTGTTTCAAATGAGTAGTTCTCATACAGAGAATGCTTTTCCCATTGTTTGTTTGTCTGGTTGATTTGAAACAAGTTACAAGCAATGTATTTCATGGGCGAAGATGCGTGCTTTTTGTGGTGTATTTGGCAGAGAACTGCGGAGTTACAGTTGTCTGGTTCTCTGTCTTGCCTAGCGGTTTGCATTGCATCTGATGACACAAGTTATTTTCTCCAATCCAAATCCATTTACGAAAATTCAGTTCTCAGGCACTGTTACCTACGCTGTCATACTTTTAGTCAGGAACCCTCGTGATTTGACAAAATTTTCAGCACCTTTAGCCTGTTTCTCACAGGCAGTTGAGTTAAATGGATTTGGTGTAGTTCCAAGTTATCCTGAGTGAATTTGTTTAAAGCAAAGTGTCGAAAATATTCCACATAGATTCAAGTCTCATCTTTCCCAGGAGAAATGTTCAGTTTTGGGTGCAGAACTGTTTTTATGATCTGTTTTTAATGGATTTAACTGCACATGGTTCATGTTTTTCCTTCTGACAGGCTGTTGAACGATGGCTTGTTGAAAGAGCTGTTTTGCCTATTGAGAATTCTTTGGGTGGAAGCATCCACAGAAATTATGATCTCTTGCTTCGTCACAAGCTGCATATAGTAGGTGAAGTTAAGTATGCTGTGCGCCACTGCTTATTAGCAAATCATGGGGTTAAGGTTGAAGACTTGAAAAGGGTTCTAAGTCATCCACAGGTATAATTTAGTAGACCCTGTTGAAGTTTTACTTTCTATTCTATTTATTCAGTACTGCTTATGTTTCAGGCTCTTGCTCAATGTGAGCATACATTAACTAAGTTGGGATTGGTAAGAGAAGCCGTGGATGATACTGCAGGTGCAGCAAAGGTAGGCCTAATGCCATCTATTAGCAAATCATTTCCTTGTGACTTTGGGATTCAGCTTGTTCCCATCACTATGTATACTTCGGTGATTCTGAATTGGTGAGAGCATTGCTTCTTACCTATCCATGGGATGGCTACTGTTGTTGCAGTTCATAACTTATGTTATAGCCTTGTTTGGCACAATTTCAAAATTTTCATTAATTGCTAGAACTGATGGGATGGTTAGATTTTTCGTTTGCAACTGATTTTAATTTCTCTATTTCTGTAGCATGTTGCACTTAACAAACTACAAGATACTGGGGCTGTTGCTAGTGCTGTGGCTGCTAGGATCTATGGCTTGAATATACTAGCTGAAGATATTCAGGTTAACTTTTACATAATGTTTGCTCGGTGATACTGGAATAAATGCTACATGCTCATTTATTCATACTGGCTTGAATTCAACATGCTAATTACAGGATGACTGTGATAATGTTACTCGATTTCTGATGTTGGCAAGGGAGCCCATAATTCCAGGCACGGACAGGCTGTTCAAGGTTGGCTGTTTTATGATAGAAAATTCCAGGAAGTTAAAATTACCGATCCATCTTTGCTTGTAGACTGTTTGAAAACAGACTTTTGCTAAGAAATATGGCTCTTGGCATCTCAGACTACTATTGTCTTTTCACTGGAGGAAGGTCCTGGAGTGCTTTTCAAGGCACTTGCTGTTTTTGCTCTTCGACAAATCAACTTAACTAAGGTAATTGATATATCCTAAAAGTTAATTGGTCATTCTTGATCCCCTCTCTCCTCTATCCACAGCTCCCTCTCTCAAACACATCTTGCATACTTGTGAAGCTGGATTATGAGATATGTTCTTTAGGCTGTCTTATACTTTGATTTTTAACCAGATTGAGAGCCGTCCCTTGCGCAAGCAACCCTTGAGAGGATCCGATGATGGCAATGCTGGTTCTCCAACGTACGTTTAGTGACAGATTATGGATGCATTTGTACACAAAACATCAGGAAAAACTTAGATAATTGGATTTTCCTTAAACTCCACTCTGTTTACCATCTTCCTCAGTCAACGGAGTCATGTTTGGAATATTTGTTTGTTGTTCTAGCAGATACTTTGACTATCTTTTCTATGTGGATTTCGAGGCATCAATGGCCGACCAGAATGCACAAAATGCCCTCAGGCATCTAAAGGTTTAGTTTATCTTATTTTATTTTTCGAGTCAATACTATGATACTGTTCTTGACCATGAATGACATAGAATTATGCACGTGCGCAGGAGTTCGCCACATTCTTGCGAGTTTTAGGGAGTTATCCGGTAGACACAAGCATGATATGAGTGATCCTTTAATGTAGTAAGAATCCAGAGTTACTCCATGATATCGTCAGAATCATTCATTTCTGTTTATGGGATTTGCTGAACATTGTGAAGAGGCCTGAACGTCATCAGGCTGCCCACCTTGTTTTGTGCTGTCTCCTCATCTCTCTTCACTTTACAAGAAATTGTTCAAGGAATGTAAAGTTTTTTCCTCTCAATTGATTGTTTTTTTGGATAAAGACATAAATGATTTGTTAAGAGTAACTTATTGGGTTTGTAGATCGTAGAATTGGTATGAAAATAGAGTTAGTTTATTACCTTGCAGCAAATAAATTGGTTGTAATTTCATGTATGACATTATTATTTAATTAATAAAGACATTTTTTTCTTCATGTACGATGTTAATTACATTTGATGTTTTAATAGTAAAGGTAAAATTCCTATAATAATTACTGTATAATTGAAATTATGATGAGATTATAATTATGAGATTCAATTTACATTTATGTATTTTTCTCAAATTATTCTTACTTATAGTTTCATTAGGACAAGATATTGATGAAATAATAAAATTAGCACAAGTTGTATTTCTTTGTCATCAAGAAAGTAATTGATCTTATAAATTAAAGTATGGAGATACTTAAATTGACGTGTGAGTGCTTATTAAAGAATAAATTTACTAAATTGACTCGATTATGAGAATCTCAAATGAAATATTACTTAAGTGTCTATGAATTTTCTTGTTATAATGCTTGTATAATTAATCTTTATATTTGAAATTACCAAGTTATCTCATTTGAGCATTACTGTATTTTAATGCTACTTACAACTTGTCCTATTTTATGAGAGCTTAGTATGTAGTACTTAGATATAGTATAAACCACATAAATACAGTTGGGTAAGTCAATAAATAATTCATCACTTTAAAGTAATTAGAGAGAATATTTTACTATTCTTGACTAGTAATGATTTAAGGAATTCTCTGGCCAGAGTTTATTGACATTTCAAAAGTTGTTTTCGAATATTAATTATAAATTGATTACTAAATAACAAGAACAAACATGGTTGGATGCAAAAGAGTAAACACTATATTCATATTCTATCAAATTGGAACATTGGATAATTAAATGATTAAATTATATATCATAATCATACATGAAAAGTTAAATCACTTTAACATTCCTAATATTTGGGTAGTCAAATATGTTAGACGTCAATATCAATCTATTATTATAAATTGTTTAATTAGAGAATTAAAAAAATTAAAAGGAATTTTAATTTATCTAATTCTAAATATGAATTAGAATTGTAAATTATAATTATTAAAAATATATACACATAAAGATTAGTTTAAAGAGATGAATCAATTTCAAATAAGTTGAACTTAATTTTAAAGCTTGAAAAATTTTAGGAATTAAATTTGAAACACTAAGGAGCTGTATTTTTTACTATTCTGTAGATACTGTTATAGGCTAGCCGTGTGAAACAGCTCGTAATTGACAAATTGAAAAAGTTTCGAAAAGATTTCATTAAAAATATCAAATTAAGTATGATTTTATATTTTATTATTCGAGTGTTTTGTAAATTATTAAATTATTGATGTTCAATCAAGAACATAGAACTTTATTTTTTTGCTGTGCTCGTGATTTGACGAAGGTGGGCTTCCTAACAAATGGGACTCCTAAAATTTGTTTCTTTCCTGGTCACGAAGGAAAGTTGAGCTCATAGTTTTCCATGTACATGTGTATAAATTCATCTGGGTTGGGGCGCTCCTTTAATTCTTTTGATTGTACTATGCAAATTTCTGAATGTAACACTTTGTTCCCACGATTACTACGGTTGGTGCAGTGTCCTGGAGACATTCTAATGCAATAAAACGCAGTTCTCTCCTACACATCTCACAATTGAATTTGCCTTTGCCATGGAAGCGTGCTGGCTCATCCTCCGAAACTGAAGATAGTACCCTCTCCATTCCAAATTTGTAGCATCATGTCACAGTTGTGAAAATGAGTGATAGTAGTTTATTAGGCTCTTTCCAATAAACATACAAATGTAAATTATTTTTCACTTGCAAATATCCATCATGAGTTCCCTTTAGCAGAACTTTGGGATTTCAAATTGCTTTTTTCTTGGTTTGTTTTTCCCTTCCATTGGTGCCAGAATGATGTATCAAAACCTGACTTCAATGGGGTCTGGACACTTTTCACCCTTTTCCTAGGTTTCTTTTATCGCATCAGGGTACTTCTGCAAATAGGTTATTTCATGCTATATTGTATCTTGTAACAAACTGCCCTCCAGAATTGTATCTTATTCTCAGGGTAGGGTAAAGGAAAATAAGAAAAGTAGAACAGCATAAAGCAATACTAACATTCCTCTTGCTGCAGTTTGTGGGGAACTTAAATCAGTGTCCAAAAATCCAGATAACATTAGCCTTATTTGTCACTAAAGCAATGCTGTTGATTACATAGACAGGCAAACATATTGAAAAAGTATAAACTAAGCTCAATAATCCTGAATTGTGCACGGGTGCTATAATGAATCAGGATATGCAGTTTCTAAGTTTATAAAGACTTGTATTTCCTTTTGTCCTTAGCAGCAAGTTCTGCCATAGTATTTGTTCGCTTAAATGTATGGGCAGCCACTAGATCGAAATCCAAAAAGTTCACCAAACTTGATCCTCGTGTTTGTCCTACGTAATTTTGAAAAATTGAAAAAAAAAAAAACAGAACTCATCCAAATCCAACTCCTGCGTTCCCAAATTTAACAAACCCCAGTTTATGAAGAACTGTTGTATTTGCAGTTTCAAAATTTGGTTTGAGATATGAACAAATCCTATGTATGTGCTCCTCCTCTCATGGATGGGACTCAGTTATTCTGCATAAGAGTTGTAATCAGTTCCAGAATTTCACCTCGCATATCAGCAACAGCAGATGGAGTGACCTGTTCCTTCACCGCAGAAAACCATAAACAGTTAGGTTCTTTCAGGTCATTGCTTTCAATCCAAAGGCATATGGATCTTGCAATGGCTGTAACATATAATCCGCAATCATAAGAATTCAATTGCTGAGGCGAATCGGTGAGTCCAACATATGACGCATGAGTTTCTGCATCAGAGGTAGACATGAACCCCTTAATACGTTCATAAAGTTGACAAGAAGCTCTTTTGTTGATTCCATAACAGCTATCGTGATGAATAAATGCATTTGAACTTCTCTCGTAAACAAGTAAGCTCCAGTGTGATCCACCTTCAGCAACAGTAACATCATTGTTGTTGTTGACAGGAAAAATCACCAATCTCTTCTTTGGCAATTCAAGAGGTTCTACAAAATCCTTGAGAGTATCAGCATCAGAGCAGTTTGCTATCCAGAAAGCAACTGAAGGTGCAACCAGTAGGACATCTTTAAATGGATGGCTAGTAGCAAGGTAGCTGAAATAGAACTCTATTATTCGGTCGTTAAGATAGTGAGGACCGCTGAGGATACCCAAATCAGATTTCCTAAGAACAACATCATTGTAGCCGAGAATCTTCTCATCATCCGTAGATCTCCTCATGTTGCAGATATCAAAATTCTTTCTGATCACCAAAAAATGGGTTAACATATATATAACAAAGAAAGCATGGCTTTTCCAATCAAAAACTACTCCTGCAAAAACCTAACTGTTATTTTGCAGTTTGTAAAAACTTTAAAGTCATGAATCCATGATTCTAGGCCATTTGAATGGATACTTCAAGAAAAGGCCCATCTTTAGGCATATTCATATTGGACACACAAATATCGGACCATTTTCATGATTTCACCTAAAAATACTCTGTATGAATCAAATTCTTGACTCAAGCACATGCAAACCCGTACATGAAATTTCAATCCAAAACTTACCCACAAAAGCTTTTTATCCAATGATCAACGGGATTGCTTCTAAATACCAAGATACGCTCTTTTGAATCATACCATTTACAGATAATGGAAAGCCAAAACAGCAAGGCACAAGCAAATCAAACACAAAAAAGGCATGTAGCAAAAGGGAGACGCAGAGAGAGAAGTAACGGTAAGCGAAGATACTTACACAAGTCTATCGGTTGATCGGACTCTGCAGTGTTAAGTGAAGCGAGATTCTCTAGTATAGCAGGTCCTTTCTTCAATGTCTCAAACAACATTTCAACCCCGCGTTGCTTGGATAAATACATGGACGATTATATGTATATATATATATTGGAATTAATACTTACATACAAAAAAAAAGTTAAAACTTTTTCAAAAATTCCAATTATAGCCTAAATTTTAAAAGTAACAATAAAGTGTATAAATTTTTAATTTGTTTCAATTCTAGCCCAATGTTAGTTCTATCATTATTTATACTGACGTGCCAATATCACGTATCAATAGACCATTACTAATCAAACAAGTTAGCATAATGTAATAACACATATTTGATGAGGTGGTGAGAAGAAGAATTAGAAGAGAATGTGAGAGAAGAAGGAGAGAAAGAAAGAGAGAAAAGGTGAGGAGAGAATTAGGATTTTTGTTTTTTAATCATAAAAAAATAACCGTGAGTGGCAATATATATGTGGCCAACTCAGCTTCAGGTTGTTGTAACAGAATAGCTAAAGACAAAATTTGTAATTAACAGTATTGAAACAATTAAACATTTGTGCCCTGATTCTCTCTTTTTCGGCAAAGCCATAGAGCTCTTAATAGCTGAATCTCAACCATATAGCCCACAGGGCCTAGTTCATGACACTCCACCGTTCTTAAAAGAAGAGCCCTGTCCTCAAGGGTCAAACTTTGGAAACTGCTTCCTCATGTGCTTAGGATTCTCCCACGTAGCATCTTCTGGGTTTCTCCCATTCCACTGTACCAACCACTTAAGTCCATCTGAATTACCCCTAGTTACATATCGCTTTTGTAGCACTTTTTCCAGTTCAAAGATTGTGAGATCTGTCGCTGCTTTGTACTAGAGTGTTTGAACTAGGGAACTCAGCAGCTTTACTTTTCTTCAACAGTGAAACATGCACTACCGGATGTATCGTAATGCCCTCTGGTAAATTTAATTCATAAGCCACTTCCCCTATTTTCTTTTTGACTTCATAAGGGCCATAGAATTTGGCACTTAACTTTTGATTGCTCTTCTGTTGCATGTTATTTTGTCGATAAGGTTTAAGTTTGAAATAAACCTTATCTCCCACTTTAAAGGTTCTTTCAGTTATGTTCTTATCAGCCTGCTCCTTCATTATGTCTTTAGCCCGTTGTAGATTGAGCTTAAGGGTGGCTAACATCTCTTGTCTGCTAGATCTGAGCTCCATAACCTTATCCACAGGTGATTCAATGGTCAAGGGGGCTGCTTGCGACGGCGGCTCATATCCATAAAGTGCTTCGAACGGTGTAATTTTGGCTGCTGTATGGAAGGTGGAATTATACCACCATTCTGCCAGATGAAGCCAATGAGACCATTGTTTGGGGTGCTCGTGAGACATGCAACGCAAGTAGGTTTCCACACACTGATTCAGACACTCAGTTTGTCCGTCGGTTTGAGGGTGATACGAAGTGCTCATCTTTAACTCTGTTCCCATGCCTTTGAAGAGTTCCTTCCAAAAGAGACTTGTGAAGATTTTGTCTCTATCCGAAATAATTGCTTCAGGTGCTCCACGTAACCTGTAGATCTGTTCCAAAAAAGTCTGTGCTACCTCTTTTACTGTGAAAGGATGAGTTAATGCTAAAAAGTGAGCATATTTGGTAAAGGTATCAACTGTGACCATTATCACATTCTTCCCTGCGGACATTGGTAATCCTTCAATAAAATCCATGCTAATTACTTTCCAAGCCTCATTGGGTACTAGAAGAGGCTGTAGTAACCTGGGTTATGGTAGATTCTCATGCTTACATCGTTGGCATACATTGTTTTATGAATTGTTTAAGATGACTCTTCATCTGAGGCCAAGCAAATACCTGTTTTAGGTGGTGGTAAGAGGCCTGGAATCCAAAATGCCCTCCTATGGGTGAGTTATGAATCTCTTGGAGGAGTTGTCGCCGAATGGCCCCATTGGTTCCCACATATAATCGCCCCTTATATCGCAATATTCCTCCCTAATAACTGAACTTAGTAGGGATACTTGTGTGTGTGAGAGCTAGGATTATTTGTTGCTGTGCTACGCTGTCATCCTTTTAGCTTTTCGCTAACTCTTGAACCCATGCTGGCTGAGCAGTGGATATTGCAGCCAAAGTAGCCTTTCCTAGTTCATGAAGTCTTGATAGTGCATCGGTTGCCCTATTTTCCTGCCCCTTCCTGTACTGAATAGTGTAATTTAAGCCTAAAAGTTTGGTAAGGCTCTTCTTCTGTAAGTGCGTATGTATCTTTTGCTGTAACAAGTATCTGAGACTATAGTGATCTGTCTTGATAATGAATGGCACTCCTTCTAGGTAATGCTGCCACTTTTCTACTGCAGCTGTGATTACTAGTAGTTCTTTCTCGTACACCGATAAGCCTTGGTTCCTGGGGCATAAAGCCTTACTGAAATAAGCTATTGGGTTCTTCCCTTGCATCAAAACTACCCCTATGCTATAATTGCTAGCATCTGTTTCCAGGATAAATGGCTCATTAAAGTTCAGAAGTGCGAGAACAGGAGCTGTGATCATAGCCTTCTTCAAGATAAGAAATGATATGTAGGACTCTGGTCCTCAGTGGAATTGATCTTTCTTGAGTAAATTGGTTAAGGGCCTGCTGATGGTACCGTAGTTTTTAACAAACTTTCGGTAATACCCGGTTAACCCTAGGAATCCTCGTAACTCTTTCACTTTTGTTGGAGTGGGCCAATCTGCCATGGCTTGCACCTTAGCTGGGTCGGTTGCAATACCTTCTCCTGATATAACATGTCCCAGTTATTCCATCCTTGATACTCTAAAACTACATTTAGTTTTCTTTGCATAAAATTGGTGTTGTCTCAGCATGTGCAGGACTGTCTTGAGATGATGGACATGATTGGAAAGATCTGCACTATACATTAAGATCTCGTTAAAGAGCACTAGCACAAAATCTCGTAAATATTCTTGGAATAGCTCATTCATGATTGATTGGAATGTGGCTGGCACATTGGTGAGGCCAAATGGCATTACTTTGAACTCATAGTGCCCCTGGTGAGTTTTAAAGGCTGTATTTGGCACGTCTTGTGGTGCCATGCGGATTTGATGGTATCCTGCATGTAAGTCAATTTTGGAAAAAATGTGTGCTCCGTGTAATTCATCCATGAGATCCTCGACTATCGGAATGGGAAACTTATTTTTCACTGTGATGTCGTTGATCTTCTTTTTAATGAGAAGGGCTAGGGATGCATAAGGACTGTGACTTGGCTGAATAACAGAGGTTGCCAACATCTCTTTGACGAGTTTCTTGATTTCTGTCTTCTGGAAATAGGGGTACCTGTAGGGCCTGAGGTTGACGAGTTTAGCATATGCTTTTAGAGGAATTTGATGATCTAATCCTCTTTTAGGTGGTAGTGAGTTAGGTTCGGCAAAGACATCCTCATATGCCTTCAACACTTCTTCAATTCCAGGCACCACAGCCTCCTTTGTATCCTCAGCCACCATCATAAACAAATGCCCAGTAACTCCTTTAATCCCTTGTTTGAATAGTTTCTACACCCCTTTTCCTTTTAGCAACTGATACGCCTTATTCTCCTTCGAGGCTTTTAACACCACTGTCTCCCCATCGAGCTGCACGGTTACTTCCCTGGCTTTGAGATCAAAGCAACTTGGATTGCGTGATTCCATCGAATCCAGTCCTAAAACCACATCACAACCTCCTAAACTAAGCACCTTCAAGTCATAACAGAAGTTCTATTCATGCATCTCCCAGCAAAACTTCTCACACTTGGAGGTGGACATTATTTTGCCTCCATTTGCCACTGTAACTATAAGAGGTGGAGTCGGGGTTGTAAGCAGTTGGAGTTCAGAAATCAGAGTAGCATCAATGAATGAGTTATTACTGCCTGTGTCAATTAATATGTTAATCCATTTTTTCCCAGTCATTCCCCTTATTCGAAATGCATTTGGTGAAGTTTTACCACTTAGAGCATGTAAAGAAACTCTGCCATCAGTGATGTCTGGGCTTGGATCAGTCTCCACTCTTTCATCCGGGTGGTTATCTTCTTCATTAGTATCCCATTCGTCCAATAGCATGTGCAAAAGCTGTTTGACCTTGCATTGGTGACCGGGGAAGTATTGTTCCCCACACTTCCAACATTTGCCACGTTCTCGTTTATAATCAGGTTTGGTGTTATATGTGGTGGTTCTTTGAGTGTTTAAGTAACTTGGTTTATTGTTTATGGTTGTAGGTTTGGTGTATGGGGTAAGGGGATTTGACATAGGTTGCAAGGGTGATAGTGTTTTGGCTCGTCCAGGTTCATGGATAACTTCATTAAATCGAGCTTGCTCATATGCTTCTTTTAAGGTATGTGGTTTGAATCGCTTAATTGCCCAACTGAGCTCTTCTTTAAGATTTCCGATAAATACCTTTACAAGATAATCTTCTCTTAATCTTGGATTCTCCTTCTTAACCAAGGCCTTGAGTTCCTCGAATTTTTCTTTATAGCTTTCCACATATTCGGTCTGTTTAAGCTTGTGGAATTCTTCAACCACATTCGCCTCAACTGGATCGAGAAACCTTTCACACAAATCTGCCACAAAGTCATCCCAAATCAATACATCTCTTCCATCTTTCCAGTATTGGTATCGAACGTCGGGTTTTTCTCCCAAGAACATTACAGCCGATTCAACCTGATGCTCTGGAGGAACGTTATAAACTTGAAAGATTTTGACACACTTACGAATCCATACTCGGGGTTGAGTCCCTTCGAAATTGGTAAACTCCATTTTTGGCCATAGTTGATTGGTAGCTTGCAGTAATGGTAGGGTGTTGGTGTTTGGTATGGTGATCTAGTTTATGTGATTGGCAGGGGGTGGTTGTGGAATTTGAGGTTGGCTTGGAGTAGAGAGAATGCCAGCATATGTTTTGGGTGGTGGTGGATTAGATGAACTCGCCATAGAAGAGGTATGGTGGTTTTTTTGATTGGTTAATAGGGTAATGATCTCTTTGTGGTAGTCGTCGATTTTCTTGTTGGTTTCTAATTGAGCTTGTTCCATTGTGGTTTTCCAAGCATTCCAGGTATTCATTTGTGTCTCCAACAGTTTAATCTGCTCATCCAAGTTTCAAAGAGTGGGTTTTCCTTCCTGAGCCATGCGTGATTAATCAAAGAATATTCAAAGGTGCAGGGTGCTCTGACACCAAGTGTAATGACACAGATTTGATGAGGTGGTGAGAAGAAGAATTAGAAGAGAATGTCAGAGAAGAAGGAGAGAAAGAAAGAGAGAAAAGGTGAGGAGAGAATTAGGATTTCTGTTGTATTAATCATAAAAAAATAACCGTGAGTGGTAGTATATATATGGCCAACTCATCTTCAATTTGTTGTAACAGAATAGCCAAAGACAAAAATTGTAATTAACAGTATTGAAACAATTAAACATCTGTGCTCCTGATTCTCTCTTTTTTGGCAAAGCCATAGAGCTCTTAATAGCTGAATCTCAACCATATAGCCCACAGGGCCTAGTTCATGACACATAATTAAGAAGAGTTGTTTGATTAGTGAAATTTGGATTTGGGAGAAAGGTTCATTGGTCACTCTCACACCTAAATCCCTAATGGCCTATTTGATTTAATGGAATAAGTATTTTATTCCTAGTATATTCTTGACAATTACTTATTCTTTTGTTTGGTTAGAAAAAAAAGAGATAGAATAGTTATTCTTAAGTTTAATTATTCCAAAATTTGGGGAATAGGTAAAGACATCTACCCTTGTCTTTACCTATTCTGCATATATCGAAATAAACATTATGCGTTGATGACCGAAATATCCCTGCAGAGTCTTCATGCTCTTGTCTTCCTCGCTCTCGTCTTCAACTCTTGTCTCTCGCTCTTCATGCTTTTGTCTTTTCTCCAACATTTATCTGCAAGTGCTATTTTTTTAAAATTTTTGCTATCACTGTGGTTGTTTGGCTTACCTGTTCAGCCAACTAGCTTTTGTGATACTTATTTGGCCTTTCCGTCTCTTCCCTATATCTGTGCGAGTCTTTCTATTTAGCTTATTATTATCCTTATTTCTTAGGCCTCTAATCGAAGAAAAACACATTACCCACTTTAAAATGCGAAAGTAGCTCTGATGACTATTTCTTCTCACATCATCTTCATTTAGTAATCGTCCTGTATTTGTTCACCATGAGCTTTATTTCCCATTTTGTTATTTGCTTTGCTTTATTACATCATCTTTTGTCTTTTGTCTTTCGTCTTTTTGTTTTAGTTGAGTTTTCTTATTTTCTTTTTAATTGTTGGCGAGTACCTTATTGTTTCGGAATTCACTCAACAGAGGTTGGTATGACAACTTTGACTTCACCTCCTCCCAGTTCCAACGATGATAAACCCCAAAATCCAGGTTTGGTTTTGCTTCTTTTTATTGTTTTCTTTAGTTGTGCGGTGTTATTCTTTGTTCAATATAACTTTGTCCTGTTACAGTCTTGTCTATTTCCATTTCTTTATAAATTTTCGAATGAGCAATACTTAACCGTTCTTGATTTCTTGGAATGAGCAAGCTAAAAACTTTTTCAAAGAATTTTTTGATTCGAATAAGATGAAGATTTATTGTGATATCTTAAAGGACATGAAAAAATTTGTGTTTAAATCAAATAGGATCTTGAAATGTCTATGAACTGATGGATTGACTTAGGTAGTATGATAGCCACAGGTTTGAACCTTTGGGTTCTTTATAATATTATGACTTGATGCCCTAAGCATAGGATAGAAAAGATCATACATCTCTTTTTTTAGAATACTATTGTACCATGGTTGAAGTCTTAGATATGTAACGTTGTGTTGAAAGAAGAGGATGATGTTGTCAAGAAATCTATTGCAATGCCCAGTTCAGCAGAAGAAGCAATTGTTGCTGCAAAGTTAGCCCTAACCATAGGATAGAAAAGATCATACATCTCTTTTTTTAGAATACTATTGTACCGTGGTTGAAGTCTTAGATACGTAACGTTGTGTTGAAAGAAGAGGATGATGTTGTCAAGAAATCTATTGCAAAGCCCAGTTCAGCAGAAGAAGCAACTATTGCTACAAAGTTAGCTGCAACTGCAACTATTGATGTCGCAAAAGCTAGTCAGGAATTGTTGGATTCAAAAAATCAAGGTGGATAAACAAATATTTTTTCATTCTTCCATGATCATAAGTTTTTGTTCTTTTATTGCGATATAATTTGTTATTGGTAATTGGATTTATAATTGCTGATGTTTTATATCTTCCAATTTCAAAGAAGAGATACTTTCAGGAATTTGTGAATCTCTAGGACGTGCAAGTGCAGGAAATGAAATCAATGACTACTACAATATGCAAATTGGAAGGTAATGAATTTTGTATTTCTTATCAAGCTAGCAGATGCACCATATGTATAGTTGAGGTTCATTTTGTCCATCCTATGGATAAACCTATTAGATGAGATTGTATGTGGGGTTTTACTCTTAGAGAAATGCAATGTGGGCTAAAAAGTTCTGTTCATTATTTCATTCTTAAATGAGCAGATTTACATGCTTTGACAATTGTGATGCCTTTTATTAATCACTGAATCTCCTAGGCCAAAATTTTATAGAATACATTGTCTTTAATGGACTAGAATTATTAGATAATTGTCTTTTCTTTATCATGCTGGGATATTTTCAGTATGCCTTCACTATAATTTCAATTCTTTCCAATACTATGCTGTGCTTATTTGACAGCAAGTTTTATACACCCTAATGAATTCATTAAGTGCTAAGAAGTTTCTTAACTTATTTGCACTTTTTCTTAGAACAGTTTAGGCTTGGGTACCTTAGCTTTAATAGGCTGGAGATATCCTTATATTTAGACTTCTTAGGCATTTCATCTGTTGATTAATACGTAGGTCTGTAGGAACTACCTAATATATTATTTTTTGCAAGTTGAGTAGAATATCTATTAAAAATCAAATAAAGATTTTTTTATGTGCAAGAGTTATAGAAAACAACTCTTTTTTCTCTCTACAATTGTAATGTTTGATTGATTTTGTTTGATTTTTTCAGTGTTCATGCATGAATTTTGTAATTTGTTTGTTCGTTATATCTTATTCATGGATCAATTGTTTGCAAACTTAATTATTATATGGGGTCCCTATATGAATTGGAAGTACTCAAAAAGGTCCTTTAGCTTCGTTTGCAGAATCTCATGATTTTTGTCACTGAAATTTTTTCGGATAATAGATTTTTTCAGGCTTTTTAAATCTTACACATAGCTACAAGTACATATGTCGATAAGTTCTTATTTTGTCTCAGGACTTGGTGAAAACCATCAAGGAGCCTTTCATGTCAGTGAAGATGATCATAGAACCTCAACCGCAAATGCTAAGGTAATCTGAACATAAATTGCTGACATATGATTTTTTTTTAGTTGCAAGCAATAAATCTTTGGGAAGTTATCAAATGTCCAACAAATGTTCTTTTACCTTTCAACAAATTTATGGGAACGGAAAGATAAAATTTGATTTGCACTCAGGTTTTCTTCTATCAAGTGTGATTCTGGTTCTTGTTTACTTTCTTTCGTAGTTAGTGTTAAAGTTCTTTGAATTTTAATTGACAGTGAAATCTTCCTCCCCACTTACAGTGCAGAACCTTCTATTGCACCACACCCAAAGTCATATATGGAGGTAAATATTTATGCAACTCTAATAATAGATATGTGGGTGCATGGGGATATTAGTTTAATTGGACTCTAGCATCCAGACAATGATCAACTGATGTTGTAAATTTCTTTAGTAACATCACGTGCTTGTTCCTACTCAGATTTATGGCCATAAAGCTGAACACTACTATACTGCTTGCTCATTTTGTTATTGAAATGTAGATTATGGCCAAGGTTTAGAAGGGAGAAAAGCCTACAAATATAAGAGTATATCAAATCAAGTTCTGCACTGTCGCTATTTTATAATATCCTATGCCCATATTTCATCTCAAGAATTGAAGCTTCACCACTGGATTTGATGAATGGAAAGCATACAAATGTTCAATTGCTTTTTCTTCCCACTACTTTAAAAAGTCTTATTGTGTATGAGTTTGACTTGTTTCTTTTTTTTCTTTTTTTATAATTGCTCATTTGCTTTAATGGAATGATATCCATTTACATCATCTCCATTATGTAATTGAGACTATATAACGAATGTTGACATGAGTCAGACCAAATTTACCGAATATATGAAGGAAAAATTAACCATTGCATAATTTACATCATGATAATAATGACAAGAACATTAATAATAATAATAATAATAATAATAATAATAATAATAATAATAATAATAATAATAATAATAATAATAATAAGCAGAAGAAGAAGAAGAAGAAGAAGAAAAAGAAGAAAAAGAAGAAGAAGAAGAAGAAGAAGAAAATTAATGATGATGATGGTAGTAGTAGTAGTTGTTGTAATAATAATAATAATAATAATAATAATAATAAATAAATAAATAAATAAATAAATAAGAAATAAGAAATTTAATTATTAATAATAAATATTAACAATAAATTAATAATAAGAATAATAATAAGGAATAAATTAAATCACAAATAATAATAATAAGGAAATTAACAATAATAAAGAATAAGAAAATTAGTAATAATAATAGTAATTGTAATTGTAATAGTAGTAGTAGTGGTAGTAGTAGTAGTAGTAGTAGTAGTAATAATAATAATAATAATAATGATGATGATGATGATGATGATGATGATGATAATAATAATAATGTAGTTAATCATAATAGATATTTTTTTTTTATTAGTTATTGCTTTATCATTATAAATTTACGTTTTCAGGCATAGAAATTCTTTAGTAGTAAACCAAACAAAGTAATACTCATTTCATTCTATTCCTCGTTTATTATATTCCTAAAAATAATCATTCCATTCTTTATTTATTCCTTTTACTCCTTCTGGTCTCCCTCTAGTGCGTGTGTGTATATTCGCTATTAAAGAGCATTTCAAAAGTTCTTATATTTCTCTATGTCATTACTTTACTACTTTTATTATTACCTGTCGCTAACACCAACCTCGTATCTCCTCTGACCCATCATTAATGTCTTCTTCTTCTTCTGATTCAAGAGCTTTGAATGTGTAAACTAATCAATACTCTCCTGCCCTTGTCGCTGCTTTTTCTAGCGAACTTATCGACTTGATTCATTGCTTCTTGGTCACAAAACTTGACAACAGTACATGGTACACCCTCTATTTTATTGACACCATCACCATCACCACCACCACAAAAAAACAACTCGTTTATCTTGGCTTTGGCTGAACCTTTTTTGTTTCATGTTCGAACCTTTTTCGTCTGTTTTTGTTTCAACACCACTTTGTCTCATGTCCTTGTTTATGGTGTTTGTTGGGTCTTGAGTGGATAAAAGGCGAGTGCTTTCTCGTCTCTCTTTGTGTGTTTTGAGTGAGTGCCACCATTTTTAGTTTTCTCCATTTGAATGTGAAAAGAGGAAAGTGGTTTTCTTTTTCGATTTATTATAGTTAAAGCATTCTCTGTTATTATTCTATCTTTCTTCTGTTACTCTTAGAAAGTTCAGCTCTTTATTGTGTCCTACCTCTACATTCTTATAAGAGCAGGAAAGTTTCCAGCTTCTCATTTATGTCCAAAAAATTCCCTCTTTTTTCTGTTTTGAATAGTATCCTCCATTAAAAGCGTTTGGTGTCATCATTACATGTCCAGATAATTTCTGATTTCTGTTTCGATGGATTTTTATGTACCAAGTTCTATAACCTCTTGTTCTAATGAAGCTTTAAGCTTTTAAAAAAAAGTCGAACTTTTGATCAAATTCTGGAGTTGTAAATTTGAAGATGTTACCTTTCAAACTCTTCCTTTCTCTTGTTTTAGCTTCAGTGTTTGCACAATCATTGGACCCGACATTGAACGATGATGTTTTCAATTTGATAGTCTTCCAGGCTGGCCTACAAAGCTCTAACTCTAAGCTCATGACACCGTCTGAAGACGACGACACTCTAGGGATGTCAATGGGCCGGCGGCCCAGGCTACCCAGCCCGTCATTTATTTTTTAAGTGAAAAACTTCCAAAACGACGTCGTTTTGGAAATAACAGGTAGGCCATGAGCTAGGTCGGGCCGATTTTGCTATCCCTATGACACTCCCTGCTACTAAAAGTGAGAGTGCGTGAGAGAATAATGAACCTTTAGGGATTTAGGGCGTGAGAGTGATGAAGAATATACCTTTCTCCTAAATTCAAACACGTCGTTTCAATTTTACTATGAAACGACATTATTTTACTAATCAGACAACCTCCTTTTAATTATGTGTCTGATTAGTGGGGATTTATTCACATGTGATACTTGTTGGGAAATCTGGTTGAAATCCGGTCCCATCCACAGCGGAATAATTACGAAACTTTTTTGCAATCTTTGATTTCCCTAAAACCAAGATCACTTTAATTCTATAAAATGATTAACACAAATTGTAATAAAGCATAAACTTAATTTGTAGCTTATTTCGAAGCTTGATCTTTATCTTGTTGTATCCCTTGAACCATTTCCGAAATCGATCCGTTTCAACCACCGTAGTGGCACAAATGTTTGACCTCTAACAGTATCCACAAAATGAGTTGAGAGAACTCTGTAACTCTCATAGAGAGGGTTAAGCAAGAAGTCCTAACTCCATGGAGCATAAGCCTATTTATAATAAGCTTTGGACATTTTAGTAATTTAATTGAAATTAAATTATAATTTCAATTCAACTTTAATTAGAATTACAAATAATTCTAATTAAATACCAATTATGTCCATATAAGATTCAATATCTCATTTTGATCCTTATTTATTAAACATCTCATATTTAATCATAAATTTTCTCAAACTTTACAATCAAGTCCAACTTGATTAAATTAACTTTACTCTCTTCAACTCATTCTATATGTGAGACCCATTAGGTTTCCAAATATGTTGGCAATGATTATAAATTATAATTCTA
>JAOQMS010000179.1:8782666-8817172 GCA_027563885.1 Erythroxylum longipes
TTCAAATTAGCCCAACAGAAATATCATTTATATTGATAATCCAGTCCAACTAGCATATGTTCACTTTCCTCCGGCCAATTCAATTTAAAATCTAAATTAATTTAAACAAAATCAGTTTAATTTTCTTATTAATTTACACTAAAGTAAATTTCAAATTAGCCCAACAGAAATATCATTTATATTGATAATCCAGTCCAACTAGCATATGTTCACTTTCCTCCGGCCATAGGGCCTCACACCAATGGCCACCACAGTGGAGACTTACTGAAGCTAAACGTATGCTAACTTGCTAAGTTAGCTAACCTTCTTGTAAGAGAGAGAGAAAAAAAAACACATGCACACACAGTCACACACACAAAAAAAAAAGCAGATATAATTTATGTAATTAATATGAATATAGAAACCAAATTTTAAAAAGAAAAGAACAGAGAAAACGAATTTCCCGATTCCGGTGGCGGTTGACGATGGAAAACCGAAACACAAAGCACAAAGACGCACTCTACTCCTAATATGACAACACAACGCAACACAAAACGCGAACAGAGAAAGATTAGACTCGGAAGAAAAATGTCGTATCTGAGATCTGAGGAGACCAGCCTTAAATATTACTACTGACATAGACAATCACTCTATTTCTGTTTTTCTTTCTCCTCTCTGTCGAAGAAGAAGAAGAAGAGTTGTACAAGTGTTATGGAGAAATGGGACCGGTTCGTAGACAACTTGCCGCCGATGGATCTGATGCGCTCCGAGGAGATGTCGCTTGTCCAGCTCATCATCCCCGCCGAGACCGCGCACCGTGCCATCTCGTATCTCGGCGAACTCGGCGTCCTTCAATTCCGGGATGTCAGTTTCTACTTAGATCCAACTTGCTCTTTCTTTTCTGTTTTTGTACATTTTATTTGACTGCGGAGAAATGGTGATGGAAATCAGAATTTTTTAAGCTTTTATTTTGGCTCTGGAAGGATTTGAATGTTTGTTTCTTTTTAATTAGCATCGGAGATCTTGGTTGTGTACAGTATTTTTGGGCCGTTAATTCGTTGAATTGTCGCGAACTATCTAGTTGTCACAATTTCGCTTATAGAACTGGTTCAGGAGTTATTTGGTTATGGAATCTGATTTCATCTATCTAGCGAGTGGTTCATGAAAGTACGAATTCATGTCTATTTTACAGCACGTGATGGGATTAAATTTGATATATCCCATGAACCAACTCTGCTCCGGCATTATGATTTTGTGAGATAATAGCTTACTGTTCATGGTTTAACTTCAGTCTGAATGTATATGCACCATCTCTTGATAAATGCTTAGCTAAAAGTCACCTTATCTCGGTTGGGGATTGATGTTCTCTTGAGTAGTTGTGAAGAGTTATTACTACTTAATGTATACAAATGGATAGATGTGGTGTTGTGATGCATATTCAGTCTACCTTTAGATATACTATGAAAAATAAGTTACCTTATCTTGGTTGTGGTTGTTGAAAGCAGCAATGCTTTTGTATGTACATATCAATGATCAGTCAAAATCATGTCGAGTGAAGTTTTGGGTTAATAGCATGAACTTCAGTTTCCTACAAGATAGAATGCGTTTCATTTCTGCTAGCTTATGTTTATGCAGATTTGGTTTTTACTCTAATCTTGTGGTTCAATCAAATGGGCTAATGTATATTTCTCTACTTGGCAGTTAAATGCTGATAAAAGCCCTTTCCAGCGGACATTTGTCAACCAGGTACCTTCTTCACACTTACAAGACGTATGTTGGCATGTATACATTTTCTCCTCTAGTGGTTTTAAAATTTTTTTTTTTTGGTAAATAGTTTAAAAATAATTTGCAAGAATGACTTACTACTCTCTTTGTTGCTTCACAGTTGTCAAGTTTAAAACCACATCTAACGTTTTTGCCTATCATTTTCTTGTTGTTTACCATCATTAGTCTTTTTCCTTATATTGTGAATCAACTGGACCTCCATACTTCCCTGTTACTGACTACTGGTCTTCATATTAGCAGTTGCATACTTCCCTGTCAGTGACCACTGGTCTTCATATTAGCAGTTCAGAACAATATCAACTGTAATTGTTATTTTGCAACTGCTGTTTTGCTGACTAGTGATTTTTCCATAGGTGAAGCGATGTGCAGAAATGTCAAGGAATTTAAGATTCCTCAAAGAACAAGTCAACAAAGCAGGTCGACTATCTTCTGCACGTCCTGTTTTAGAGCCGGACGTTGAGCTGGAGGAATTAGAGGTTCATTTGTCTCATTTCATTTGTTGGTTTCTGTGGGAAAGAATTTTCATATATTCTCATATATTGAATAGGCAGTATACAACCATATATAGGATATTACAAGTAGGAATTTAAATCTAAAAAGTTATCTAAAGCTATCTAATGTAATCCCTTATTTAAGGGATTTCAAACTTATTCTATCTTATCTATTTACAGCCTAGCTATATCTCAACATAATCTATTTACAGTTGTTTAGTATCTTGACACTCCCCCTCAAGCTGAGGAATAGATGTCTTCCATTCCCAGCTTGTATACAAGATCAAGAAAACTTGTACTGTTCAGCCCCTTTGTTAAAACATCAGCTACTTGACGTTCTGATAGAACATAGGAAATACACACTAACCCTTCTTCCAATTTTTCTTTAATGAAATGTCTATCAATCTCATTATGCTTTGTCCTATCGTGTTGTATAGGATTATGAGCAATATTGATGGTTGACTTATTGTCACAATAAATCTTCATAGGGCCGTCCCATTTGACTCTCAAATCATCTAGAATAATCTTCAGCCAGAGTAATTCACACAATCCTTGAGCAATAGCCCTAAATGCTGATTTTGTAGATGACCTTGCCACCATATTTTGCTTCTTGCTCCTCCACGTTACCAAAATTTCCTCCAAGAAATGTACAGTACCCTGTATCCACTATAGAACCTGCATAGTTAGCATCGGTGTAAGCTTCTAGAGCAAGAGTATTGTTTTTCTTGAACACAATTCCTTGTTTCGGATTGCCTTTCAAGTAATGTAGCACCCTATAAGCAGCTTGAAGATGAGGCTCTCTTGGATCATGCATGAATTGGCTGATCATGCTTACTGAATCTGCTATGTCTGGCCGAGTGTGAGTAAGATATATGATTCTACCAACTAGTCTTTGATACATCCTTTTATCAACAACTCTTTATTCTTTAGCATCTCCCAACTCGTGGTTTGGATCCATTGGTGTAGAGACTGGCTTACACCCAATCTTCCCTGTTTCTACCAACTAATCAGTCACATACTTCTGTTGAGATATAAAAATCCCTTGTGTGGAATATGCCACCTCAATACGGAGGAAGTACCTTAATTTCCCAAGTTCTTTTATCTCAAACTCTTTTACTAGTCTCTGCCTCAATTCATGCTTCTCTTTCTCATCATTTCCAGTCACTATGATCTCATCCACAAAGACTAAAAGTGCAGTAACTCCCCCTGCAGCCGACTGTTTAATGAAAAGAGTGTGATCTTCTTGGCTTTGTTTATACCCAGACTCCCTCATGACTTTTGCAAATCTCCCAAACCAAGCTCTAGGAGATTGTTTTAACTCATAAAGGGCCTTCCTCAACTTGCAAACTTTGTTACTCGTGTCTCCCTCAAATCCTGGTGGGATGTTCATCTAGATTTCTTCATCTAAGTCTCCATGGAGAAATGCATTCTTAACATTATATTGTAGAAGCTGCCAATTAAAGTGGGCAGCCAATGATAACATAATTCTCACAGTGTTCATCTTTACAACTGGGGCAAAAGTCTCTTGATAATCAATACCATAGGTCTGAGTGTATCCTTTGGCCACCGATTTGGCTTTATATCTCTCAAGAGATCCATCAACCTTATATTTGGGTGTGAAAATCCACTTACAGTCAATAATGTTTTTCCCTTTCGGTATATCAACAATCTCCCATGTTCTATTCTTTTCCAATGCATTCATCTCCTCGCTCATAGCATCCTCCATACCCTTTTTGTCAATGCCTCAGAAACGGTGTTAGGGATAGTAATGATATTTAAACTCACAATGAATTTTTGGTAGATTGGTGACAGTGCTTAAGAGAAACATAGTGAGATAGAGGATAACGTGGTCGTTTAGTGCATTCTCTAGTTCCTCTCCTAACAGCAATAGGTTCAAAAAATTGTGTGTGTAAAGGTGAGTCAGATCTTAATATGATTTCATTTCCAGAGTTTGAGTTGGATTCTTAGGCCTGTGTCAGTTTTGGAATGGCTTTTGTCCTTGAGTACACCTGATTAACGCTGGCTGGGATATGTAATGACACAGGTTCAGTATTATAATTGGGGAACACAGATGTAATTGGTTTACAGGACTCGGTTGTTTCAACAATACGAGTTGGAGCAGGAGGAAGGTCAAGGGTTTTAAGTGGTTCGAAGGACTCATAAGTTCTATATTCCATCATTGAAATCTCCTCCTGAAGAGAGGACTTGGAGAAAAAAGGTGTATTTTCTATAAAGGTGACATTTGCAGAGATATAAAATTTCCTATGTGACGGATTGTAACACTTGTATCCCTTTTGAGTAGGTGAGTAACCGAGGAAGACACATTTGATGAGTCGGGGGTCTAGTTTGTCTTTATGTTGGTTATGAACATGAATAAAGGCGGTGCATCCAAATACCCTAGGTGTGAGGCCATTTAAAGTTCTGAAGTGTGGACAGAAGCTATTAAGAATTTCTATGGGACTTTTGTTGTCTAACACACGTGTTGGAAGTCTATTTATCATGTATCTGGACTGCCTCTCCCTAATAGGATTTAGATCCCCTTGAAAGAGTAAGGCTTGGGTGGTGTTGAGTAAGTGCCCATTTTTTCTTTCTGCTACCCCATTTTGTTGAAGTGTGTTAAAACATGATGAATCATGGATAATGCCCTGTGATTGAAAGAAAGGTGGCAAAGTCTAATTAAAGTAGTCTTTGGCATTGTCTATCCTAAAGCTTTTTATTTTAACCCCAAATTGGTTTTCAATCATAGAGTGAAAATTAGGTATAACAAGGCTAACATCAGATTTTCGTTTAAGAAGAAAGATCTATGTTACCTGAGTGCAATTATCAATTATGGATACAAACCAACGAGCCCCAGAAACATTAGGTATAGTATAGGGACCCCATATGTCACTATGAATCAAATAAAAAGGATGAGAGCTTCTTTTATTGCTAATAGGAAAAGATACTCGAGTATGTTTTGCAAATTCACAAACATCACAACGAAATTCAGAAATATCTAGTCCTTGAAACAAATGAGGAAACATAACCTTTAAAACTTTAAAAGATGGATGACCTAGGTGTAGATGATACAGCCAAATTGTATCTTTATTTGAGGAACTAAGAAATGACAAAGGTTGCTCCTAACTCTTTGAGGCAATTCAAGTAGGTGAAGGCCACTGCTTTCCTTAGCAAGTCGAATCCTCTTCCCCGAGACCTAATCCTGAAAAACACAATGAGAAGGAAAGAAAGTAGCATAACATTTCAGATCATGGGTAAGCTTTTGAATAGAAACTAGGCTAGCTGATAGTTTTGGAATATGGAGGACCCTTTTTAGAATAAGGGTAGGTGTGATGTGTATATCTCCGAACCCTGCAATAGTAACTGGAGAGCCATTGGCCACTACAATCTTTTTGTTACTTGGATATGGGGTATAAATGTGGAAGAGTTGAGATGTGGGTGTCATATGGTCTGTGGCACTAGAGTCTATTATCCAAGAATTGGTATGAAGATGTTCTGAGGCATTCTTGCCAATAGGGAGTAAAGGTTTACTTGAAAGAGCCAAAGAACAAGTCTTAGAAGGTTTTTCAATAGTCCCCAACAAGCTTCTCAGCTTCTCAATTTCTTCACTATTTAATTCTCTTGTTCTTGAATTTTCCTCAACTTTGGGCTGCTCTACCATATGTGCTTGGGACCTCTGTTGTCCCCCACGGTTTCCCCATTCTCGACTTGGTGGTTTACCGTGTAGTTTCCAATATGTTTCCTCTGTGTGCCTTGATTTTTTGTAGTGGGTGCACCAGAGGTTGTCCTTATTCTCCTTCCCCTGGTTTTCTCTACTAGAATGCTTAGATAGATCACTATTTCCTTTGTCCTAATGATCAGTTTTTGCTAATAAGGCTGACCCATCCATGGTTTGTGGTTCAAGTATAACACTCCTTTGGCTTTCTTCTGCTCGAATCAATGAGATTGTCTCTTCTAGAGATGGAGTGTCCTCTTTTTCAAGGATTTGGATCCCGACCTAATCAAATTCAGCATTCAATCCAGCCAAAAAATCATACACACAGTCTTTTTCAATGAAGTTCTTCAAGATGACAACATCCTCAGGGCATTTAAAAACCCGATAATGATTGAGTTCTTGTCACAAATTCTGCAGCAAGTTTGCATATTTTGTGACAGATTTATCTCCTTGCTTAGCAGCTTCAGTTTTGATCTTGATCTTGTACACTTGAGCAGCATCACAAGCCTTCGAGTATGGGAGACGAATGTAGTCCCAAATCTCCTTTGCAGTGACAAAAAACATGCATGTGTCACTGATCATGGGATCCATAGAATCCCATAGCCAGGACATTATTGTGGAATCCTCCTTATCCCATGCTTCAAACATTGGGTTATCCTTAGTCGGTCTTGTTCCAAGAAGATGACTAAGTCTCCCCTTGCCCTTGTGGTATGTGCGGACAAATTGAGACCATTTGAGATAGTTCTTCCCATTAAGCACCTGAATATTTTCTAAATCTCCAATTTTTTGAATGGTGCCGAATTCTTGTGGAGGGTTAGATCTGGTGGAGATAGAAGTTTGAGAGGTTGACATGATTAAGAAGAAGATACTGCAGAAATTAAGGCTACCCTAATGAGAATCACACAAGAGAGGTAAGGAGGAATGCAGCGATGAAGGCTGGAACACACAAGAGAAGAACCAAAAAAAAATGGTTTCGGTAATGCAGTAATGAAGGCTGGTCGAAGGACAAATCCCAGAAAAAGAAGCCCTACGGCTCTAATACCATGTGGGAAAGAATTTTCATATATTCTCATATATTGAATAGGAAGTATACAACCATATATAGGATATTACAAGTAGGAATTAAATCTGGAAAGTTATCTAAAGCTATCTAATGTAATCCCTTAATTTAAGGGATTTCAAACTTATTCTATCTTATCTATTTACAGCTTATCTATATCTCAATAAAATCTATTTACAGCTGTTTAGTATCTCAACAGTTTCCTTTTTTTTTTTGTTTGCTTTAGAACTTTGTTTCCAGTATGATATTTGCAACAACCTGTTATTGATAGAGCTAGCTAGTATCAACTCAACGTGGTATCGCCATTCCTCAACCTAATTATACGTGTTGTCTATATCTTTTGATATTAGATACAACTCGCTGAACATGAACATGAGCTGATTGAAATGAACTCTAACAACGAGAAACTTCAAGAAACATACAATGAGCTTTTGGAATTCAAAATGGTGCTGCAAAAGGTAGATCTCTTGCCTTTATATTCCTAATTTGACCAGAAAATAAGTGATATCATATGCTGCTAAATTATCTGCGTTTTAAATTCTTTTCCTTTCAATTTCATTATATTCATTTCATTCCTTTTTTTTTTTTTCCTTCTTGTGCCTTAGTTCCTGTGTTGCTACTTGAATGAAGTTGGGTTCCTTGGTGTAGTCGGCATAAAGAAATAAATAGCCATGGTATTAGGCTACAGGACGTACTCACAGTAGATTCGATCTTTATACAGTAACCAAAATAGAAGAGATGAAAACAGATTTTAGTGAATTTATTAACTCCAGCTATATCTTTGATATCTGGTGGTTTAAGTACAATACAATTGATATTTTCAACAAATCTATTGTGATACATCTCCACCTCCTTTGAAGGTCTATTCTCGAAGGAAAAACAAGTATCCACCTGGGAAATCAAGTGTAATGATGGACCAGTTCAGTTACTTGCTTGGTCTTCAAGACCCACTTTTCAGGAGCACATCTGATTATGTGGCTGAATGGTCTTCATAGTGGAACATGTCTCCCTTCTTTCTAGCTATTAGTTAGAATAGCAGTTGCCAGTTGGCCTATATATATGTGTCTATAGATTTATGTTGGGTAGGGATTATTATTATTAGTGATTGTAATTTGGAGATTTAGTCCTTCTCGAATTGGACTGCTGCCTTAATACAATATTACTGCATTTCCGTCTACAAAAACCTCCTGTGTCTACCATATTGTTTTACTTGGTATCATACGTTGATTTGAAATTAAAACTATTTTTTTAAAATTCTTTCAAGCTTGGGCTTTAATCATCAACATGTTTATTTTATAGGTTAAGCAAATTTGCATTTGAGATGGGGGTAATTCTAACACATAGATGCACATTACACACGTACAAGCATGCAGAGTGATAAAGGGACAGTTACGTGGCTTTATAAATTAATCCTTTGGTTGTTCAATTTGTTTATCCATCCAGCACCCTTCCTCTGGCTCGTAATTCCCATCCTTTATGGGGGATTGATTGATATTTTTATTTTGTGAAAAGAATTTAAACATTCAAAAGCTACTTCGTTTGTTTTGGGCTTGCTAACTGTTGAATTTATCTCTGAATTTTCTGTGTACCTATTATTGGTTTCAGTCTATTTTGGAAACTGATTATGATAAAATCCCCTGTACTTGCAAATAATGAGATATTGGAACTGTGGGATCTTTGATCTCCAATTTGATGCCATTGTGTTTTGCTGGATGATTCCAGGCTGTTGGCTTTCTTGTATCAAGTAATGGTCATGCAGTAGAAGACGAAAGAGAGTTAAATGAGAATGTGTTCCCCAATGATGGTTGTGAGGATTCAGCATCTTTACTCGAACAGGTTCATATATTATTTCCTGCAACATTTAAGTCATTTGTGCTGAATTTATTTGCCATTATTACATTCATACACAAGCCTGCACTATGCAGGAGTTGAGGTCTGCACCATCAAATCAATCTGGTTTGAGATTTATAAGTGGAATTATACCTAGATCAAAAGTGATGAGATTTGAAAGGATGTTATTTCGTGCTACAAGGGGTAATATGCTTTTCAATCAGGCATCGGCCGATGAAAAGATAATGGATCCTGTGTCAACTGAAGTGGTTTGTGCCTTTCATTTCTGACATGTTTCTAGATAAGCTTTTTGTTGGTATTTAATTCTTCCATTCTCTACTCTTCATCCTCTCTAATTCTCAGTCCCTCCGATGTCTTACTTTTAGGAAAATACATTGACTCATTTTTTGTATTTAGCCTGATTCACAAAGTGTTTATTGTTACAGGTTGAGAAAACTGTATTTGTAGTTTTCTTCTCAGGTGAGCAGGCAAGAACAAAGATTCTGAAAATTTGTGAAGCCTTTGAGGCAAATTGCTACCCTGTTCCTGAAGATATCACAAAACAGAGGCAATTAACAAGAGAAGTAAGGAAAATATTGCCGAAATGCACTATTTTTTGCTTCATGCTTCAACATGATAAGCTACTGTAGTTTGTTTTGTTTGAATGTCTTATATAACCATGTGTCATTCCAGTCCTCCCATTTTATAGTGCAATTTCCGGAAAAGTTTTTTTTCACTTATTTTTTGTACTTACTAAAATGATGTTGAAACAACATTCGCGATTAGTTTGTTCTTTAACTTGGTGTTGTCTTGCCCCAATTTGTATGGTTTACTTAAGTAGCTATTCACTGATTCTTAGTACATAAAGAATCTTGGACTGCCTCATGTTGAAAGTTCTATTTTAATTTCAGGTTTTATCGAGACTCTCTGAACTGGAAGCCACTTTAGATGCTGGAATTCGCCACCGAAATCAAGCCTTGGCTTCCATTGGATTTCATTTAACATTATGGATGAACCTGGTAGGGTTCAATCGTCTGGATAATTATTTTTTTTGTTGAATTTGTTTGGTTGAATGGAAGTTACGACTTTTGGACGAGCATGTGAATTGAAGATGATAACCATTTGTAGATGGTTTGTTTATCATTATAGTGGATGGCTCTACTTTCCAGGTAAGACGGGAGAAAGCTGTGTATGACACACTGAATATGCTGAATTTTGATGTTACAAAAAAATGTCTTGTTGGAGAGGGCTGGTGCCCTATATCTGCAAGACCACAGGTACTTGCCTTATTTCTGTCATAATGTTATTGTTCATTTGTTATTCGATTAGGTTATTTGGTTGAAAGTTTTGCTGAATTTTTTACAAAAACATGTTTTGGATGAACAGATTGAGGAGACACTTCAACGTGCAACATTTGATAGTAGTTCACAAGTGGGCATTATATTCCACGTGATGAATACTTTGGAGTCACCTCCTACTTATTTCAGAACCAATCGCTTCACAAATGCATTTCAGGAAATTGTTGATGCGTACGGGTTAGTACTTTTAGTGAACTGTCAACAGTTTTTTTAGGCAACTTTTTTGCTCTCTCTCTCTCTTCTTTTGGTAATAAAAAACATTTTATAGGAAAGTATTTGTGAATTCAATACAACAAAGATTTCTAGGGTGTGGTTCAAGGTGAGCCCTGACACAGGTTTATACTGATTCTTCTTGACAAGTATGAAAGTGTAGTTTAAGACCCTTAAAAGTTGGCCGATTGTTCATACTTTACTCTCTTCAAAAATACATAACACATCTGTAGTTTTTGAATGAGGCAACTTTGGAATTGCGTATTGGGTGCTTGTAGCCTTGGATTTGATGCTGCATATTGTTAAGCAATTGGACAAACCTTTTGGCAGACAAGGCTGCCATGTTTTCGACCCATTAAACTGTTAAAAAGGCTGATGTAACTGGTTATTTGGCAGTGTCGCTAGATATCAAGAAGCAAATCCTGCAGTTTACACTGTCATTACATTCCCATTTCTTTTTGCGGTGATGTTTGGGGACTGGGGCCATGGAATATGCTTGCTGTTAGGAGCACTAGTCCTTATAGCAAGGGAAAATAAACTTAGTAATCAGGTGTGTACCTTGTGAAGTTGTCTTATTACAGTTTTAAAAGAAGTTCTAATTAGGAGTATTTTGTTTACTTGTATTGATCATGTTCCTCGATTGAGCTGTGTGTTTTTGACATTTATGTTTCTTTCTCTTTGACTCTTTCTCATTAAGGTAAGCACGTGCTAAGATTTAGTCATTTAAAAGCTTGTTTTGGTGAAGTTAAGGGGCAAACTTGTATAATTGCAAATTCTCTTTGACTCTTTCTGATTAAGATAAGCACGTGCTAAGATTTAGTTATTTAAAAGTTGTTTTGGTGGAGTTAAGGGGCAAACTTGTATAATTGCAAGATTAATGACTTTGATGAAATGTTCTTGTACTAAATTTGATTTATTATCTTGAAATTCAAAGGGACAAGGTTAGGTGGACAACAATATTTGAATTATAAACACCTTGTGCTTACACATAAATAAACTTGCATCAAATTTATAATTATGAAACTTCACATTTCAAATTAAGTTTGTGCTTTCGCTAAATGAATGCTTCCTTTGTTCCCTGTGTGACTGAAAAAAGTTATATTTGATTTCTGTGCCACAATATGTCAAACTTGTTATCATTGATTGCAGTGTAAAATATTAACTTTTATGCATTAGCTAATATACCTAAATTTTATATTTATTTCTTGCAGAGACTTGGAAGCTTTATGGAGATGCTCTTTGGTGGACGTTATGTACTACTTTTAATGTCAATTTTTTCGATTTACTGTGGCCTGATTTACAATGAATTCTTCTCTGTTCCATTCCACATCTTTGGTGGATCTGCCTATAAATGTCGGGACACTACTTGCAGGTATATACATTTTTTTCACAAATATATTCAAATGGTGCCAGCTAGAAACAATTTGTACTTTTGAACACATCATTCGATGCCTTGAATGTTCTAGGACTTGCAACTGTTGATTTGAAACACAAAAATCCAACCTCCCTTCAAGCAAACCCCCACCTCCATATCCCCAATTATGTTCTAAAATGATGGAAGCGGTGGTACTCCTTTAATTTTCTTTTGCACCCTGTTTTCTGTTTTTTTTTTAGAGTACTGCTCTTAGAATAGAATGTGCAATTTTAATTGACTTTGAAGCAAAACAAAGCTTCATTTGCAGCAAGGAAATGACGAAAATGTCATTATTATTATTGCTTTTCCATATGAAAGTTAGATTGCTGCTATGGATGGGAATCAATTTACACTCCTATCTGCATGTTTCTAGTTTGATAATAATTTGTGAACCTATATTTGTTGATGGAAATCATATGTTTTTCGATCTCTGACATTACAGGTTTGTGGAAGCCTCAATTCTTTATGCTATCAGTTTGCAGATATAATTTTAATAGACAGATTTTACCTTGAAAGAACTAGGTTGCTTAATTGTTATTCTTTATTTTTGAACCAGTGATGCACGGACAGTTGGTTTAATCAAATACCAAGATTCATACTCATTTGGAGTGGACCCTAGTTGGCGTGGAAGTCGTTCAGAACTGCCATTTTTGAACTCTCTGAAGATGAAGATGTCAATTTTACTTGGTGTGGCCCAAATGAATCTAGGAATTGTACTAAGTTATTTCAATGCACACTTTTTTGGCAGCTCACTCGACATTAGGTTTGTTTCTGCTCTCTTTTCCTCTTTTGCAATTTTTATGTTTTGCTCAAAGGAAACATGTCACTTGTAACTTCTTGTCAATAGGTACCAGTTTGTGCCACAGATGATCTTCCTCAACTGCCTCTTTGGGTATCTTTCACTTCTCATTATAATCAAGTGGTGCACAGGCTCTCAGGCGGATCTCTATCACGTGATGATCTACATGTTTTTGAGTCCTACTGATGATCTTGGAGAGAATGAGCTGTTTTGGGGCCAGAGACCACTTCAGGCATGTCTTCTATCCTATTTATCTACATCTAGCATATTACTAATCATCTCTGTCAAATATTCAATGGTTGAATTTATGCTTGAGCTTTTGCAGATAGTATTGTTGCTTTTGGCCCTCATTGCGGTTCCATGGATGCTGTTTCCTAAGCCATTCATATTGAAGAAACTCCATTCTGAGGTACAACATATCTTCCTTATACTACTTTGTCCATAAATGTTCTATTTGGTAGAAAATGGAAATGTTAATTCGTTATATTATAATTCCTCTTCCGAGAGTAGAAGCTTTACAAATGGAAGCTCAAGATGTTAAGGTGAAGTTCATTCTCATGGAACTATTTTCAGATTTAGTTCTAACATTAGTTTTTCTGGGTAAATGTACATTAGTTTATTCAGCTGAAGCTTGCTTTTAGTGCTTACTGTGGAAGTGTTCTTGGTCTAAATAATGAAACATTTGACGGTTTTCTCATGTTTACTCTTTGGTGTATATAGAGATTTCAAGGTCGTACGTATGGGATTCTTCACAATGCTGAGATTGATCTTGATGTAGAACCTGATTCTGCCCGGGGATATCATGAAGATTTTGATTTCAGAGAAGTGTTTGTACACCAAATGATACACTCGATCGAGTTTGTTCTTGGTGCAGTCTCGAACACAGCATCATATCTTCGGCTTTGGGCTTTGAGGCAAGACATTTTTTTCTAAAAGCTCTTCAAATTTTTTCTTGTTTCATAGTTAGTTTATGTTCATTACTTCTTATGCAGCTTGGCACACTCGGAGTTGTCAACTGTTTTTTATGAGAAAGTCCTTCTTCTTGCTTGGGGGTGAGTAATTTTATGTCCAGTCACAGCTGATGCTTGCAGAAATCTGCTGTTATCTCTCTCCCCCTCTCTCTCTCTCACACACACACCAACACACACACATTTGTGTTCTTTGGTTCTTTAGTGCTTAATCTTTTGTCTACTCATCGTTAATCAAATGCATAAAACACTGAAACAACTTAAAACATTCTATGCTGCAGTTCCTTTTGTTGATAAAGCAAGTGATTTCCTTGTTGCCGCAATTTTCAACAAATTAGGCAGATCATTACTCGGCATAACAAAGAAAAATGAGTGTGGCAAAATTAACTCCAAATCTGTTTGGCATTGGTAGAGCAACACATTAGGTGGCAGGCGTATGTACTCGTATATTTGTATGCACCTGATAATGACATGCCCCAAACCACTTTTATTAGGAATATAACAAAAAAATTTAAGAAGTTTTATTTGCTCCAATTCATGAAGTTGTACTTGGTCTTGTGATATGGTACTGGCAAACTGATTTATTTCTTAAAAAAGCATGTGCTGTTGTCTTTTAGTATACTCATCAATATGGCTCAACTGTTTTGGTGCTAAGTTTGGAGTTATAGCAACAGGAGGTACTCCAGCAACAGGTTAATTTCTATGATGCAATATAAAAGTATTCTCATAACTGATCTACAAGAGATGTTAAACAATTGCTTTGTATTCTTACTTTGATATTTCTTTGTGCGCGGATGAATGTGTTATGTTTCGTATTCTTTTGAATTGATATCTAATCTAAGTTATAATAATGTCATAGGTACGACAATATTGTGGTTCGCTTGGTGGGACTCGCAGTTTTTGCATTTGCCACTGCCTTCATACTACTGATGATGGAGACACTAAGTGCCTTCTTACATGCCTTGCGTCTCCACTGGGTGGAATTTCAAAACAAATTCTACTTTGGTGATGGTTACAAGTTCCGACCTTTCTCTTTTACCTTGTTAACTGACGATGACGGCTAAATAATACGTAATCCTATCTTCTAAGATGAAAAAGTAGTATGGAAAGAGTTTCACAACATTTTTGATGATCAAAAACCGTCCAAAATGGAGATGATGAGACCTCATTTTGGCTAGCAGAGGATTGACGCTTTTTTGCTTGGACATCTGACTTAGAAATGTATGATCCAGATTCATATACTTCAAGTTGCTTATAGTCACTGTGAGTAGAAGATAGATAGAAGTACTTCTTTTCGATGTCATTTCCTTTGATCCTTTCTTTGATATGAGCGGAGGTTGAAAAGAGAGGCTGGAGGTTACAATTACTGTAAAGATGGATCTGGAGAATCCTTTGTATACCCTGTAGCTTTTACCTGGAGTATGTGGTGGTTTCTTTGGGAGATAAAGAGAGTTATAGTACGTCACAGTCAAATACACACACAAAGATAGTGTGGTTTTGCCGAGCCTTTTGGGCAGATGATGTAGCATTGTTGTGTAATGTTCACTGACAATAATTACATTCCTTGTAATTTTTGTAAACAACTGATTAGGATGATTTCTAGAGAATAGCTTCCTTCCACTCTTCTGTTTCTGGCTTTGGATTCTGAGTGCAATTGCAAAAGGATAAAAAGGAAGGTCTACTGAAAGCAAATAATCTATATTGGGACTCAAAACTTCTAAAACTATATTGTATTGAGTTATTCGGATACTAGCAGGTGGTCACTGTGAAGATGTGCGGTGAAAATTTAAAAACGAATAATGCCTTGTTGGTTTTGGGAATTAAAGAGTACGTATATTAAGGTTTTGTTATGAATGGATAAAATGTGTAAGTGAATATTGTTAAAGTTAGAACTGGGAGGGAAAAATTAGAAATGTATGATGTAAGGCAGAATTTAAGAAAAAAAATAGGTGAATATTTAAATTAAATTAACAAAAGTGAAAAAGAAAAATTAACAATCTAAATAGATGAAGTAAAATTTGCTATAATATTTTAGTGAAGAATATATTTACAAAATTTGATATGAATTAAAGTAAATCAATGAAAATTTAAAAAGAAAATTTTGACCAATAGTGAAAACAAATAATAGGCATCCGGATTAAACGTGAGTGAAAGCATATTTGTGGGTGATACCTTTTGAGTAGTGATGAACTGTAGAAATGATCACGTAATTCAAGTTCATCCAAATGGGACCTCTTCAATAAGGAGGGTTAAGCTCCGTGTTGTGTTTCATGTACAAGGAATTGTAGCCCACACAGACATTCGTATAATAAATCTCTAACGCAATTCTAGATGCCAACACAAGAAGGTAACATATCATCACCTAGTTTTGGCAAGTGAACGCAATCCATAAACTGTCCATAAAATGCGCTTGTTTGAGATGGAGTTAAGTTGTTTGTCTATAATCCATTAATCCTCCACGAATTTGTAAACAATTAGAAACCGATGCTCTCCCTACTCAAAATAGAGATAAACATAGTAACGTAGGCACTATATGGCAATTGAAAAATGCTTCGAAGACAGAGCAGTTGTAGAAACAAAGTTACAAAGACAATACATCAAACTAAGGTTTATCTAAAAAAAAAAACTCTATGAAACATACTGATGGAATGATCTTTTCTACGAAGGGAAAAAGGCTGGCATAACCAATACGAGGAACAAGTCTTAACTCTGGTCTTTCTAACATCCCCGTAACATTTCTATATAGGCCTCCTGTATGTGTTTCTTTCCGACTTAAATGTACCTGATAGTTCAAACCAATAGTCAACAAAAGAGAGAAAAATTCAATGACAAGGTCTTGTTGATCACAACTTTACAAGGAATTTATGCTCTCAATAGGTGAACCACATTTATCAAGAAATGGTAGGACATTTTAAACATTAAACAGACAACTTTAAATTCTGCTCAAGATACTAACAACTTATTAAATCAATATTGGTTCAGGAGCCAACTATCCAAGCGTTATTTTAAGTGCATCAATACAGATAAGAAAATATTAACAGAGCTAAAATAAAAGGTTCAATCTAGTGTAACAAGATCAATAACACAAGTAACACATACGTAAAATCAACTGAAGTTATATTAAAACAACAAATATATGCCATATAATCCTGACATCCAATTAATTTGAGGGTTCAAACTCGAAGCAGAGAGATGACGAAGGACAAGTCTACTTTTTCTGTGTGGTTGCCAAAATCAAAATAAGCTCCTTATGCAGAATCAAGATGCATCTAGTAAAATTTGAGGTGTGTATCATAAATGGACAATCATAAGCGTAGTAATAATTGTTCGACTTAATGCAAGAGACTCATTAATGTATTACTTCTAACTATATGCTATACCAATCAAATAACATTAAGGATATACAAGAAATGAGAAACTACTTGATACAACATGCTTAAGATTGAATAACCTGATTTTGGAATGCATACAATTTGCAACAAGAAGTATCCAACACCTAAGATCAACATGCCTCTCTTCCTCATTTGGATGTGAGCCACATGGATAGTCAAAAGAAACACAAATCATTGAGGCCTTACTGCTAATGCTAATTCTTCTGCCGCTTTTTCCACTTCATTCATTTCTTCTTCGAGATGGAGACTCCTCACCCAACCTTTCCATGGAGACTCCATATCCTAAAAAAAGTCACTTGGAATGCTAGAATAGGAACTTGGCTTTTGATCACTTTCATTATCTAGAGTAATCAACTCAGAAATTTTGCCTGATACCCACCTACATTCATTAACCTGCAGAAAAGAACGAAAAGAAGCAACGAATTAAAACTAGAGATCAATTACATTGGATCATAGATCATATCAATTTTGGCAATAGATCAATAGCTCTCTTAGCTGTTATCTTTTTTATTGCTACAACTTGGAAACGACAACAACATTTATTGGCATTGACATAGTTCTAAGCAATTTCAGATAAAGCAAAAAAATTCAAAAAATCAAAAGCACTCAAAGTAACTTGTATAGATGGTTAATGCTATTCACCAGTTTACGTGAAAAGAAGTTTGAATACAACATTTAAGCATAATAACATAGATACCTAAAACCTTATAATTCAGATGACTACACATAAATAGAAGCACTCAAAGACTTCAAAAGACAATTCTACATGAAGAGTATCAATAATATGATAATGTTGCATGATCACAACAGCATTTTGACTAGTATCAAGGAAGTAAAAGATTTGAACATTTACAGCTATCACCTAAATCATAAAGATATGTACACTACAAAAAATAGTCTAACAATGAAAATTCAAAAGAATAAAATTTATAAAAAAACAAAAAAAGGTTCTATTAATATCTGATTTGTATAGTGAGTTTAAATTTTATAAAATAGGAAGGTGTTATTTTTATGAGTCCAAAAGACTAGTCAAATGCTTTGAATAAAAAGTTTATAACTATCATCTAACCATTCAATTCTAAAGCTTAAAGAATTGGATTACCCATAAATAGTTAAATATTATTGTATCGTGCATCCTCACACAAAGTACAAACAAGATCACAATGACTTACAGATCTACAATAAACGAGGGTAATGCAACTTAAACTCAAGACCTCCTATGAAGGGATTGGATCAGGTAAATTTTAAAATTTTTTAATCCGATAACATCAAGGATCATTTCTATTATTGCTAATTCTTCTTGTATTTTGTTTGCATCACAATCGAGTTTATATTCCTACAAGAGGGATTGTTAAACCATACCTACGGTCTCTATCGAAGCTCTATTCCTCTTCGGTTCACCTTGAATCCGAAACAAGAAGGACATCGAGTTCGTGCTAGCGTTCTCTTCGTCCATGCCTAGCTTCGTCACCCGTTTCTTGATCGATTACTTAATCGATAAGTGTTTTAATAAGTTTTGAGAGAGAACAATGGCTAACAAAAAAATCCTTCAAAGTATGGCCATATGTGATATTTATAGCCTCAAATATCATATCAAACTCTTCAAATTCTCACAGCATTTATTGTAATTAAATCAAGAATGGAATTCGAAACAGCATGCTAAATTCCTAACCTTCCAGTACTAGAGCTGTGATAACTTCTTCTAGTGAACTCCAAATGACCTAAAACCTTCACCATTGGATTCTACACTTCAAGGGCTACAAAATTGACAGGTCATTTTTCTAGAATGGTTATCTTTTGCCCTTTCAAATTCCTGTTCAAAATCACCTTAAATCCTGTCCTGAATTTGATGGCTATAATTATGCATCTATTCTCTCTCTTCATTTGTTAAAAAAAAATCTTTTTTGATTGGGCTATAATTTATATTTCATGAAAATTATATTATCCTCGTAATGTACATTTCAATAAATTTATTTCTCGTCTAAGCTGCCACGTCATGTGACAATATTTTAACATGTACCTTTATTTCATTAATATGAAATCTTGTACATTGAAAATATATTTTCATGTTTCCCGTTCAATTGGTGTGACCTATATCGAGGATATATGTTGTGTTGGCAATGAAATAAAACATTTTATTTCATAAAATGTAAGTGGTATTCTAGCTATACATTACAGCTACCTAAACAACATAGATGTTTAGTAAACCTTTTACGTAATACGATCCTTCTAGTAATGTTATCATTAACATTACTTGTGTCCATTCCTTGCCTTATGATATTATGATTAATATACAAAGTAGGACCATGTCATCTTTGTATTATAATTATTTCTTGGTCTCCATTAAGTAAATTATAAATTATAATTGTACCTCAATTATATTGGATCCATTTATAATTCTACCTTACCAAGGTGCCCATAAAATGTCATTACTCATTATTAATGAGTAGCAATGATGTTATTTACATGTACCTTTTCCCACACAAGTTATATATAAAGAACTATTATTTTTATCACCACTTGTTATAAGCAGCTTTTAATAATAATTACGTTATACATTCCTTATGTGAAAAAGATATATGTATCAATCTTGGAATCAAAGACATGATAAAAACATTAATGACATAAACACAATCTATATATTGTTTTATCTATTAGGTCTGTTCAATATGTGAAACCGTTCATATATTCGTGTTATTAAATGATAATCCTTTATCAACGTTTTACAGAACTACCACGTACTTTTAATCAACACGACAGTCTTATATGGCATATTAGTGTTCCTACTAATATCCAAGACCTGTGACCATTTTAGAGTTATATATTCTTATTATTTTGAGTTTCGCGGTTCAAGACCAAGTGCATCTTCTTGAACACTTCTAAATAAATATAAAACTCATGGAACAAAATGTAAATAACATTCAATTCATAAAGATAACATATAAAAGTAATCATCTTAGATAACTTTTAGAACACAAATCTAACAATCTCCCACTTGTTCTTAAAGTTATCTCTTATACATTCTTATGTATTAACTCTAAGACTAGGGTTGCCTTCTGACTCAGTTTGTTATCTCTATCCACTCTCCATGTTCCCTTAGACCCATGGGGTCAAAGTGGACTTCGCTTTTTGCTTGAGATAAAGGCTTTGTTAGCGAATCTGTTGTGTTACTATCCGTGTCCACCTTTAAAAATTTTATTCTACCCTCTTCTATGAAGTCTCGAATGACAAAATATTTTCTATCCATATGTTTGATATTGGGATGTGCCTTTGGTTCTATGATTTGTGCAATAGCTCCACTATTGTCGCAAAACAGTTCCAATGGTCCTTGGATGGAAGGAACCATATCAATTTCCTCAATGAACTTCTTGATCCAAACACCTTCTTTGCTTGCTTCAGCAGTAGCCATCACTTCAGATTGGGTGGTTGAGTCAGCCGTTGTTAATTATTTGAAACTTCTCCAACTAACAGCACCCCTATTCAAAATAAAAACATATCTGGATGTGACCTCTTATCATCATAATCAGTCATAAAACTTACATCGGTGTAGCCTTCTACAACAAGCTCCCTTTTCCCTCTATACACAAGAAACTTATCCTTAGTTCTGTTCATGTACTTAAGGATATTCTTGACTGCAGTCTAATGAGCAGGACCTGCATGGGCTTGATGACGACTTGTCCTACTCAGAGCATACGCAAGATTAGGTCATGTACACACTATAGCATACATGATGGAATCAATTGCAGAAGCATATGGTACATCCTTAATGATTTCAATATCTTTACGTGACGTAGCACATTGAGATTTGCTAGGTGTTACACCTTGAGTCATTGGCACATTTCCTTTCTTGGAATTCTGCATGTTGAATCGTTTCAACACTTTGTCAATGTATGTACTTTGAAAGCCAATGAGTTTACAAGACCTGTCTCTACATATCTTAATCCCTAAGATATATTGGGCCTCTCCCAAATCTTTCATTGAAAAAATATCTTTCAATGAAGTTTTCGTTTGCTCCATTAAGGGAATAGAGTTGCCTATCAATAATATGTCATCGACATATAAGACCAAGAAAAGTACATAGCTCCCACTGATCATCTTATATACACAAGGTTCTTCCTTACTTTGGATGAATCCAAGACATTTAACCTCATCATCAAAGCATTTTTTCCAACTCCTGGATGCTTGATTCAATCCATAAATGGACCTTTGAAGCTTGCATACTTTACTACCATTATTTGGATCTTCAAAACCTGAAGGTCGTATGATGTACACATCCTCTTCCAAATTCCTATTAAAGAACGTTGTTTTGACATCCATTTGCCATCTTTCATAGTCATAAAATTCAGCAATGGCTAGTAATATCTGAATAGACTTAAACATAGCAATAAGCGAGAAGGTTTCTTCATAGTCAATCCTTTGAACTTGACTGATTTAGCTACAAGTCTTGCCTTGTATGTTGTCATGTCTCCATCCATGTCCATCTTTCTCTTGAAAATCCATTTGTTTTGAATTGCTTTCTTGCCTTGAGGAAGATCTACCAAGACCCGTACTTGGTTCTCATACATGGATTGCATTTCAGATTTCATGGCCTCGTACTATGATTTTGAGTCATCTCTATTCATTGATTCTTGAAAGGTCGTCAGATCTTCGGTATCCATTACCAAGATCCTATAAAGCCCTAGATAGAAATTGAGTATCTTTTTAGATCTTATTGACCTTCTCAATTCTTGTGGCTCTTCTTGCTTATCCTAAATTTCATGAACCTCTTGCACAATCTCTTGTGGAATTGGTTCAATATTGGATTGAACACTATGTGGTGATGTGTGAACCTCTTCCTCAATATATTGAGGAACCTATATACTCATGCTCCCATTAGCCATAGGAATTATAGTTGGGCTACTTCGATCTTCATGGATATCATTCATGACCTGATCAAGGCCTTATAGTATTTCTTGAGTTTCTTTAAGTGTTACACAACTCCCACCACTTTTGATTCTTTTGAGAAATTCTTTCTCTAAGAAAATTGCACCCCTTTCAAAAAATATCCTGTTTGTTGACTTGTGCCAAAAATAGTATCCTTTTCCTTCTTTCGGATAACCTATTAAGAAGCATTTATCTGCTTGGGGTTCTAGTTTGGTTGTCATCAATCTTTTGACGAAAGCCTCACATCCCCAAATCTTAAGAAATGACAAGTCAAGAATTTTACCTGTCCATAACTCATAAGGAGTTTTCTCGACAGATTTAGAAAGAACAATAATCAGTGTATAAGCTGCAGAAAGTAATGCATGTCCCCAAAAGTAAAGAGGCAATTCTGTTTGGCACATCATTGATCGAACCATGCTGAGCAATGTTCTATTTCTCCTCTCGAAAACACCATTCTATTGAGGTGTTCCAGGTGGAGTCAATTGTGGTATGGTACCACACTCCTTTAGATATGCACCAAATTCATTACTCAAGTATTCTCCTCCATGATCAGTTCGTAAAGTCTTAATTCTCTTGTTTAGTTGGTTTTCTACTTCATTCTTAATTTCTTTGAACCTGTCAAAAGATTCACTCTTGTTCTTCATTAGATAAACATAGCCATGATGACTCTAGTCATCTATGAAGGTAATGAAGTATCCAAAACCATCTTGTGCACTTGTGCTCATTGACCCACATACATACGAATGTATTAATTCCAACAAGTCTTTTGTCTTTATACCTTTATTCTTGAAAGGTTTCTTGGTCATTTTAACGACTAAGCAAGGTTCACATGTCTTTATTGCATCGCAATTAAGGAGACCAAGAAGATTACTTTCTCGTAATTTCTTAATGCGTTTCTCGCTTATATGACCTAGACGATAGTACCATAAGAGAGTCTTATTTCCATGAGATACTTTGAGTCTTTTGTTATTGATATTTAAAATATGTTTATCATTCACTTCAAGCAAATGTAAGCCATCTTGAACAATAGCATTTGTATAGAAAATTCCATCTTTTGAAATACTCATACACGAGTTTAGTAAATATATATCCATCCTTGTCTAAACATGACACTGCTATAATGTTTTTACATATAGATGGAACATAATAAACATTTTTCAAATTAATAATTAAACCACTAGATAATTGAAGGTGAATCGAGCCAATGGCCATTATAGAGATGGTAACACCATTCCCCACCTTTAATGTGATTTCTTCTTTCTTGAGATGTCTTCTATCCACTAATGCTTGCATATTTGCACAAATATGAGCACATGATCTGGTATCAATTGCCCAATCGTGAATGGGTGTGGTTAAATTAATTTCAATAACATAGATACCTTTCTGAACTTTAGGGCGCTTGCAATCTATTTTGCCACTATCCAAGTCAGCCTTGTACTTGGGACAGTTCGCCTTAAATTGTCCTAACTCGTGGCAATAATAGGACTCTGTTTGTGGAGTTGGCGAGTTTTTTTTTTTGCCTTTGGAGTTGCTCGCTTGAGCTTCTCCTTTCCCTTTGTTCATGTTAGGCATCTTCTTTTTGCCTTTTCTTTTGTTAACTTTCTTGCTATTCTGGGAGATCGCAAGAACATTCTTCGCTCCCTTGTGCCTATTCATATCAGCCTCTGCTTGCTTTAATGTCTGATGGATCTCATCTATTGCCTTTTCACGCAAGTGAAGATGCATGACTACATCTCTGTAAGATAAAGTCAATGAACCAAGGATTATATCCTCAGCTAAGTTAGGGTGCATTGGAGCATTAAGGTTCCCCAATTTCTCGAGATAACCCAACATTTTCAACATAGGCTAGTTGACGGAAGATCCTTCTATCATGTTACATCTCGTGAATGCTAGAGTGATCTTTGAACGCTCTTTATGAGCATTCTCCATTCTCCAGGAACATTTTAGAAAGACACTCGATTATCACTGTTGGAGTATTGTTAATGAATTTACAAGTAAGTTCAGTCGCCATACTTGCCAACATGAGACCTTGAACGCTCAGTTCATCCTTGCGATACTTTTCAAAAGCGACCTTTTCCTCATCAGAGGGATCTGTATCAAGTACTGGTGCAGCTTGCTTCAACACATCTACAAGACCCTCCGATCTGATGATAAGTTGGAGTTTTAGTTCCGAATCGATAAAATTGGAACCATCACCCTCTAATGGGCACTTTTCAAGTATTGATCGGATAAGTACATTATTTGCCATTCTAGAATAAAATCAAAAGGATTTCATGTTAATATTTATGTAAAAGTTGTTTTATTAAAAAAAACTCATACTGCATTTATTAAAAAGTCCTTTATACAGTATATTCAAGATCCCATCATAAATAAATCGACCTTATCCAATTTATAAATTCAAGGTAAGTAATCCTTTACTAATTATAACCTTTAGAAAAGTTCTTTTGCAATCATTTGCAATTTTCTAAACCTTATGACTCTTGTTGTTTATTAAGAAAACATTGTCTTATTAAACAATTTTCCTGAGACTTCAAGCTTAGATCTTGACTGCTCATTAAGCAAACTCATCTTATTGGTCAATCTATTAGGTTACACTATCTCCATAAAATAAATGTACTAAATGCCTCACATCTAATCCATTTATCAATGGCTTGATAATATATCCTAATATATTCCACAATTTCTAAAGATTAAAAATTATACTTATGCAAATTAATAATCCTTAGCTTAAAGTGGCTAAAATGAGAAGGAAAAATACTCAATTTTTCGTTGGACATTCAAATGTGACTATAGTTTAGTAGGTCTTGCATCCATACACCCATACCTATCCTAACATATTATTCACATAAATTCATAAAGCACAAAACATAACAGAAATTACATGCCGATGCACTATTTTGTACCCTTTAATCAATTCTCTTTTCTTAAGTAATTGCGATTCTCTAAATCATTTAAATCCCATAAAAAGATTTATAATTCTCTGTAAGAATTCAACAATAATTTGTACTATGGTTTGCAAAGTAATCCTTTAATCATTTAAAAGAAAATACAAACTGTTTTGTAATATCTTGTTTTAATCAGAAAAAAAACTGCGCACCATTTTTATTTTGTCTTTGTCACAAAAAAATCCATGACACTTTTGTATAGGCAAGTTTCATTATTCAAAACTAGACTTCATTATCTAAAATTTGAAACTAGTTTCATTCAAATACGACAACCCGTTTGAGAGATATTGTTATTAGAATTTGAGCTAAAAACAGTCACTATTGCTGAAAATTCCAGCATCTGAATCCTTTAGAATCGCAACACAAAAGAACAATTGATTAAGCACTTATGTAATAAAAATTACACAATAAAATAGTCTAATTAGCAATAATAAAAGCAAAAGCTCTGATACCAATTGAAGGGATTTCATGATGTGGATCGGGTAAAATTTAATTTTTTTTAATCCGATAACATCAAGGATCGTTTCTATTAATGCTAATTCTTCTTGTATTTTGTTTGCATCACAATCGAGTTTATATTCCTACAAGAGGGATTGTCAAACCATACCTATGGTCTCTATCGAAGCTCTATTCCTCTTCGGTTCACCTTGAATCCGAAACAAGAAGGACGTCGAGTTCGTGCTAGCGTTCTCTTCGTCCGCGCCTAGCTTCGTCACCCGTTTCTTGATCGATTACTTAATCGATAAGTGTTTTAATAAGTTTTGAGAGAGAACAATGGCTAACCAAAAAAAACTCCTTCAAAGTATGGCCAGATGTAATTTTTATAGCCTCAAAATATCATATCAAACTCTTCAAATTCCCATAGCATTTACTGAAATTAAATCAAGAATGGAATTCGAAATAGCACACTAAATTCCTAACCTTCCGGTACTAGAACTGTGATAACTTCTTCTAGGGAACTCCAAACGACCTGAAACTTTCACCATTGTATTCTACACTTCAAGGGCTACACAATTGACAAGTCATTTGTCTAGAATGGTTATCGTTTGCCCTTTCAAATTCCTGTTCAAAATCACCTTAAATTTTATCCCGAATTTGATGGCTATAATTATACATCTATTCTCTCTCTTCATTTGTTAAAAAAATTCTTTTCGGATTGGGCTATAAATAAATAAATTTATATTTCATGAAAATTATATTATCCTCGTAATATACATTTCAATAAATTTATTTCTCGTCTAAGCTGCCACGTCATGTGACAATATTTTAACATGTACCTTTATTTCATTAATATGAAATCTTGTACATTGAAAATATATTTTCATGTTTCCCGTTCAATTGGTGTGACCTATATCGAGGATATATGTTGTGTTGGCAATGAAATAAAACATTTTATTTCATAAACTGTAAGCAGTATTCTAGCTATACATTACAGCTACCCAAACAACATAGATATTTAGTAAACCTTTTACGTAACACGATCCTTCTAGTAATGTTATCATTAACATTACTAGTATCCATTCCTTGCCTTATGATATTATGATTAATATAGAAAGTAAGACTGTGTCATGTTTGTATTATAATCATTTCTTGGTCTCCATTAAGTAAATTATAAATTATAACTGTACCTCAGTTGTATTGGATCCATTTATAATTCTACTTTACCAAGGGGCCCTTAAAATATCATTACTCATTATTAATGAGTGGCAATAATGCTATTTACATGTACATTTTCCTGCACAAGTTATATATAAAGAACTATTATTTTTATCACCGCTTGTTATAAGCAGCTTTTAATAATTATTATGTTATACATTCCTCATGTGAAAAAGATACAAGTATCAATCTTTTAATCAAAGACACAATAAAAACATTAATGACACAAACACAATCCATATAATGTTTTATTTATTACGTCTGTTTAATATATGAAACCTTTCATATATTCATGTTATTAAATGATAATCGTTTATTAAAGTTTTACAGAACTACCACGTATTTTTAATCAACACGACAGTCTTATATGGCATATTAGTATTCCTGCTAATGTCCAAGACCTGTGAACATTTTAGAGTTATATATTCATATTATTTTGAGTTCCACGGTTCAAGACCAAATGCATCTTCTTGAACACTTCTAAATAAATATAAAACTCATGGAACAAAATGTAAATAACATTCAGTTCATAAATATAACATTTAAAAGTAATCATTTTAGATAACTTTTAGAACACAAGTTTAACATCCTATTCATAAAGGTTTTAATACTATGTGAAATAACCATTCAAACTGAAAAGCTTAAGATGTAGGAGACACACTAAAAGTGATTCAAATAATATCAGAATAATAAGAAAAACTCAACTAGTAAGGTTTATATACAACCTTTAAATGGAGAAATTTTAAAATCTAGACATAGAAAAAACATATCAACATACACAAATGAGGGATTAAATGGAAAAGAGAAAATTTGCAAGCTTCATTAGCCAGTGCATCATGCTCATCACTTGGAACATTAAGTAGCAGAACATAAATAAAATGGTGAATGAACACTTTAGGATTCATATTTAAGGTTCCCACTTACCAAAGTCTCAAAATTTATTTTCTAGCCTGTTGCAACCGATTTGGGATTCATCAAAGATTTCAAGATTTCATAGAGCTCTCAAAAGTTTATATCCATATGTGATATCTCATCAACAACATCTTTTATTATGCAAAACTCCACATGATTGGCCTCTCTTAGTTTAAGTAACTTCACAAGTTGTAAGAAAAACAAAGATAACTTAGAAATCAAATGATACGTAAATTTTGAAGAACAAAAATTGATTGGTAAACATGAAGAAGGAAAATTAACTGGCCTTCTAGTTGGCTTGACTTTTGTTATCCTTCCAAAATGGTTTGAAGAATTCACATACAAGCTGGAAATAAAAGTCAAAGATTTAGAGATTTTAGTATTATTATTATTCTGCATCCTATATAGCCATTTATCATGTATTTATATAGAAATAGTACTGTTATAGTGAAACAATTTAGGTATTATGTTTTGAATATTCTTAATAATCTACCCCACTGCTATAAATAGATGGACTACTAATTAAAAACAGACAACCTAGTGTCCTCCTGATCTTTGTATCCATAGATGCAAGCCTTAAGGTTGAACCACATACCTCTTTCCCTCTACTCTTTCTCATTTATTTTAATTTCATAATGGATTTTGAAACTACTTGAATATGCTAGTGAGTTTGTGTAAAAATGGGAAGAATCGATCTTGCAAAGGCATCATCTTAAACCTTGAATAAGTGAAGTTTCTGGGAATAGTATGATGGCAAAAAAATAAAGACTTATGGGAAGATTATTAAACACAAAAAAGTTGAGAGAGGATGCAAGGCCATATCCTTCTTGTAGATTTAACCACATTAACTTGTGTAAAAAGGGTAAGAATTGTATTAGTTTCCAATTTTAGTTGCACAAAATTGTTGCAAAAGAATCTTATCAATATTTCCAAGTCACTTTGTATTTCTTTGTTACTAAAATACAACTCGAAGTGTAACACCTACCATAAATTATATACTGGAACACCCTATGGATATTCTATTATATAATCTATAATAATGGTGTATTAACTATCTCACCTTCCTTATATAACATGGCAACATATATCTAACTTAGTCATGGCATCAACTACTGCACATAAATGTCACTAGATTTTAAAACCAAATACCAAACTGAAATCCTCATTTCATTTCATAACACTGAACGTATTTACATTGTAGCTTTTAAACACCCATACATGTACATCATCATATCCTAATACAGAATATGCTACATAAAAGAGGAAATTACACAAAAATTCTATCTAAAGTCTTCAGTCTCGGCTGACCGATCTTTGAGCCATTTCTTCTTCACAAAAGTACAATAATTATGCTTATTGTAATCTCTCAATTGCTAATGTCCTCTCTCGGTTCTGAAATATCAACGTGCAATTTTGGATAAGTTTTGTGAACTCAATGAGGTAATCATCATCGATGGTTCACTCAATTCATGTAACATTTTAACACGTGTAACAAATATTTCACATCTTTGTATTTTGCAAGAAATCACATTCTCATTCAAATACCAGGGACTCATACATTTTAATCAGTCAAACACGTGTATTAAAAAGTATATGTGATGCATGTGGGACTCACTTTCACTGATTATTGTTGATGTTGTAACCGACTGCCTTTTTACTAGCTCATATCCCTTAGTGGATACCGAGCTGTACTAGATAATGTCCTATATCCCTTAATGGATACTGGGTACTTTCACAATTAAGCCTTAAGCTCTTATCACAGTCTGAGATTTAAGCTCTTTACACTAGTAACTCCGGTCACAATTGCCTTTATCTTTCATGTATTCATGTAATGGAATGCTTCACATTCATATAAATACAATCAGTCACTTGATTTCAGTTTCACTTTCACATTCACATTTAACATCGGACCTTGGTCCGACATCACTTATTTATTCAAATTCACATATAAGGAGCACTTTAATATCACAAGCATCAGATCAGAATCATCGGAACTTCATGTTCAAAATTCAACAATCAAATCACATTCATAGATAATTTGAATCAGAAATTAAGCAAACAAATAATTAAATGAGAAATGGCATAAACATACACGATATTATTGATCTTGCACATTACAATTATTTGTACATGCATTCATTGACATTTTTCGAGTATGATTGATTGATTTAAAATGTGAATTGTGACTTATTTGCGTTAAAATTTTATTTGGAAACTATTAGTATTATTTCAAAATTTATGGTGAATTTAGAAAATTTCTAAAAATTTGGAGTATTTTTAATTAGGAAAATATTGAATTTTGGACCAATGAAATATTGACATGTGGTAGCCTTGCATGTTGACACATGGCTCACATGTAAGGGATACACGTAGTGATGTATCTTTGGAGAAAGAGAAGAAAGCATTCAGTAGTTTATTGTTTTCTTTCCCACCCACCGAAGCCCTATTCTTTACTGACAACATTGGAAAATTTGTTGAATCAAGTAAGTTATGTTTTGACTTTTATGGATTTTGATTTGTTATGATGATTATGTTTGAATTTCGAATCTAGTTTGTTGTGTGTTATTGAGCTGAAGGGGGAGTATGTAACTTAGTTATGATATAGAAATGAAAAGTTTTTGGTGAAATGAAAGTGTAGATGGAAGTGGGAAAATGTATCAAATGAATACACACACACACACACACACACACACACACACACACACTTTGTTCTAGTTTTGAGTGTGTAAGAAGAGTAATTTCGATGGTGTTCTGAATGAGTTAACTGAGAAATTAGTGAAGTGAGAAATGGAACATAGAGCAGTGCATAGTTGTGTTTAAGAGGGGTTATGTTTGAATTTTGAATTTTGGATTGTTACTGTTCATGAAAACAAAAGTTACAGAAGAGAGAAGAAGAAGAACAATACGTGTATGATGTTAGTGTTTAAGTCTATATATGAACAACTTGATTCTTTTGCTGACAACTTTTTCTGTTACACTCCAAATGACTTGTTAGTTGAACCAATACACTTTTAAAAAATTGTTTTTCCTCCCTATGCCAAATTAGAATAATCTGAACTGATTTATAAAAAAAGTGATTGTATCAAAGTGAGGAATTGTGCTGAAATCTTAAACTGGAGAAATCACATGAATTATGCTTCTGTATTTTGATCTTATCTTGAGATATAGATTTTCAAATGAGTTGATGTTTAGTTCAAATTAAACTAGAGACATATGTCTACAACTTTCTTGAAGAAGTCAAATTTTAATTCTGTCTCTAAAACTGTCAAAATTGGCATGAAATCGAGTCCTGACCTAGGTTGTAGCACTACCAGGGACAGAAAACATGTCCTGTGGTTGGTAAATAAACTGTATTAATGTAGAACGAATTAGGCTAAGGTTTCTAAATCAAAGTTTTAGGTTATTGTCTTAGCTTTAAATTGGTATAAAGTTTGTAGTTTTTGGAGATGGGAATTGATAGATATGGATTGTACAACTTGAATGCATAATCGTATATTAGCCAAAATTTCAAAAGTGCACAGTCTGTGGTATTTTGAGCATAGATCATAGAATAATAAACCAAATTGAATGATATCAATAGAGACTTAAGATAATGGAGGATAATTTGTTAGAAGGAAGTATTACCAAATTCCTTCATTTTCTTGATGAAATTAATTGTGCAAATTAGGCCCGAAAGTGTACCTTTAAACAAATCTGATTTAGTAAATTGAATGTGGATATCCGAATGATTATTATAACTTGATTGATGATAAGAAACCCAGAATTGTCATGAACATGAATTGTACATATTTAGTATACATGAATGTGCATAAATGAATATATAATTGTGCAATATTGTGATATGTGAATGTATTGTATAGAGGAACGCATTGAACAACAGCATCCAGACATTGTCGATACTTCAAGGCAATAGCTGTTTGGAGTATACTGTGAGTAACCTAAGATGGTCTCACCTTATTGTTTTTACATTATTGAACTGTATTGCTATCTTATTGAACTGTACTGAATTGTGCTGATTGTGTAATAGATTCCAGACAATATTTGTCTGAGGCGTTTTGATGCATGAGAATGATACTGGAAGAGTTGATTGAATGTGAATGCGTCTGCCTAAATGATTTTCTGATTTTCAACCGAAAAGTTGAATGCCAGACCTAGTCCAATGACCACTGCTACTGAGATTGTTATTGTAAATGATCCTGTGACTGATATCCTGTTGTATTACATGCAAATGAAAGTGATTGAATTTGATGACTAAATTGTAGCATGCACTTTATTCCGATGCATGTAATATAAAGGAGTTATGACTGGTATTGCTACTGATACTATTACTGATAAGAGCTTTAAGCTCTCACATATGTGGTTCGAGCCTATGGCTCACTGTGATCAATGAGTCATATACTGACTGACTAAGTCCGATAAATCGAGATACTGTAAAAGCACACAATCACAATAATATAAAAATGAATATGAGTCTCATACATATCGCATCTGCATATAATTTGAATTCATTGAATTATTTGCAAAGCTGTGTGAATGTCATTATTAGATTGAACTGTTTAACTAAAAAGTGATTTATCTGTGATAGTATTTTATACTTATCAAGTGGGTATGAACTGTATGATTACATATTAAAATTGATCTTGATTTATAACATGAGTAAACCATCGAGGATGGTTACTCTGCTGAGTTCGCAAAACTCATCAAAATTGCACCGTTGTTTTTCAGGTTTGAGAGTGGGACGACCTAGCTTCTGAGATGACCTAGCTTCTAAGACTCTGTAGAAGCATATTTTGTGTAACTGTTACAGTTAGGTTTGGCTCAAAGGTCGATCAGCTGGGATTGTGGACATATTTGTTTCTTTTGAGTTTATAGTATTTGGTATGTATTAAGTTGTTTATGTTCATAGGACAATGTTGTATAAACATGGATGATATTGTACTATATGAAACAATGTAAATTATGGTTTGATATAATATGATAACATTTTGGGTTTTTAAAATATGTGATTGATGGTTCAGTGTATGATGCCATCTTATGTACAGTGAAGGTAAGATAGTTAACATGTTATTTCTGACAGGCATGTACACGTGTATCTGATGGACACAAGTGCATATGTCAGTTGAGAATGGGGTGTTACAAAAACAACCAAAATGGTTCTGATCATTTTGTTGTTCCCTATCACCACAAGGAATATAACAGTAGCCAAAACATGTTTCTAATGTTTAAGGAGCACTTATGTTGTAAGTGGTTGTGTGTTGAAGTTATGGAATTGGTGAGTTGTTTATAGATTTTGGGTTTTGGAAACCTATGTTCACTGGTTCCTTATAATAATTTAGTGATGTGGTTCTTAAAAGACACAAAGGTAGCTTGGTAATAAGAAGTTGATGGCCGCTTGTGATTGTCACTGTTGTCGATGACTAAAAATAGTAGGTGATGCTAGTGGCTTCTCCTTAGTAGCAGTCGGACAGTGTTGTCAGCTCACAATTGGTAACTACTAAAGATCTTGTCAGTGATGAGTTGTGTACCTAGTGTTGTTGTCGACGGTGAGTAGCTGACAAGAGAAGGAAAAAGTTATAGCTCTATAAGATAGGGGCTATTATGCAAGTGAGAATATTTGGGTAGTAACGACATCATAAGGATGATGGTTTGCTTTTGTCTTGGAGAAGATGTAGGCTATTATGGTGATGCTCTCTATAGTGATGTTGGCAACTTGAGAGATAAAATGCAGCTAAGGCTTCATATTAGAAGGTTAGGGTTTGGCATATGAGAGTAGTGCTTAGACACAAAGATAAGTTATCCTAAGATAAGGATGTTTGGGCATAAACAATGAAGCAAAGTACTATGTTTGGGAAGAATAGTATCTACGGAGGTAGTGTGCAAATCAAGTCATAAGAAGGTGTGTGCCTGAAAGTGAAACAACTTCAGTTTTAGCCTTCTACCACTCGTATGCATGCGGAGGAAATTTTGGGTTAAGAGGACTACCTATAAAGTATTGGAGAGTGGCTTCTACTGGCCCTCATTATTTAAGGATGCATACATCTTTCGCAAGTCATGTGATAGGTGTCAATAGTCAGTTAACTTGTCCTATAAGAACCAAATGCCACAAACTCCCATTCTTTTTTGTGAAATTTTTAATGTTTAGGGTATTGAATTTATGGGACCTTTTCCTCTGTCTTTGGGTTTTAGTTATATATTGCTTGCATTTGATTATGCTTCCAAATGAGTGGAAGCTAAAGCCACCAAAACTAATGATGCCAAAGTTGTTGCAACTTTTATCAAATCTAACATTGTTTCTAGGTTCGAGATGCCAAAGGCAATAATAAGAGACAAGGGCAAAAATGGGGTGATGGAAATGTTGTTTAAGAAATATCACATCCTGTACAAGGCTTACACCTTTTACCATCCCAGACTAATAGCCAAGCTGCAGTGTCAAATTGAGAAATTAAGTCAATCCTAGAGAAAACAGTTCAACACAATAGAAAGGATTGGAGTGTAAGGTTGGAAGATGCATTGTGGTCTTATAGGACGACTTATAAGATGTCAATTGGGATTTATCCATGTAAATTGGTGTTTGTGAAGCCATGTCATATTATAGTGGAGGTGTAATATAAGGCGTATTGGGCTATAAAGCAATGTAATATGAATTTCAATGACACAGAAATGCATAGAAAATTGTAATTGTAAGAGTTGGAGGAGTTGTAGAATGACTCCTATCAAAATGCGATGATATATAAGGAAAAGACGAAGGCTTTTCATGTCAGACCCTGATTCCGGAGTCTGACTCTTGCTTGCTCTGATGCCACAACTGTCAGACCCCGATTCTGGAGTATGAGTCTTGCTTGCTCTAATACCACATCTGTCAGTCCCCATTATCGGAGTCCGACTCTTGCTCTTTATGCTTGCTCTAATACCATATACTGTTATACCCCGCTTCCGGATTCTAACGCTTTCATGCATACTTGCTCTGATACTATCATGCATGCAGACTATCGTAATACATAAGTTATCACCCAACGATAACACCTTGATCACTTTCAGATTTTCTTCTCAAAACTCCCCTTTATTAGTCTCA
>JAOQMS010000179.1:8817272-8852383 GCA_027563885.1 Erythroxylum longipes
AAAGCTTTTAGGATATTACCTCTCATAGTAGTATTGGCAACTATGCTTGCCTTCTGTTGGTTGCTGTCACTTTGAAGATTCTGCAGCACTTCCACTAGTTTTCCTAGTGAAATATTCAGCTCACCTCCTTGTTGTTTTTGACTACCTTGAGATTTTTCTGTTCCTCCTTCACTAGATACTTGGTAGCCTTGGTTTTTTTCTCTTTTTTGGTTTTCAATCTAGAGGCTTTCCATGAATGTCCCATCATGTATCTTTGGTGTGGCCACTTTGTTTACAATGTTCACACCACTTCTTTCCATGAATGTCCCAACATGTATCTTTAGTGTGGCCACTTTGTTTACAATGCTCACACCACTTCTTATGATTTTTCCTATTGGATTCACCACGTGATAATAGGGCAGGAGCTTCATTTGAAGATACCAAAGTTCCATTTAGTTCCTCTTTTGGTTCCTGTTTTAGCATGATTTTCCTCCTTGTTGCTTCCCTCCTAACTTCAGAAAATACTTCCTTAGCTATAGGCAAAGGAATTCTACTTAGGATTCTTCCACGAACATCATCCAGTTTTTATTGAGACCAGCCAAAAATTCAAAGATTCTCTCCTTTTCAATCTTTTGGTTGTACATCACCGCGTCTTCCTTGCACCTCCACTGTTCATCGGACAGCAGGTCAAGTTCCTGCCACAATGCTATCATTTCCACCCAATATTCTGTAACTTCTCTATCACCTTGCTTCATTTGCCACAACCTTGTTTTTATCTCATAAATCCGTGCTGCATCCTCTTCATCAGAGTAGGACTGTCGCACTCCATCCCAGATTTCTAGGGCTGTTGGCAGAAACATAAAGGTCCTTTTGATAGGTGGTATCATGGCATTGATAAGCCATGATGAAACCATGGAATTATCTATCTCCCATTGTCGTATAGCTTTTATGTTTGTTGAATCTGGAACGTTCCCATTTCCGATGATAAAGCTCAGTTTTCCTCTTCCTCCAATGGCGAGTTTCATAGCTTGAGTCCACTCTCGATAGTTTGCTCCATTGAGTTTATCGGACACAATGTTAAGTGAAACTCCCTCACCGGAGGCCATTGATGATTGACCTCCAGTCGGGATTGCCGTGGAGGATCCCTCAATCTGGCGTTGTCTCCTCGGTTTCACTATCACATGGCTCTAATACCATGTGAATTAGAGCTTATTTGCTCTATATCTCTTTTATTAGAGACTGTGGTATATATATACATGAATAGGTTTACAGAATAGGATAGAAAAATCTGTACAGATATGGAAATATTATCCTAGGATACTATATATCTACAAGATACTGCTATCTAATCTAAATGATCAGATCATAATATTATGAGATATACATATCTTTGACCACAGTATCCCAGTTTAATTTAAGCTGCAGATTAAATAACGATCAGTTAAATGTAGGTTTTTTTTGCCTAATCTCAATGGCTAGCACTTACTCCCATAATCTTGTAACTGCTTTGATATGGTTTGATCCCTTTGCTTGCCCACTTCATATCAGTGCTGTAAATACTCTATGGTTCGAAAATATCCAAATAGAGGGGTAGATTTGGCTGATTAGATTTGAAATTAATGTGTTGAATTTGGATTAATTGCGTTTAAACTTATACTCCGCTTCGATTGAATTTGGATGTAAATATTTTTTTCAAACTGATTTAATTACAGAAATTTGGGTTAAATATACTTTAATAGACTAAATCAGCTCAAACTAAGTTCAAGTTTGGAAGTAATTTCTCTCCCATGTACCTAGATTTGCTTTGCATTAGCTATGTTTAGATATTAGTGTTCCACTTTTTCTCCTAATAATGTTGGATTTGTTTGGGAGTGGGAATCCATATATATGCTGCAAGTAGTCAGCCAAAAGTTTTGTCATTGTCAAGTACAGAGGTTTATTCTCCTTTTCTCTCGTTGAATCAAGGATGCTTACATTTTGGAATTTAATCAGAGATTAGTCTTTTCTTCATATGCTTTTTTAATTAAAAAATATGTATCCGCTTTTTGGTTTTGGTTGTTTTGAGGATGAGTATGTATGTTTAATGCTTTCTATTTGTTGGTATCATGACTATAGCTTTTTTATGCTGGACTGCTTACATCATAGATTGGTAGCTGGCGAGTGGTTTACAGCTCGTGTTTCTTCATGTGGTCTATCTCATATTGCCTATCCTAGTGCTCCAGACATGTTAAAAACAGAATTGCGAACCATATACAGCCAACTGTGTTAAGATGATATGCCCATGATCAGGAGATCAGCTGCAACAAATCTGGGAAAATTTGCTACTACTGTTGAGGCTGCTTATTTGAAGACTTGACATTATGTCAATGTTTGAGGATCTTAACCAGGATGGTAATTGAACTACTAATGTCTTTGTGGAAATTGCACTCTGATTTTTAGTTGTAGAATATGGAATTGACTTGCACTGTCTAGAACATCTTTAGTGTTTGCACGTAAAATTTTTTTGAAAGATGTAGATAATCCTCTTATAATAGATAGTCCCTTAATTAAGGGAATATTTTTAGAGATTATCTTTAGCTGTAATATCTAGCTATATTAGGGATATTTTCAAATAGGGGGTCTTCCTATATTAAGGAGACTACCAAAACACCCTAGCTCTATATAAGAACCTATAAGTTTGCAGCATATGTGATATAACTTTCAATATATATCAAAGTTGTTATATGGTATTAGAGCCTCACGCTCTTCCATGAATTACAAGGCTTCAAGGTGGGGTCTCGATCTTCATCCCTCGAGACCACCAACAACTCTACCCCTTTCTTTGGATCAGGAAATCAACCTGATTCAGTTAGCATACAATTAGAAAATTCTCTACAAATTTCAATCCAAAAGCTGAATGGAAGAAACTACCTAGAATGGTCCCAATCAGCCTATCTCGTGATTACTGGAAAAGGAAAGATGGGGTACATGATAGGAGCAATCCAAACTCCAAGGTCAGAAGACCCTAATTTTGACCAGTGGTGTTTGGAGAATGCCATGGTTACAGCCTGGCTCATCAATTCCATGGAACCAAGGGTAGGAAGACCCTTTATTTTCCTCCTAACAGCCAAAGATGTATGAGAAGCAGTCAAAGAAACATACTCAGACCTAGAAAACTATGCCCAGCTGTTTGAACTCAATTAAAAAATGTGGAAGATGCAGTAGGGTGAACAAGATGTGACTGCATATTATAATGAGATGACTATAATATGGCAGGAGTTGGATCTATTTGAGGAAACAAAGTAGAAAGATTCAGAAGATGCAGCCCAATATAGAGAGAAAGTTGACAGTGAACAAGTGTTTGTTTTTCTTGCTAGCTTGAAGGCAGAATTGGACGAAGTCAGGGGACGGATTTTGGAGCGAAGGCCACTACCCTCAATCGGAGAAGTGTTCTTTGAAGTCAGAAGAGAGGAAGCTCGGAAAGGTGTCATGTTGGGAAAAAATGGCACCACGGACTTCCAGAATGAAGGTTCAGCATTTGTCTCAAAGAATAGTGACAGTGAGGGTGAGAAAGGTAAAAACAGGCAAAAAACTTAGTGTGATTTTTGCAAAAAACGGTGGCATACAAAAGAAACCTATTAGAAGATACATGGCAAACCAGCAAATTGGAAGAAAAAATGGGCTAGTAGAGCTGGAGATGGGAAAGCTTTGCAAGTTGGAAACCAGTCCAGTCATGACCAGTAACCAGGACCTTTCCTTTCACAAACGAATAGCTTGATCATCTGTACACTTTCCTTCCAGTTGAGAATACCCAAAAACCCTTTTGTTCTGTAGTCCAATCAGGTATAATTCTTCCAAAAGCCTTTGTTTGTTCTATACCTTCCTACTCTTAAATAGTTGACTTTGGAGCCACTGATCACATGACTGATAGCTCCAAATTTTTTTCCCCTTACTCACCGTGTGTAGGGAACTAGAAAATAAGAATTGCAGATGGTTCCCTAGCTTTAGTAGCAGGAAAAGGGACATTCCCTATTTCAGACACCTTAACCCTAAAAAATGTTCTTCACATTCCCAATCTTTCGTATACTCGTGTTTTTGTTAGCAAGCTAACCAAAGATATGAATTGCAAAGCTAATTTTTGGTCGACTCATTGTATGTTTCAGGATCTGGGATCAGGGAGGATGACTGGGGTTGCTAAGGTTACTGGACACTTATATATCTTGCAAGAAGAAGGCAAGAAACATGAAGAAGGTGGCTGTAACATTACTGTTAGCAAGACAGAGGAAGAAATAATGATGTGGCATTATAGGTTAGGACATCCTAGTTTACTATACCTGAAGTGTGTATTACCTCATTTATCTATCAATAAAAGTGCTAGCTTTCAATGTGAATTAGCTAAACTTCACAGAAGTCATTACCCCATTCAAAACAGCCGATGTTTGGAGCCATTTATGTTAATACACAGTGATTTATGGGGTTCCTCTAGAATTCAAACACCTAATGGAAAACTGTGGTTCTTCACTTTTATTGATGATTGTTCTAGGGTCACATGGGTGTTTCTTTTAGGAGATAAATCGGATGTTTGTGCCACATTAGTGTCCTTCTATAACATGGTTAAAACTCAATTTCAAAAGGAGATTAGAATGTTAAGAAGTAATAACGGGAAGGAGGATGTGAACTTGGCCTTAAAAAATTTCCTAGATAGCAAAGGGATTATCCACCAAAACTCCTGCAATTACACTCCAAAACATAATGGAATTTTTGAATGCAAAAATTGACATCTTTTAGAGGTAGCTAGAGCAATCAACTTTCAAACACATGTCCCAAAATACCTATGGGGAGAAGCAGTTATCACTGCCAATTTTTTGATCAATAGACTTCCTTTCAAAACCTTAAAATTCCAAACCCCTTTACAAATCTTCTCTTCCTTCTTTCCTAACACAAAACCAAACCCACCTGTCCCTCTAAAAATATTTGGAAGCATTGTGTTTGTTTATAACCATGATCCTAAGAAATCCGAACTAGATCCTAAAGCTATCAAATGTATTTTTGTTGGATACTCTAGAACCCAAAAGGGATATAACTGTTTTGATCCAAAATCCCGGAAATTTTTTTACCTCTATGGATGTTACATTTTTTGAAGGTAAACCTTATGATAATCACACTCATCTTAAGGGGGAGTATTTCAGTGAGGAAGATGAGAGATCTAGTGGAAAAAAAATTGAGATATTAAACCTGGAAGGACCAGCAGTAGACAAGCTTATTGGTCAGGGGAGGAAAATGAAAATCAGGAAGAAGACAAGGTTGAGAAGGAGGCAGGAAGTGAAAAGCATATAACACTTCACAGTGCAGTATATAGTAGGGGAGTAAGGAAGTAATCTTTGACATAACCCAATTATCATCTCTGAATTTGAGTCCTGACATCTCACAATCTGAGACTGACCAGGTAACTCAAATGATTTCCTTGGTGATATTTTCCTTCCTATTGCAAGGAGAAAAGGGAAAAGATCGTGAACACAATACCCTACTTCTAACTTTGTCTCTAATGCAAACTTGTCTCCAACTTTTTCTGCCTTTATTTCCACACTAACCAGTGTAGAAATTCCAAACAATATACGTGATACTCTAGCTGTTCCTGAGTGGAAGGAGGAGTTTTGGAAGAGTTAAAAGCCCTGGAAAAGAATGACACGTGGAATAGAACAGATCTGCCAAGAGGAAAAAAGTTGGTTGGATGGCGGTGGACATTTACCATTAAATACAATGCAGATGTGTCAATAGAAAGATTTAAAGTTAGGTTGGTGGCAAAGGGTTACACTCAAACATTTGGAGTGGACTATACTGAGACATTCTCTCCAGAAGCAAAGTTGAACACTGTCAGGGTCCTATTATCAGTGGCTGCGTGCTTAGACTGGCCTCTAATCCAACTAGATGTAAAAAATGCTTTCTTGAATGGTGATTTGGAAGAGGAAGTGTACATGGAGCCACCTCCTGGGTTCAAGAAAAGCTTTGGAGACGAGGTGTGCAAACTTAGAAGGTCCTTGTATGGACTAAAACAGTCCCCAAGAGCCTGGTTTGATAGATTCACCAAATTTGTAACAAGTCAAGGTATTTCCAAGGCCAATCAGATCATACCTTGTTTACTAAACGGAATGGGGAAGATAAAATTGCTGTCCTAATAGTGTGTGTGGATGATATCATAATTACTAGGAGTGATCTTGTGGAGATAGAGAAGTTACAAGCTCAGCTCGGGAAGGAATTTGAAGTAAAAAACTTGGGGCAGTTTATGATATTTTCTTGGCATGGAAGTAGCTCGATCCAAGAAGAGAATTGTGGCGACTCAAAGAAAGTACACTTTGGATTTATTAAAAGAGACAGGTTTGAGTGGTTGTAAACCTTGTGATACACCAGTAGAACCAGGAAAGAAACTTGGGCAGCCCGAAAATGGTGTTTCAGTAAACAAGGAAAGGTACCAGAGGCTTGTTGGGAAATTAATTTACTTATCTCACACCAGGCCAGATATAGCATTTGCAGTGAGCTTAGTAAGCCAATTTATGCACTCACCATATGAAGAACTCTTGGAGGCTGTTATCAGAATTTTGAAATATCTAAAGGGATGTCCTGGTAAGGGATTGTTTTTTGAGAAGAAAGAAGAAAGAAGCATAGAAGTCTATACGGATGCAGACTATGCTAGCTCAATTTCTGACAGAAGATCAACATCTATGGGGGAATATGGTAACATGGAGAAACAAAAAGCAAAATGTAGTAGCTAGGAGTATTGCAAAAGCTGAGTATAGGGCTATGGCTCAAGGAGTATGTGAAGTCTTATGGCTCCGAAGAGTTATGACTGAGTTACATTTGGATGTTAAGCCTCCCATGAAGTTGTATTGTGACAATAAGGCAGCCATTAATATTGCACATAATCCAGTACTTCAACAAAGGACAAAACATATAGAGTTTGATAAGCGCTTTATCAAGCAAAAAATGGAAGATGAAAGCATACGTATTCCATTTGTTCCTACTAAAGAACAGAGAGCATATGTCTTCACAAAGGGGCTGTTCAGACACCCATTTGAAGAGCAAATTAGCAAGTTGGGCATGATAGATATCTTTGCACTAACTTGAGGGGGAGTGTAGATAATCCCGTAATAATAGATAGTCCCTTAATTAAGGGATTATTCTTAGAGACTATCCTTAGCTGTAATATCTAGCTACATTAAAATTCCTTGCTTTTTATAGTCATCTCATTGAGAATGAGGTTGAAGTTCTTAATTATTTTTCATCCCAGATCAAGATTCTGTTCGGTTATTGGCTGTTGAGGGTTGTGCTGCTCTTGACAAATTGTTGGAGTCACAGGATTGTAGCTGACGTTCTTCTTGTTATTGTCAATTTCTCTCAGGTATTACGTAGTTCAGATATCTAAAAAAGTTAGTGTAAAGTCCCTTGGCATCTTGCATGCCATGCCAACATTATGCTTGCTCTGCATTGTCATCAATTATGTTGCTTGGCCAATTATTTCAGTATTATAGATGTACCTTTTCTATCATTTGTGTCCAAGAGAGATCGACTCTTATGAAGAACTATCAGATAAATTTCAAAGACTAGTTCGCTCTTGTGGTAAAGATGATATATCAGAATATCAGGATTATGCTAAAAGTACAAATCGGTTTTCCATATGGTAAACATTTCTAAGCCTCATTAAAGAAACCAAAAAAATGGTCCACCTAATCTTACCCTTCCTCTTATTATTAGCCCGAAAGAACCTCGAATATTACTTGGGACAAAAAATTTTCTTCTTTTTATAACTATTCACATCTAATACATGTGCTTGTCTCTAAACAGTCTCTTTCTTTTCTTTCCTTTTCTTGGATTTTCCTTTCACCGTTGCTTTCATTTATCAGGATCTCTACAAAATCTGCGGTAAAATTCTTTTACCATTTGATGCCACCAGACTCAAAATCTACTTCAAGTGGGTAATCACAATTTAGCATCAGGACGAACATCATCTCTGCTTTTGATATTTGAGTAGCAGGAAATTGTCTACTTAATCGGAGTGTAATGGAAACTACACTGCCTGATTTGAGAGTGGTCCCCTTGTTGGCCAAGCTCTAGATTTAATTAAGCACTGTCAGGGAAGTGGTGGTATCACCATCCACTTAAAGTAACATTCAAGTTAAACACAACCACACATTTTTTCTGCAGAAAGTGATCTTTCAAAGATAATCTCACTCAGTATGTTTTAGGTTTGTCTTATTACATGTCTAGCTACTCACATTGGTTGTCCTAGTTCCAATCCCATTCTAACAATGGCATCTTAGTTCTATGAACCACTTACCTGCACACATCTCAAGATTTTGTGTCGTGAGTCACACTTGAACTCAAGATTTGTGCTGATGAAGGTATTGCAATTTTGGACTTCGGCATACAGCTTGCCGTGTTAACCTTTGTACAGTTGTTTCTTAGCTTGGTCTATTATATGCTGTAAGGGTTCATGTATAGCTCAACTTTCTTTGCTTTCTTCTGCAAATCTATCTTCTTACTCTTGCCAGTGAATCAATCCAACCCTTGTCAATTCATTTTTCCCAGGATCCTTGCTTTCTGTTCTTTTTCTTGTCTTCGTTGTTTGAATATCCACGATCACTACATATATTCCATAGAATTTCCTTATCCTTTTTGGATGACATAAAACAGGAAACTAGAAAATAAAACGGGGATGTCTCTAATCTTGTGAAATTCTCGTTTGGATGCATGAAACGAAGTGCCCTTCTAGATTGTAAACCTGATCTTGTCCTTTGTATGCATATCATGCATGTTGTTTCTATATTTAGGGAAGTTCTTGGTATTGAAAATTGTAAGAGTAGCTTTATTTTTTATGTTTCCAGCAAAGAGAGAGAAGAAATAAAGATGGAGATAGGTGAAGAAAATCCTGCTTTGTGTAGGATCACAACTACTTAAATATTGGTTTGTTGTTGTAATACTAGCAGGTGGTCATTGCACATTTTGAAAACGTATAATGCCCTGTTATTTTTGGAAATTAAAGAGTATATATATATAGGTTTTGTTATGAATGGTTAAAATGTGCAAGTGAATATTGTTAAAGTTAGAATACAGAGAAATTAGAAATGTACGATGGAAGTCAAAATTTAAGGAAAAAAATAATGAATGAATATTTAAATTGGATTAACAAAAGTGAAAAGGAAAAACTGATAATCTAAACAGATAAACTAAAATTTGCTATAATATTGATATGAATTAAAGTAAATCAATGAAAATTAAGAAAATATGGCCTACGGTGAAAACCACCGATAATTATGTGAATTAAAAAGAAATTATTTACTAAGCAAAATGACTAAGGACATCTCTAGAGATGTCGGATGATTTGAGTTAGAATGAGAATATTAAAGAAGGTGTTGCATTTGTTGTCGATGACTCTTTGAAAACATTTGTGACGTGCAATAGGAAAAATATATAGAATGGTAAGTAATCCCCACCTCTCAACTATAAGTTTTTGTACTAAACTAATAACTTAGGATTCTTTGTCACATGTTTGCGATATTTGACCATGTTAATTCAAAATTTTAGTTGTAAAATCAATACAAGATCTATTCTGCACCTTTACAAAATAAAGTTTTAAGACTTTATATGAACCTTTTTGTAAGTTGCTTTGGTGCTCATATGGTAAAATTTCAAATTTTGACATAAGATTATCTAATTTTTAAATTCCATTTTTTGACCTTTTGTAAATTAGGGTTAACATTTAGCCTTACCCAAAATTTATTTGGCAAAATCAAGAATGGCCTATGTCCTATAATGTATAGTTTTATATTATATTACATTATGAAATCATATTTTTACAACTATAGTCAGAATTAAATTCAGAATTCTTGAAAATTTTGTATATCAACATACAGAGAAACTCGGACTAGGTGAAAAGCTCTTCACAAGTCAACAATAGGATTCAGACATAATTAGTAGGATAAGTGCTGTTCAACTAGGAAATACCATTGCACCTTTTCCTTTATCCTTTTTCTGATCGTATTGTTCCCACATGTATCCAGTTTGGTAATAATTGTCTATCACATTTCTGTAACAATGTATACGGGCAATTTTGAAACAATAGAAGAATCCAAACAAGATTCCGATATAGTTGAAACTAGTTAGGATAGAAATAAGCAAAACTTTATCAAATTACTCCTCAAGTCCATGTATATCACCTTGCTCTATCCTTATATGGTCCATTGAAAAAAGTTAATTAGAAAATAAATTACACATTTCTTCCCTTTATTTGTAAACTTGAGTGAAGGCAAATTTGTGGGCGATGCCTTTAGAAGTGGTGAACTGCGGAAATGATCAGGTATTTCAAGTTCATCCAAATGGGACATCTCCAATAGGGACATCTCTAGTAGGGAGGGTCATGCTCCGTGTTGCGTTTCATGTGCAAGAAATTATAGCCCACATAGACATTCATATAATAAATTTCTAATGCAATGCCAGATGCCAACATAAGATGGTAACACATCATCACCTGGTTTTGGCAAGTGAACGCAATCCATAGTTTGACCATAAAACGCACCCGTTTGAGATGAAGTCAAGTTGTTTGTCTAGAATCCATGAATCCTACACGAATTTGTAAACATTTAAAAACCAATGCTCTCCCTACTCAAAATAGAGATAAACATAGTAACGTAGGCACTATATGGCAATTGAAAAATGCTTTAAAGACAGAGTAGTTGTAGAAACAAAGTTACAAAGACAATACATCAAACTAAGCTTTATCTTAAAAAAAAAACTCTATGCAACATACTGATAGAATGATCTTTGCTATGAAGGGCAAAAGGCTGGCATAACCAATACAAGGAAGAAGTCTTAACTCTGGTCTTTCTAATGCCTCCCGTAACGTTTCTTGGGTTGAATACGGGCCTCCTATATGTGTTTCTTTCCAATTTAAATATACCTGATAGTTCAAATCAATATTTAGCATAAGAGAGAAAAGTTTAGTGACAAGGGCTTGTTGATTAGAACTTTACAAGGAATTTATGCTCTCAGTAGGTGAACCTCATTTATCAAGAAATGGTAGGACATTCTAAACATTAAACAAACGACTTTAAACTCTACTCAAGATACTAACAACACATTAAATCAATCTTGGTTTAGGAGCTAACTATCTAAGCAATATTTTAAGTGCATTAATACAGATAAAAAATATTAACAGAGCTAAATTAAAAGGTTCAATCTAGTGTAACAAGATCAATAACACAAGTAAAGCATACACAAAATCAACTGAAGTTATATTAAAACAACAAATAGATGCCATATAATCCTAACATCAAATTAATTTAAGGGTTAAAACTTGAAGCAGAGTGATGTAGAAGTATAGGCTTGCCTTTTCTATGTGGCTGCCAAAATCAAAATAAGCTCATTATGCAGGATCAAGATGCATCTAGTAAAATTTAGAGATTTTAGTATTATTATTATTCTACATCTCGTATAGCCATGTATTGTGTATTTATATAGAAATATTACTATTATAGTGAAAAAGTTTAAGTATTCTGTTTTGAATATTTCTAATAATCTACCTTATTGCTATAAATAGATGGACTACTAATTAAAAACAGACGACTTAGTGTCCTCTTGATCTTTGTATCCATGGATGCAAGCCTTACGGTTGAACCATATACCTCTTTCCCCCTACTATTTCTCATTTATTTTAATTTCATCGTGGATTTTGATACTAGTTGAAAATGCTAGTGAGATTGTACAAAGGCATCATCTTGAACCTTGAACAAGTGAAGTTTTGTAAATAGTATGATGGAAAAAATAAAGAACTATAGGAAGATTCTTAAACACAAAAAACTGAGAGAGGATGCAAGGCCATATCCTTCTTACAGATTTGACCACATTCATTTGCACAAAAGGGTAAGAATTGTATTAGTTTCCAATTTTAGTTGCACAAAACTGTTGCAAAAGCATCCTATCAATATTTGCAAGTCACTTTGTATTTCTTTGTTACTAAAATATAACTCGAAGTCTCTTTTAGGGGGATTAAATCAGTAAGTTTATATGAAAATATGATTTTTTTCTAGCATCAGAAGAGTAAAATAGCATGTCCATATCTACTTTAGCCTTTCCCATTACAGGTAGGTTTTACGAACATTGTTATCACGCAAAAAGTCATTATTGAGCAATGTAGGTTTTGGATAAACCTGCCAGTGTTTGGGGATCATATTTTCAATCGAGCATTTTCTTAATGAAGCTCATGCTAGAGAGAGCTTTAGGGGAACACATTGATGGTCTAAGGGTTATTTGTTGGAAGGGCATATTTGTGATTTGAAAGTTTCCTAGTTTATGTTGTAAACGGAAGAATCTTAATGCAAAAGTTGAATCTAGTGTTGTACTTCCCTCTAATCCATATGCATGTGTTTTTGTGATTAATTTTCTAACAACAAAGGCCAAATGAGTCAGAGGTGTCATCTATCAGGTGCAAGTTGTACCATTCATTACAGCAGTTTTAGAGTTTCAAGAAAGAATAAATTGAAAATCAAACAGAAGAAATTATGCTTCTAAATATATGAATATTATAGCTGTCCTTTCCACAAAACTATAGCCACTTGCAAGCTATTCACAACCAATAATTGAAAAAATCATGGCAGAGATGATACTTAAGAAAAGAATTGTCCGAATTAACAGTAAAACTAATTAACTAGAAAAGAGAAGTAACAATTGCTAAAGCTAGCTGCATTCACAAGTAGTAAGGCAAAAAATTTCCAAGTACTAATACAGCTAGAACTATTATTAAATAACATGTGAGAAGCATAAATGTAACATATTTGAACATTGCACGCTTTCACAAGGTATTTTGTAGACTACCTTAGCAGAAGAAATGCAAGTGAAATATGGAATTGAACATGTCACTTTGCTCATGAGTTGCACGTTTCTGCTAATTATAGTTCAGCACAAATTTTGAACCCCAATTTCATGAATATAAAGCTATGCAATAATGCACCTACATATCCAGCAAAAAAATATTCAATTTTAGGGATAAAAAAAGTGAATTCACGGAAGAAAATGGTAAGTAGACTTGATACGTTGCTACTTTTAGATTGCTACCATGTATTTTCCAAGTGACATATTCAGAAAACTTTACTATATTCATTTTTCAATTAAGGAATTGATAAATTTCCCTTGAAGAATTAGTTGTGGTAAGAAAAAATGGGTAAGTTTTATCTTGAAATCTCATTTGCTGTGTTTTACACTTTTATGCCAAACAAGAGAGCTAATGTTTTTCTTCCTTTTTCCAATCCTAAAAGTCCTTTAAAATTTCGTATCAAAGCAGTAGAATATGCTTCATGATTAAAGTATACTTAAAAGCTGTCTCAATGGCAGGTTTTAAGTTCAGATAACTAAGTATCTACATTGAATGACCATTTTTAAGACATCACACCAAGTCAAGTTTCAAGCAATTGATTTGGAGATATTTCATATACACGATTGACTAGTTGTAAATCGAATAATAATTGAATAATGATATGACTTGAATGTGAGTTTACATTGAATAGTGGAGATAATTCCATAAGCAGGAGGATTCAGAAGAAGGTCTCTAATGTACCTAGTAAACCATAAAATCAAACACTGTTGTTATATATGAGAAGTCAAAAAATCAAAATGTGATGTTCATTATATATAAGAAATGATAAGTTGAAGTACGCATGTATTAACCTTCACCATGTAAAATAGAAAAAAAAAACACATAGATAAAAGGAGGGTAGGCGTAGCTTTAGAAATATTCTATTATATATCCAAAACATGAGGGAACAATCCATTAATACTAGATGAAATAAGCAGTATGTAGTCAACGGGAGATAGAGAATGGTGATTAGAACCAATCATTAACTCACTTAATTGTCAAAAAGAATTTGATGTCACGAAAATAGAATTTGTCCTATCCCATCAACTATCCAACCATTGAATAAATATCCAATAAGGGCACCACGGAGATACATACTAACCATAAGGCCTACATTTGACGTGAACAATGAACAGTAGATCTTAATGAAAAAGGACAAGTAGCATAAAATGCAGAAGTATTCACAGTGGGTCACCTTCTTCCAAGGTATTCACTGAATCCAAAATGAAAGGAGATGCTTTCAAATGGTCCATTTACCACACTAAAACAATCAACCACAATAAATGAGTATCTAAAACATGGTTCAACACATATAAGCTATAAGTAATGATTATAAAAAAAAATATGAAGAGAAGTCTATGAAAAGCAAGTCCAAGAAGGTGCACAAACTCAGTATGGTAACCAAATAGGAAGGATGATGTGGTTGCCACCAGCAAATGAGGAAAAGAAAGCTTACATGAAGGATTTATAGTTTCAAAATCCAGATTGTTCTGAAAAAGATCTAAAAGATCATATAAGAAACAAGCCCAAATGTTATGCCAACCAAATTGTATAACTTTAAAATAACGATGGAATAGAGGAACTCAACATTTGACAGATGACAGAAATCTCAAGTGACTATTAAAATGAACTCATAGAAAAACATGAATTCATAATATCACTTCTCACTAGACTAAATCTACAATGAACCTATTGAAGCTTAATAGATGGATCTACCTGAGTTATGTTCTACATCATCCAAATCTCAGTAGTCCCTCGATGTCATTCTTTTGTACGTCCGGCATGATTCACATTGTCCCCACATGCTAATAGCGGAGCCAGCCTATCATCTAAACACAACATGGGGAAATTCCAGTGAACCTCATTTCTATTAATTAAGTTTTCTTTTAATCCATATTTTCTCACCGAAGCTTAACCAATCAGAAAATCATGATCTCGTGCATAAAGGAGTACGAATAGAAACAAACAAAAATTTATATCTTGCGGTTTTTATTTATTTAGTACCAAAACTACTTTCTATTAAAAATCAACCTATTGAACAAACTACTAAAGACAAAAAAGGATCGCAAGTAGATTCATAAGTCATTAAATTTTTACAGGAATAACCTTGTTGTGCACGCTAAATTAATATTTGACATTTAGGTGATAAGACTCTCAAAACATGAGGACCAAAAACTAATTTAACAAAAGTCTCACCACTTTGAAGTCATGACTATAGTCACTATGATCTCAACTTGCAGGAGATTAACTACCTCCAGAGCCTTCAGTATATGCTCAGAGGCAATTGTATGTTTATCCTCTTTGCTACAAACTTCATTGGACTCTCATGATACAAGGTTTATGAATTCTGAAACACATAAAAAGTTTCTTCAGTCACTATTAGGAAGACAAACCGCCAATAAATAGTATGATATAGAACCTTCTTGGCTATCAAAGAAAATTGAAAAGTAATCATCAAACTGTAATGCAAGAGAGTCCAACTTCGCATCTTAAGCTCTAACTCCTAAAGTGCTTCAGAATAGCAAATAATACAAGTGTTACCTTCTTCAAATGCACACCGAAGTGTCTTGACCCAAAGGAAGAAAAGAGCATATTTAACTTAAGCAAATGGCTGGATTACATAACTGGTTAAAAAGGTAAATATTTCAGAACTATTAACAAGGAAATTTATTTACTTTTGAGGCTCTTTGGAAATAAGATAAGTGGGAGTATGATGTGACCAGAAAATAGCATCAACAATCTTAACTGCAAAAAATGTTAATTAATAATGAGGTTGTTCTAATATTCCCTTATGTTGTAATTAAATTGCCGAGCTAAATTTTTTTCCACTTAAACGTATAGAGGAACGTTAACAAATTACCAATGGACAAACATCTTCAAGTTTAAGATACTACCAAGGTAAAGAGGATGACGGTGGAGTAATAATATAAAACTAGTAAGATATAAAGGTTACCTTGTAGCCTTTGCGTAGAAATTCCAGTGAGCTCCCCTTTTCCTATTGCAATCCTAAGACTATCAACAGTTCTTCTTTTGTTTAGGTCATACCAATTAATCGGTTACAATGATAAGCGGTTATTTTTTTAATTATAAAAGCATGGAGTAAGAAAAGATCTTTACCTCATCAAGTGTGAATCGAGTTGCACTCTCTGCTACACAAGCATATGAACCATCAGTTTGTTTAAGCATAATTTGCTCAGGTCCTGTAAAATGTCAGCACATGACAATTTGTAAGATACTCAACAATGAGGGTTAGAATTCGTATATATTGACGAGGAAAGGAATTATAAACCATAAAAATATGGAATGTCGCAATTCCAACAAACCCAAAATAAAATATTTCTTCGACAATCAAGGGAGCAGTTTGGTGTGCTTTGGACAAAAGCTTGCCAAACCAGAAACATATTATGACTTTTTTGAACAGAATCTCAATTTTTCTTTAAAAATGCAGATCACATCTAATTCATGTGATCAAATAATAAGTTCAAGAATTTACATGAGGTCACTGATAATTTTGGAGGATGACTCCAATCTGCCAAAAAGGCAATGTTTCGATCAATATATTTATTAATTCATCATATCTAAGAGCCCCTCAATAGTAATAATCTGTAAAAAAATTGTTATTAAATAAGTATCTCTTGAATTGCCGTCAAATGTTGATCAATGTTAATTCTTCTAATATTTACTCTATTTTGATGGCACTAACTGAAACAGTTAAATACATGTTAAGGTCTCAAAATACCAGATAAAATCTAAGCCCAAAAACAAATGAAAAAGAAAATAAACAAGATAAGGAGGATTTGAGTACTTATTACAAAGAATAGTCGCATACTAGGGTATTGGCGAAACAATGCTCCATTGTAATTAAAAACATAAGGTGCTATTAATATAGTCTAACCTTGTTAAAAAAGAAAAGTTATTTTAGGTTTGAGTTAAAAGTAACGTAAAAAGGTTTTAAGTAAAGTGGGAAAGGAGACCTTTGAGTACTCTCTGGTTTGAATGTAGAATACATGTAGAAACTGAGAAAGGAAGCGATAATGCAAATCTTTGGATGGAAATCCTCCAAGACCTAAGTTAGTACTGCAAAAGAAAGTAGCAATTGCTAAACTAAAGAGATCAAGGAAATTAATTAATATAGATGAATTTGGAAATAGCTACCGCAATGTGTCAAGCTTAAGGTTAAAAAGAAGGAATGGGATTGAAAAACTAACCTTCATTATCATCTTGAAATAATGATGTATGCGCACCACTAGGTGTTATAGTAGTGCTCTAAAGACAATCACCTTTGGCGCTTTTGTACAAACTTTATTTTAATTAATAAAGCGAAAGGCATTTTTCATTAATTTGATATTGTTTTATATATGAATTGGTATTGGTATTAAATCAAATTAATGAAGTCCATGATAAAGAACATAGCATGAAGGAAATCATGTTGAGATTATGATGATGAGATTCTTATCATGTGCAATCATATTAGTATCTAAATAATCCTTAGTCATAGGATTAATAAGACAGGACATTATTAATCTAGACAGACTAGCACATATTATACTCCTTGATTTGATCAAGCAGTAGATCTCATAAACTGTAAGCATTAGATATTTAGAGTTAATATATGGATGCTTACAAAGGGTAGTAAGTACATCAGATGACCCATTATGAGATTATCTTACGGATGATCTATCGAATGTCGATGATTAATTGCATCATAGCAATGGTGCAAATATCCTTATACTTAAAGTACTCAAGGATATCTTGGAAATAAATCCTGTGCTTTGACATCATTCAAATATCCTTATACTTAAAGTACTCAATGATATCTTGGAAATAAATTCTGTGCTTTGACATCATTCCTTATTACCTCAAGATGAGGTCGCTCTTAGGGTGGTGATTAGGTACAACTATTTGTATTCGAAGGTAATTGGGTAGCCAATAAAGGATTCACCACTCCTAATAGAAGGAGATGATACCCACGGTCTCTTCTCGGGGTCATTACTCGGAAGTCTCTGGCCAGAGCAATTATGTGTCATGAAGAGAGTCTTCAATGACACATAGAGTAATGAGATCCTAAGACAAGAACTAACATCATTTGGACTAGATATGATGTAGTCAGTCTAGTGGGAGTTGACACTTAGCCCATACTCAGAACTAAGTGGGGTATAGTATGGTGAAAGGATGAATTACATGGTAATTGTCTATGGAAAGGTTCATAAGTTGGATAATTAACTATCAAAGATTTTGTGTGTTAATCCATTTATATTCCGGTAAATAGGCATCATGAAACCCTTCATGATGTGCTTGAATTAAGAGTTAATTCAAGTACCTAAAATAACTGGGAACCTAAAGGTCACACGCATAAAATATCGGATGAAAAAGAGTGTGTATGGATGGATGAAGGCGAGATATGCCACGATCGTGGTCAGCAAGGTCACGATCATGACAGAAGTCACGAAATGGTATATATGTGAGTTCTTCACTTATGTACATGAGCTTCCTTCACTTTTTACACACTTAAGCGATAGAAAAACGATTCCAGAAGAGTTCTAGAGTAAGAGTTAGGTGTCTTGAGTCTTGTTCTTGTTCTTGCAATTCATGCAATTGTTACATGAATCAAAGTGCATGTAACAAGATTCTTGACCTATCTTCCATCATCTTGAGCATCTACTGGAACTCATCTAGTTTGGTGCTCAAATAACCCTTATACATTATTTCTTCTTCCATCTTTGTGTGTCCTTGGAGATCAAAGAAGGGATTGGTGTTTGCAACAGCCCAAACAAGGAGAAGAAACAAGAAAGGAGGAAATACACAAGGTAAAAAGTTTACATTTCATGTTCTTTTATACATATCTTTGCATGCATGTTAGATCTTGTGGTTTCTGAGTTGTCATGGTGTCGAAATCTTGATTCTGACACTTTTGCTGCATCCGCATGCATGTGATGCATGCAACCATGGCAAACCCAATACTAGGGACATCATCAAGAGAACCTATGGTTATACCATCCATTTATAAGTAAAAATAAAATAAAATGTAAAATCTATAGGACATCTCGCATACTCCATTAGCAACTTATTTTTTGCATATTTGAAGGATTAAAAGCCAGTTGTTGATCTATACCAAGCTGATAACACAAAAGAATTCTTAATAAGTCACAGGGAAGATCTATAAGATGCTCTAATTTCCATCATGTCCCTTATTTCCTAATTTAAGGGCAATACAAAATTTAGTTAACATAATGGGAACTGTAAATTTTGAAATTATTCTTCCCCTTCCTCATTTAAGAACAAAAATCTGAACCTCATCACTCTGTCAACCCATGATGAAACTCTAGGCTTAAAATGAAATATCTTCTACCACAGGTAGAAACTCAAAATAGTCAACGACTGCCAATGCAATAATAGATTGGAATCCAGAAAGAATTGAGTATGAATTATTAAGTTACTGAGTTAAGAGCAGCTTTGAAAAGTTGAGAAGCTCTCCGCTTTTATGAGTTATTAGGAAACACTTGAAATTCAAATTGTTAGGTTACATATCTTATTTTGAAGTGAAAAAAAATGAACAAATGAAGTAAAGAAAGCCTCTTACTATGCATGCTCATGTTTCCCTTTCTCCTGGAGCTTTTTGACAACTGCTAGTGCAAGTTGAATGTTGGCATCAATGAACTCATTTGAAGATCCCTTGACATATCAGCAACTTGTATATATAAGACGATATATTTGTATCTTTTAAAACTTTTCCTTTTCAAATTAGGCAACACAAATAAAAGCTTCATCAATTACAAAGCTGAACCAAAAAATAATATTTGGTCTCAAAATCTTGTAGATTACGCTTTAAAAGATAAAACCAATGTCAATACTTTAGATATTGGCAAACAGAAGCAAAAACTGGCAAACGGTAATAGCGCAAGAACTGAAATTGGAAATTAAAAAATCATATAAGCCACTGAGCTAAAACAAAGATGAGCACAGGACAATGTATTGAGCAAGCACAGAACTTGAAGACCAAAAAGGAGTACTTTGTAAGAAGAAATGCTGCTAGGCAATGGCCTGAGATGCAAACAAGGAAAGAATATCCACTGACTCCATCTTTAAACTTTGAAATCCATAATTAATTAAACAAAAATACTAGTAACAAATCCATGTATGGATTTACAACTCATTTCCTTCTTCTAAATAAATCCTAATTGGACAAAAAGCACCAGATCTCAAACATGCCCAATCGAGATAAGAAAAGGGAGATTTGAGAGAATTGACTCACCGAGTCATCGAGTTGGAATCATCAGTTGGGAGAGAGATCATGAGAGCCTACCACAAGTGTAGGGTCAAAGATCAAGTGGAAGAGGATTATATGGGATATAGATGATGGATGCAGGATATATATATTGGTATATCAGAGAAGCATCATTGATTGGACTAGATTTTGAAGAGGAAGCTATAATAGCTGTTCAGGAGATTTCAAAGGGATAAAAAAAGTAGAGTGAAATATTGGGGCTGCTCGATAAGGGAATAAATTGGGACCGTTAAATTAGGACACGTAGGCATGACGATGAAGACCATCCCATTTGCGCTTAGTACGAGACCGTTTAATTAGGACACGTAGGCTTGACGATGAAGACCATCCCATTCGCACTTAGTATATAATACTTAATAAAACTAGAATCACAAGAAAGGTTGGTTTTTAATGACTCCTATATTGCTTGTCCATTTGTAACTCTTTGAACCCTAAACAATAGCTTCCATCAAAAGTCTGAAAACTAATATTCAATTTTCCACTATCTAATTCTAGTTACTCCCAAAATGTAGTGTTGTCATGAATAAACATGTTTTCTTGTTAGGTTTTATTTGTCTTATAGATTTTCCTTCCCTTTTCATGTAGTGTTGTAAGGAACAAACAAGTTTTCTTGTTAGGCCTTGTTTGTCTTATGGATTTTCCTTCCCTTTTTTCTTCTATACCAAATAATAAAATAAAATTTTCCTCATAACCAAACACCAACTCAGTTGATTCTCTAATCACTAACAAACTACCTTAAGAAATATCTCTTAACAAAGTGAGTAATTTTTTTGCACTCTCTCTCTTATCCCTTCCCTAATCTCCACTCTATTCTCTGACAATCCATCTTTGCTTACAACAAATGCCAATCACTCTCATTGTTAACATGTGGTGTGAGTGTGTTGATTGTGAAACAAACTACTAGTTTTACGCTCAAAACCGCAAGTATACTGGTCGTGACTTGTAGTAAAAAGAAGATATTGATCGCACAAGTATTGTGTTTAGGCACTACTTAATTCAGATTGATCTTTGTTTAAGAACCAAATTTTTTATGGAAATAAACTGGAAAATTAAATTAAATTAAACAATTAACAATGCACAAATGATAACGCAAAAATGCAGAAACTTGGAATTCAAGATTTTAACAATTAGAGATCACTTTTTCCCTATCTTATCTCCCTCTTACTTTGTTAATCGAATTGTGCCTCACCTAGGATGTCCTAATGTATTAACTACCCTCTCTCAAGGTGTAATTAATTGTCCCTAGCCAAATTAAAGGAGTTGATTAAGTAATCTTTCAATATACAAAATCAATCCACCAATTCAAATAGTTATTAAGTTATCCTATGGGTGATCAACTAATTAGCCAAGACCTCTCTCTAACTAATCAATTAACTTGATGAACGTAGGTCTATAGAGTGTCAATTCTCATTGTACAACCGTACATAAATTACCCAACTCAATCTCTCAATATATTGCAAGGTATAAGTACGTCATTCATTCAAATCAATAAAATAGGAGTTCAATAGGAAGTTTAAAAAGTAATCTCTACAAATAAATTAGCCACTCATGATTTCATTAACATCCCTAACAATCAAATAATCCATCATACAAATGCTAGAAGAGAAAAAATGAAAGAAAACTAAATGAATCAAACTCCTCATCTTCTTTTCCTGAATATGTAAAATCTAGCATTGGTATGCTCTTTGCCCAATTGTGAATGAAAAACATTGACTCTTTACCTCTCTCAAGAATTTAAACCTGTGTTTTTACTCAAGGAGGCAAGTCTCCACTGATCATCCCTTTAGCCCTAGGGGTTTGTGACCTTATGTAGTCGCAAAAACCTAAAAATAAATCAAACCAGCCTGTATCTTCAGGCTAGGCATCCCACGATCATGGGAATTGTCATGAATCCCATGATTGTGGGTTCTTGTGTTATAAATCTTCCACTTCTCTTCTCCTCTCTTGGTCTCTATCTTAATCATAAAGGTGGCCACCCTCCATTCCTACATCAAAATGATCAATTCTTATCCTAAATCAACATCAAACATAAAAGAATAACTGTGAAGATCAAACTAAACAAAAACATACAAAATAAATCCTAAAATACCACAATAATAACCTATTATTCAATAAACACATATCAAATACTTAGGAAAAAAACATATTAATGCATAACTATCAACTTCCCCACACTTAAATCTTTGCTTGTACTCAAGAAAAATCAAACACAACCAATCAATTCCATCACTTCATTTCATAAAGATCAAAGCATGCAATCCCTTAAAGTTTGGCCGACTCAAATGTCAAGCTACTACACATATCATGACTAGTTTTCATTAGTGTACATAAGCAAACTCAACATATGGCACCATCACTCAAAGATAAGTATAAACACAAAATGAATCTTCCTCACAATTTCACTCATTTCTCTCAAGTGTTTGATGGTTAGTGTTTCTCTCAAGCTCCCTATAAGAAACTACACTACCATAGGCTTGCTAATACACCAATTCTCCTCTACAATGATTACATGCATAAATAGATGAAAAGAACTTACTTTACGTTGTAATGTGGTAAGGGTTAAGGTGGGTGAAAAGGGTAAAGGGTTTAACACAAGCATTCATAAAGTAATCAGTGGACAAATGGATAACAAAACATAATTATGAGATACACAAGTGTAAATATACTACTACTCCGCACTTATTGATGCTACTAAAATGTTCTTCCTTTTTCTTTTCTTTTCTTTTTCTCTCTCTCTTTTTTATAATATGGAAGAAACAATGAACAAAATAGCAACTAAATACAATGTGATTCAAGAGCAGAAGTATCACTTAATGCATCACTTAATACTCTACTAAGCTTGTGAATGGGTAGGTAAATGGGGTTTCAGGTTTTAAAATGTGGGGTGTTTTCAAGAAACAAAAAGGTTAAGGCTCAACGGGGGTAGCAAGGGATAATAAAAGGTAGGTCATTTAAGCCAAAGGTTAACACAAAAGGGCCTTAATCATCTCTATTAAACATGCATACAACAGACTCAAACCAATTTAAAGCAAGTTCTAAAGGTAATAACCTAAGGAAGCATCATATAAATAAAGAAATAAAATGTCTATAGATGGAGTCATATAGGCTCAATCTTTACATTGGCTCAAATGAAAATTCATTATGCATCTCTACACTACCTCCTTGCTCAAGTGTCAAATTTTGAGTAAGCTTATGCAACCAACTACTTTTCATCACAAAACATGGTTCGCTCTCTACTCAAATAGCCTAATCCGAGTTCAAGCATGCATTCAATCTTATTCCAACTAGCATGATAGAATCTCATGGCAAAACAAATTAAAATGATTTAAGTGTAGTTCCATTGCTTAACACAAAACAACATAAAAGAACCTAATATGGCTAAAACATGCATTCTATTTAACAAAATGCAAACAGTAACTAAAACAAACTAAAATAATGCAATTGACAAAGCAAATGTCACCTCACTACACTTAGAGAACACATTGTCCTCAATGTGACAAATCAACCACAAAGTAAGGTAAAATGACATCAAACCAAACAAAATGAAAAAACAACTAACAAAGTAATTAAAATAATGTAAAAAAAGGGTAAGAAAGCTTATGGAGATTGTGGTGGTGAAGGCATAGGAGAAGGGACTTCAATGTTATTCCTCTGAATGAACTTGGGGAATTTCTTCTTAATGTACCGCTGCTCCTTATGCACTTGTCTCATCTGGGTGCTGAGCCCATTAATTTGTAGTGTCATTTGTTGATGGTTAAAAGTCATTTGGTCGAGGATTTGCTGGAATTTGTCGACCTCTGTTGCAGTGGTTGGTTCCTCTTAAACTACTTCTTCTTGGGGCTCCAGGGATGCCTGAGATGTGGATGGTCAAGATGTGGCTGCATCCTTGCCCTTCCTGTTCTTTACTACAGTGCACGTTTGAGGATTTTGGAGCTCTATAGAATGGGGCCCCAAAATTTCAGAACGTCTTAAATAAGATACATCAAACATATCATATCTAGTCATATGCATACTATCCACATCAAGATTATAATATAAAGCCAAAGCAGTAACAATGTATGACATACCAAAATATGAGCTTTTCTTATTAATACAACTCATAATAGATCAAAAAATCTGATAAGGAGTATTTATTTTGATTTTACGATCCATGCACCGAAGGAAAAAAAGTTTTTTAGCTGAGCACTTATTACTTTCAGTTTTGTTAAAAACCATTAGACACATAAACTTATGAAGAAGTAAGTGCTCGGTGCTACGAATTGAAGTCTTCGGTGCATTCCTAGAGTCAAAATTATTTTCACCTGTAAGAAATTTCCAACAATCATCCACATAAAAATTGTCATGATCATCCCAAACTTTAGTGTTCAATAAATTAGAAAATGCACGAATGACAGTATAATCAAGTTTATAAGCATGGCCACCTATCCTAAACCAGAATGCATCCATTTTATGATTGTAGCACACAGTGGTGAAAAATTCTACCTTCATCATGGGATATATCAGAACATTACAATGAATTAACTGACCCCAACCAATATTCACAGCCAATCATTCAATGTTACACCTTAATCCTAGAGTTTCTAATAGTTCGAAATCAAAGTACCTAGGAGGCATTAATTTTCTATCCTTAAAGTCCTGAAATTGCATACCTTCTTCTTCCAAAAACATAAGGAATGAGGCAGGAAAAGTGGCCGCCATATCTGGCTTACCTTATTCGAAGACTTGAAGGTGCAATTCGTCAGTTGGTTTCTGGGCTACAAGCTTCTTTGGAGCCATTAAAGTAGAAAAATATGCAAAAATTAAGCAAACAAGAGGTGAGCATTTTTTTTAGAGAGAAAGATAGAAAATCTTACCAAATCCTTGGATTCTTAAGTGATTAATGTGAAATAAGTGTAAAGGATTGAAGAATGATGGAAGAAGTAGAGAAAATACCAAGATTTGGGTGAAATATGAAGGATTTGAGAGGTTTGGAGAGTGGGTGTAATGTTTTTAGGGAGAGAGAATGTGAAAATTGAAGGATGAAGAAAGAAGAAAGAAGAAAGAAGGGGGAATTTAAAATTTTTCGGATGGGGTATCCCACGATCGTGGGAATCCCTGTCTTTCCCACAATCGTGGGTTAAGGCTCTAGAAAGATTCTGGAGAGCCTTCCCACGGTCATGGGAATCAACCTCATTCACACGATCATAGGATAAGGCACTAGAAGGATTTTGTAGAGCCTTCCCATGGTCGTGGGAAACAAACACATTCCCAAGATCGTGGGTTACTCCAACTTTCCCAACTTCTTAGCCCTCTTCCAATCTTAAAATGCATTCTTAATATTCAAGCAACCTACAAACACATCAAAATCATCTAACCAATAAGAAGTTTGAAGAGAAAGCAAGTTAAAATTCAAACACAATCTAAATAAACATCAAGCAAACTCAAATCAAACATAATCACAACCAAATAAATCAAGCAAACAAGTAAACAAAGACAAGTAAAAGAAAGGTAAACATGCTAAGTTAAGGTCATTTGCTTGACCATTCCATATGCATTTATGAAAGAGTGGAAAAAAAGGAAAGAGATGACTTCCCTTTCTTGTGAATATGTCCCTCCATAGTATGGCTTGCATCTATGCCCATTGACCTTGAATGCTTCACCCTTGTCATTTCCAACTCCAAAGTTATATGGGGAAACACATGAAGGATCTTAAAGGGTCCACTCCATCTTGATTTGAGCTTTCTAGGAAATAACCAAAGTTGTGAATTGAATAAAAGCACCGAGTATCCATTTTTAAACTCTTTTTTGATGTGAGCTCCATGCCACTTTTTTGCTCTTTTTTGTGCAATTTAGCCTTTTCATAAGCTTCAAATCTCAACTCTTCCAATTCATCAAGTTGTAACAATCTCTTCTCACTTGCTAGCTTCCATTTCATGTTCAACTTACTAATGACCCAATAGGCTCGATGCTCCAACGCTAATGGTAAATGGTAAGCCTTACGATACACAAGTCGATATGGTGTGGTATTTATGGGTGTTTTGAAAGTTGTATTGTAAGCCTATAAGGTGTGATCTAACTTCAAAGCCTAATCCTTTCTTGAAGTGCTCACTACCTTCTCCAAAATCTTCTTTAACTCTCTGTTCACCACCTCCAATTGGCCACTAGTTTGGGGTGGTAAAAGATAGCCACTCTATGATAAACATTGTATCTTCTTAGAAGAGCCTCAAATGGTTTGTTGTAGAAATGGCTCCCTCCATCACTTATGATCGCTTCAGGAACCTCAAATATAGTAAAATCTTCTTGATGAACTTTTGAACCACCTTGCCATCATTAGTTGGAGTAGTTACTGCCTTAACCCACCTGGAAACATAATCAACCTCAACTAATATGTAAGTGTTACCTAAGGAGGATGGGAAAGGTCCCATGAAGTCCAAGCCCCACACATCGAATATCTCATCCCTGTTCAAAATGTTGCCCACTCTTTGACATCTATCACACTTCAACATAAAATCTCGAGCATCCTTGAACAAGGTTAGCTAGTAGAATCCACACTCTAAAATCCAAGCAGCAGTCTTGTTAACTCTATAATGCCCTGCATAAAGTGAGATATGACATTGCATCAAATGTTTAGGCATTTTATCTTCATGGACACACCTACAAATCACATTGTTAGCACATATCTTATAAGTACAGGTTCATCCCAAATATAACGGGAATATTGAAATAAGAAGCGTTTTCTTTGTTGATATGAAAGATCATAAGGAAGAATACCACCTGAGAGGTAGTTTGAAATATCTGCAAACCAAGGATGAAAAGGATTGTTTACCATCATTAAAGCCTCATCAGGAAAGCTCTCCTTGATTTCCGCTTCTTCTTCATGATGTCCCCCTTCAAGTTATGATAGGTGGTCTACTATAACATTTTTCTGCTTCTTTTTTGTCTTTAATCTCAATATTGAATTCTTGGAGCAGGAGTACCCACCGGATGACCTTGCCTTGGCATCCTTCTTACCAAAGAGATAACGTAATGCTGCATGGTTTGTAAAAACAATAACTTGTGAGCTTAAAAGATAAGAACAAAATTTCTCACATGTAAATACTACCGCAAACAATTCCTTCTCAATAGTGGTATAGTTTAGTTGTGCTCCTATTAAAGTCTTGCTTGCGTAATAGATAGAATGCAACCTCTTCTCCTTCTGCTAGACAATTACATAACCAATAGCATGGTCACTTGTATCACATATAATCTCGAAAGGAAGAGACCAATCTGGCGACGTCAAAATGGGTGTTATTGTAAGTGCCTTCTTCAACCTGTTAAAAGAATCTAAACAATCATCATCAAACACAAAAGGCACATCTTTAACTAATAAATGAGTCAAAGGTCTAGAAATAATAGAAAAATCCTTGATGAACCATCTGTAGAACCCTGCATGACTAAGGAAAGCTCGGATCCCCTTGATGTTGGTGGGAGGTGGCAATTTTTCAATCGCTTCAGTCTTAGCGTGACCCACTTTAATCCCCTTGCATGGGATCTTATGGCCTTGTACAATTCCCTCTTGTACCATGAAATGACACTTATCCCAGTTTAGGACTAGGCGAGACTCCTCACATCTTTGAAGCTCTTTTTCTAAATTAAACAAGCAACGATCAAAAGAATCTCCAAAGACAGAGAAGTCATCCATAAATACCTCCATAAAGTTTTAATTCATGTCCACAAATATGGCCATCATATACCTGTAGAATGTGGCCGGTGCATTGCATAAACTATAAGGACAAGTGAAAGTGATCTTCTCTTAGTTTTTTGGGTATATAAATATTTAATTGTATCCTGAATATCCATTAAGAAAACAATAAAATGTATGGCCAGCCACCCTCTCAATCATTTGGTCCACAAAATGTAAAGGAAAATGGTCTTTTTTGGTGGCTAAATTGAGCTTCCAGTAATCAATACACACTCTCCATCTTATGATGGTAATAGTAGAAATATTTTCACCATGTTCATTCTTTATCACTGTCATGCCATCCTTCTTAGGCACACACTGTACTAGACTCACCCACTTATTATCTGAAATAGGGTAAATAATTACCGCATCCAAAAGCTTCACTACCTCTTTCTTCACAACCTCTTGCATGTTTGGGTTTAACCTTCTCTATCTTTCCCTCACGGTTTTACATCCTTCTTCTAGGTTAATCCTACGCATCACCACACTGGGGCTAATCCCCCTAATATCAGAAATTTGCCACCCCATGGCTCTCATCCTCTTCTTGATGGTCTCCACCACTTTCTCTTCGTGCTCACAATCTAATTGGTTGGATATAATGAATGGTAGAGTATGGTTCTTACCTAAAAAGGTGTATCTCAAATGGGAAGGTAAGGGTTTAAGCTTTAAAGTGGGGGACTTAACAATGGAAGGTGGTGTGGGTATATCTATTCTCTCCAGCTTCTCTAGATCAACTTCCTCACATAATTCCTCTTCTTTCACACTCTCATCCTTGTGCACTTCATTAATTTTATCAACTTCCTTTTCAACCTTCTTCACGCACTCATCCATAACATTAATTTTCATACATACATTACCATCCATCGGTTTCTTCAAAAATTTTGACATATTAAATTCAACTTGCTTATCACCAATTCTCAACACAAGTTTCCCTTCACGCATATTAACTAATGCCCTACTAGTATTCATAAAAAGCCTACCCAAAATCAATGGACAAGTTTTATCAGCTTCAAAATCTAAAACAACAAAATCAACAGGAATGATAAATTTATCCACTTTTACCAACACATCTTTTGCAAATCCAAATGGCCTCTTGATGGATTGATCTACAAGTTGAATTAGCATGGATGTTGGCTTGACCTCTCCTAGTCTCAATTTCTTGAAAACAGACAAAGGCATCAAGTTAATACTTACACCTAAATCACATAAATATTTAGAAAATTCAAAATCACTAATAATACATGGAATAGTAAAACTCCTTGGATCTTGTAGTTTTGAAGGCATTTGGTTTGATATGATCAAACTATAATTTTCAGTCAAATTTACCATCTGATTGTCTTCCTAAGTGCGTTTGTGTGTGAGTATGTCCTTAAAAAACTTCGCATACTTGGGCATACACTTTAAGGCTTTACTAGTGACAAGTTAATCTGCAGCTTCTCTAGTTTCTCCAAAAACTTGGAAAACTGAGTGTCCACCTGATGTTATCTCACCCTTTGTGGATACGGAAGTTTAGGCTTGTAGGGTGGTGGTGGTACATAAGGCCTTTCTTCTTCTTTCTCTTCTTCTATCTCCTTGCTTTTCCCTTTTTCTTAGCTATCTTTTTGCACACTTGGTTCCTCCTCCTACTTGCCACTTCGAAGTGAAATAGCCTTGAGTTGTTCCCTTGGGTTGGCCTCAGTATTGTTGGTAGGCTACTTGCAATTCTAAAAGACAAAGCATTAGCAAGTTGACCTACCTAAACCTTCAAATTGTGGATGGATGAGGAATGGTTCTTCATAATCTGATCAAACTTTGCCTCCATCCTCTTTTGACTTTCCTCCTGGCTTGAAAACATCCTCTTTTGGTTCTCTTCTTCATTTGCCAGTTTGGACCCCAAAACATCCATTAGCTTGTCCATTTTGCTCTCCATAGATCTACATCGGTCTTTCTGAAATTCAGGAGGTCCTTTCAATCTTGTTTGGCCACTTGTATTGTTAGTACTCCAACAGAAATTTGGGTGATTTTTCCACCCCAGATTGTAAGTATTAGAGTAGGGACTATTACCTCTCTATGGTTGAACCAAGTAATTTACCTATTCTATACCACTAGCTCCCAACAAGAAACATTCAGTTCAGCCATAATTGCTTTGCCCACATAACTCACACTATAATTGCATAGCTTTGGGCGTAGATGAAGATGCTCTTTGCATGTTTCTCAAATGCTTAGTAAGGGTTGTGATCTGTGCCTGTAAAGCCGTAACAGAATCAATTGAGATCATACCTTTTTGCTCCATATAATCACTTATACCTTAACAATCAGGGATTGGTTTAAAGGTATAAGATCTTTAGGTGAAGGGAGCTCTTCTTCCCACCTTGAGAACCAATTTGAATCATCCTCCCTCATTCCCTACTCCCCCTCAATACCTTTCCTAAAACTTCCAGTCACTCAATTGATGCCAAAAGGTAACAAAGATTGCTTCTTTATGCGGGTATTAAATGGAACAGGAAAAAATATTGGATCTTTATTAAAGACAAACGAGAAATAAGGGTACTTTTTCCATCTGTGAGATTATGACAGACTGAAAGATAAGATAAAAGATATGATCTTTAGCCAAAAGGGTATCTATTTGTGTAAATAGAAAATGAAATATCTAACGGAGAAACATGGTGGTCCCTTGTTATGATGGTGAGAGGAGAAGAAGGAGGACAACGGAGGAAGGTGGTGGAGAGAGGTTTGAGGCAGATCTTGTATTCTTTCTTTTCCAGCTTTTATTTTATGGAAAGGGTACAGTTAGCTCCTTCTGATGATGGTTTTAATTTTTCTCTAGTTTGTTCTTTCTTCCTCTATGTATGATTAAGATTTTTATGAGTTTGAAGAGTGTTTTTAATGTGTTTTCTAAGATTTAGGGGTCTTATCAATGGTATGAATATTGTTTCGTAAATGGTATTCATGTTTTTGGTACCGACTTTCAATACCAGTCAGTACCGTGGGTTTTCATTTTGTACCAACCAGTACCGGCTGATAGCCAAAATATCGGCCGTATACAGCAAGTTTTAAAAAATGTAAGGACTATTTTGAAAATATTAGAAAATTTTAACCTAAAACCCCCCATGCGTGCCTCCACACACCCGAACCCTTCTTCTGCTTCTTTTGATTTTTTCACTGTCTTCCACTGACTCTCATTCAGCTTCGTTCTCTCTCTCTCTCGTTCTCCTCTCCATCTCTGGCGGTGTTGTTCCTTCTCCGGCAACTGTCATCTTCCTCCCCAATCATACAATTTTTAGCCCTCCTCGCCTTCTCCATGTAAAATCCCGAACTTGTCACCGTCTTCAACCCTCCTCTACGAGGACCACTACACCATGCTGTCGCTACCACTAAATGTCTGTACCTCCTCCACGCCACTGTCATAATGGTTGCTCTCCCCAGATCTAAACCCAACGTGTCACCCAACCTAAAAACCCAAAGCTGTGAATTAGCTTTTAGGTGTGTTTTCACTTTTTGATTTTTTTTCTTGCTTAATTGCATTTTTGATTGTGATCGATTGGAACTTGGAAGTTGAAATTTGAAAGTTGGAATTAAATTTTGAATTGGATTTGTGATTTGCATGGGTTGGATATTGGAGTTGAATGATTCACGGTTTTGTTTTGGTTTATTTTTGGTTTGAATTGTTTTAATCGTTTAAGAGAAATTTATGTTAAGTTTTTTTATGAATAAAATGCATGGCATGTGATATGAAGTTGCGATGATGTTGATGATGTGAATTGATTCAATTGAAAGTTTGTAAGTTGAAACAACCTAAATTAAAATTTAAAACTGAGAATGCAAACTTGCAAAGACTTGAATAATTAATTGACACATTCTTAAAATTTGTGAAATGGTATTTCATTTTTAGTATTTGGGTATTGACTTTTGGTAAATAATTAATCTAGTATAAAATTATGCTATTGTAAAATAATAATAATTCGGTTGTAGTTAACGATAATATTTGGGTACAGACTTAGGTAAATAATTAATTAAGTATAAAATATGTTGAATTATTTGGTAATATATATGTGTGGGCTATCATAAATATTTATAATAGATAATGTGTAAAAGTAGTGATGTAAATGTGTCCAAAAGGAACTTTTTTTTTCAAATTGTGAACATGTTGTAGGTTAAACTCCAACCACTTATACTTAGCCTTATTAATGTCAATTAAAAATCATAAAAGCAACTTATATATTTAAGATCCAAATATAGAATGGTGTATATAATATTATGGTTTGTTAGATATGAAAAGAAGATTCAAAGCTTTAAATAAGGAAAAAAACATTTGCAAAGAAGTTATATCCTTCAACTTGATCCTCATGTTGTGAATCGATGTGTATGAACAATTGTATAAGATATGTCATTCATTATTTGGCGATTATGTAAATTATACCCTTCAACTTGATCCTTATGTTTAAAACTTTAAATTGAAATTGTTTAAATTTGTTGGAAATGAAAATTGTTTATGTATGTTTTGTAATTGTTGGAAATGAAAATTGTTTATTTATGTTTTGTGTAATTATATATGTTAAACAATTGAATTTTAAGTTTTTGACTTATAGTGAATTGTGATCGATGAAATTGAATTGTGTATGATGTAATCATACAAAATGAGTTATATTATACAAGATGGACATGCATATTAGGTAAAGAAATATTGTGTTATTTATTTTTATAGATAAATGGAAGGAAGTTCAAGTATCCCTAATCAAACCACTTCAAGAAGATACAATGATTCAGCTTGGGTTCATGCTGCATTAGTTCTTGGTATGAGGAACCACACTATTTGCTTGTAGGGATGGCAACGGGGTAGGGTGGGGGCAGGGAATACCTTCCCCGCCCCGTCCCCACCGGGTGCCCCCATTCCCATCCCTAATCCCCGTTCTCCGAAGTGGGGATATTTTTATCTCATTCCCCATCCCCGAGATCCCTTTGAAGTCCCCACAGGAACTCGAATCCCCGAATCCTTACCCTGCACCCATATAAAGTTGGTTTATATGATTGTACCCAACTTTTAGTAAAGAGTATAAAATTAAAAATATATAATATATTTCTAAAATTATCATAAACGGAGATCCCCACGGTGCGGGGATTATTTAACCCATCCCCGTCCCCGACTCTGTCTCGGGGGTTATATTTGTCCCATCTCCAATTCTATGGGGTGATTTTTTTGCCAATCCCCTCCCCGAATTGTCATCCCTATTTGCTTATTTTGTAATAAGCATTTGAAAGGTGGAGGAATCACTCGATCAAAGAAACATTTAGCTGGAGTTAGAAGAGACGTGGAACCCTGTCAAAAAGTAAGTCATGATGTGAATTGACAAATAAAAACATTGCTTAAATAATATCAATATGAGAAAGATAGAAGAGAAAGTTTGAATTTTGAAATTGGTAGTGGAATTTCATTTTTTGGTTTTCGTGGTGATTGTGGAAATGTTGAAGGTGGTAGTGGTAGTGGTAAATGTTACATCCCAAGCCCAAGAAGAAGTACCTAGACCAGATGTGAGGAAGAGAAAAAGGCAAGTGACTAGTTTTTTGGCACCATGAACAACTCCTTAAGCCCAACCTTCAATTCGTAGTGTAATGCAATCAAGAGATGCGATTCACAATGTCGATATGGCAGTAGCTAGATGGTGGTATGATGCAGGTTCATCATTCAATGCTTATCAGTTTTATTATTATCAACCTATGATGGATGCAATAGTCTCTAATAGTCTGGGATACAAAGGTCCTTCAATTGATAACTTAAGAGGTAAACTTTTAAGTTATTTTGTTTCTAAAATTAGAAGTTATTTGGCAGAAAGAAGAGTGAATTAGACTACTTATGGATGTTTTATCATGTGTGATGGTTGGACTAATATGAGATAAAAGCCTATTATTAATTTTTTGGTTTATTCTTCAAACGACTTTATGTTTTTGAAATCTATTAATGCATCTGGCCTTATTAGGAATATTGAGACCTTTTTTGAGATATTTGATGAAGTTGTGAATGAAGTAGTGTGTTGAGTTAGCCATGGTTGCATGCATCACATGCATGCCGATGTAGCGGAAGTGTCAAAATCAAGATTCTGACACCATGACAACCTAAAAATCATAGAATCTCACATGTATGTAAGGATATGTAAAGAAAATGAAATAACAAAACTTTTTACCTTGTGTATCTCCTTCTTTCTTATTTCTTCTCCTTGTTTAGGTTGTTGCAAACACCAAATCCTTCCTTGATCACCCAAGAACATGCAAAGAAGGAAGATGAAACAACGTGTAAGAGTTTTAGAACACCAAACTTGATGAATTCAGGTAGATGTTCAATATGGGAGATAGATCAAGGTTAACTTGCATTTATGCAAGATTTACATAACAATTGCATAAATTTGCATGAAGATAACTCAAGAACACTTCTCACTCTCTCTAGAACTCTTCTGGAACCCTTTCTCTATCAATTGAGTGTGTAAGAAGTGAAGGAACCTTGTGCATATAAGCGAAAAATTCACTTATATATCACTTCGCAGCTTCTGTCATGATTGTGGCCTTGTTGGCCACGATCGTGGCATGCCTCGCCTTAAGCCACAATCATGGCCCTATGAGGCATGATATTGAATTGCTTAAAATAGACCATGCACACTTGTTTTCTTCCGATCTTTTATGCCCTTAGGTTCTTGGCTATTTTATGCACTTAAATTAACTCTTAATCCAAACACATTATGAAGGGTTTCATGATGCCTATTTGCCAGAATATAAGTGGATTAACACACAAACTCTTTGATGATTAATTATCCAACTTATGAACCTTTCCATATACAATTGCCATGTAATTTGTCCTTTCACCATACTATACCCCACTTGGTTCTGAGTATGGGCTATGCATCAACTCCCACTAGACTGACTACATCACATCTAGTCCAAGTGATAGTAGTTCTTATTTTGGGATCTCATTACTCAATGTAAAATTGAAGACTCTCTTTATGACACATAATTGCTCTGGCCAGAGACTCTCGAGTAACGACCCCAACAAGAGGCCGTGGGTATCATCTCCTTCTATCAGGAGTGGTGAATCCTTTATTGGCTACCCAATTACCTTCAAATACAAAAATAGATGTACCCAATCACCACCCTAAGAGCGACCTCGTCTTGAGGTAACAAGGAATGGTGTCAAACCGCAGGATTTATATCCAAGATATCCTTGAGTACCTTAAGTCTAAGGATATTTGCACCATTGCTATGATGAGATTAATCATTGACATTCGATAGATCATCCATATGAT
>JAOQMS010000179.1:8852483-8876722 GCA_027563885.1 Erythroxylum longipes
CATTTCTGTCGGTAAAATGCGACGGAATTTGTGTCGTCGGTAATATTCTGACGCTAATTCTCGATTTCCTTGTAGTGTTATAGACTTGAAAAATGATGTTAAGTGCAATGCTCGGGACATCATCAAGAGAACCTATGGTTATACCATCCATCTATAAGTAAAAATAAAATGTAAAATCTATAGGACATCTTGCATACTCTATTAGCAACTTATTTTTTGCATATTTGCAAGATGAAAAGCCAGTTTTCAATTTATACTAAGATCATAATACAAAAGAATTCTGAATAAGTCACAGGGAAGATCTATAAGATGGTCTAATTTCCATTATGCCCTTGATTTCCTAAATTAAGGGCAATACAAATTTTAATTAACATAATGGTAATTGCCAATTTTGAAATTGTTCTTCCTTTTCCTCATTTAGGAACAAACATCTAAATCTTATCACTCTGTCAACTCATGATGAAACTCTAGGCTTAAAATGAAATATCTTCTACCACATATAGAAACTCAAAACAGTCAACAGCTGCCAATGTAATAATGGATTGAAATCAAGAAAAAATTGAGTCTGAATTATTAAGTTACCGAGTCAAGAGCAACTTTGAAAAGTTGAGAAGTTCTCTGCTTTTCTGGCTTATTAGGAAACACCCGAAATTCAAATTGTTAGGTTACATATCTTATTTTGAAGTAAAAAATGAACAAATGAAGGGTAGAAAGCCTCTCACAATGCATGCTCTTGTCTCCCTTTCTTCTGGAGATTTCTGACAACTGCCAGCCTAAGTTGAATATTGGCATTAATGAACTCATATGGAGATCCCTTAACGTATTGGCAACTTGTACATATAAGACGATATATTTATATCTTTTAAAACTTTTCCTTTTCAACTTAGGCAACATAAACAAAAGCTTTTTCAATTACAAAGCTGAACCAAAAAACAATATTTGGTTTAAGAATCTAGATCATGCTTCTAAAGATAAAAACAATGCCAATATTTTAGATATTGACAAATAGAAGCAAAACTCGCAAACAGTAATGGCACAAAAATTAAAACCAAAAATTAAAAAATCATACAAGCAACTGAGCTAAAACAAGGATGAGCACAGGATAATGTATTGAGCAAGCATAGAACTGGAAGACCAAAAAGAAGTACCTTGTAAGAAGAAATGCTGCTAGGCAACGACCTAAGATGCAAACAAGGAAAAGAATATCCATCGGCTCCATCTTTAACCTTTGAAATCTATAATTAATTAAATAGAAATACTAGTAACAAATCCATGTAGGGATATGCAATTCATATCCTTCTTCTAAACATATCCTAATCGGCCAAAAAAACACTAGATCTTAAACATGCCCAATCGAGATAAGAAAAGAGAGATTTGATAGAATTGACTCACCGAGACAAGGTCAGAGATCGAGTGGATGAGGACTATATGGGGCATGGATGAGGGATGTAGCATACATATATTGGTATATCAGAGAAGCACTGTTGATTAGATTGGATTTTGAAGAGTAAGCTGTAATAGATGCTCAAGAGATTCCAGAGGGATCGAGAAAGTAGAGTAAAATACTTGGGCAATTTGATGATGGGAATAAATTGAGACCGTTGGATTAGGACACGTAAGGCACGATGATGACCATTCTATTTGCGCTTAGTATATAATACTTTATAAATTTAATCCATGAATAAAAGAATTTTAAAATTAAACAAAAGGATTTTGAGTTGTACGTGTCCCGTTATAAATAATAAAAATACGAAAAATGTTATTAAGATTGAAACAAATAAGAGAGAAAAGAATCACTCCGGTAGCTGTAAAGAGAACTGTCCTTAAACGCCACGCGCTCTCTCTTACAAGACTCGGAGAGTTTCATTTCTGTGCTTATAATTAAGTGTAAGGACGATCTAAGCTGAGAGTGTGTTTTAATGGAGGCTCCTTACAAGCGGTTGAAGCATGGCACTGCACAGATTTTTCACAGAGAAGTGGGTTTATCTCCACCCAGAAACTTCACTCGCCGCTTTTCTGCTTCTGAGGTTCATGAACTCCCTGAACTGTTTTCTTCTCTCCATCAATTACATTTTAAAGCATCTCAATCAGCTTGTTGGTTTTGTTTTGATGTTTGATTGTAATTAGATTGACACTACTTCCATTTTTTGCCTTTCCACCCGTTTTGATTCATACCCATGTATACTACTACTATTTTCTAAGAATGCGTTGATCAATGGATAAACAATTTAAAGGAACGATCTTTTTGTTCATCAAAATTGTTCGTTCCATAGTAAACAGGGAAAGCAACAGTGGACTTGGTGGAGTTCTATAATAAACATCGCATGCCTTCGTTAAAAGTGTTGAAATATGCTTTTGGTTGGGTTTAAAGGGGTGAAGTTGAATTAATTGCTTCTACAGGTAAGCATCAAGTGGTTTAATTTTAAAAATTGGTGACGCTGACCATGTTTTATTCTGCAATTTCATGCAGCTTATGGTGGAAAAATTGAATCTTTATGGGAAGTTACTCGGCCATGATAGCTGTGTAAATGCAATAGAGTTCAATTCGGCTGGCAATCTTCTTGTGTCTGGTTCTGATGACATGCAAGTTATGGTATGGGACTGGGGGACTAAAACCAAAAGGATCTCCTATCATTCTGGCCACTATGACAACATATTTCAGGCCCGAATCATGCCATTCTCTGATGATCAGAGGATAGTAACTTCTTCTGCTGACGGGCAGGTGAAGTCCCATATACTAATAGTCTTTTACTCTTATAATCTTTTGAAGGCTGCCTTTCTACTTTCTAGTTGCACAGTGTAATTTCCTAATCATCTTATCACTTGGTTGTTTCAATATTTCTATTCTTAAGCTATCTTCCTGATTAGTTTTGCAGTTTCAAGCTTCTCTTCAAGGTTTTAATTACTTTTCATTTTTTTTGTACAAGGCAACCCTTGAGAACTACTGAAACAATTATGAAAATTTAATTCTGATGCTTGCATTCGATTTAACCTTGTCATCTCATTATTTACAGTCTGGATCAATGTCAATTAGCTTCAACTGTAACTACTTCATCTTTCCATCTACTAGTCTACTATATTGATTGCATACTATTGGCAAAATATTATGCAGAATATTTGAGTAATTAAGGGAAATCAATTTTATATTTATTGTTAATTCTTTCCTTTATTCTTGTACCCGTTACTTTATATATAGAGCTTTCTTGTACATTTCAAACATGGAATAATACATACAATTCTCTCCTGATTAATCTCACATGGCATCAGAGCCACATTAAACCTTTTCTGGTGTTGTCATCATTTCTATAGCTTGTCTAGCTTGTTCTTGTCGTACAAAAGACTCTTATTGCATCTTAACCGATTCAACATTGGCCAAGTCATCCTCATAATGAAAATTCTTGTGATTTGGTCTATGATTGTTCTTGCTTTGGTCCTGTTTGCCTAGTCCACTGCATCTCCGATTGCTGTGCAAGTTTTTTGCTTCTCCTAATTGCTCTGATCCATCTGTTTTGGTCAGTCCATCTGCTTCCCCCCAATTTGCCATGCAAATGTCTTGTCGCTAGTCAGTCCCCAACTGCTTAAATTGGGAGCCGTGTAGTCCCTTGCACTGACCAGTCCCTGTACATGCCAATCTCTGCACATGCTCGTTTGTTTATTGGATATCCACTAAATCTATATATATATATATATATATATATACACCTTGTAAAAGACTAGACATTTCTTGAGCCCACAGTAGATAATTAGTCTTATCAAATAAAATAGTAATAGGTTTACCAATGTACTTATATATATATATATATAAATCCATATATATATATATATATATAATAAATCCAATTTCGGGAGGCTTCATGAAGTGCTTCTTTAGGAGTTAAACATCCATTTGTCCATATTTCAAGAAAAAGTCTTTCTTGGTTTTCATTCCCATTTAAAAAAGAATGAACACTATGATTCGCATTTCGAACAGGCATGAATACAACATCTATGGGGTAGCCTCCATCTTGAAAGTGATTTGGTCGTTTTATGCAATAGCCGCGATTCCTCTCGATTTGTAATTAAATAGCCAAATTTAGTGGTTCCGCTAGGCTAGCTATATGCTGTGTATTATCAATAATTTCCAGAGAATGTGGTAAGATGATATCTTGAGAAGTTACACATCCAGGACCTTTAACACAAATAGATGCATATATATGTATATACATATATATGTATATACATATATACATATATATACATATACATATATATATGTATATACATATATATGTATATATGTATATACATATATAAATATACATGAAATTATATTGAATTTGAAATCAATTGTATTGAGAAGTAATTTGTATGGAATTCATGATGCGTCTATTTGTGTATATATATATACATGAAATTATAATGAATTTGAAATCAATTGTATTGATAAGTAATTTGTATGGAATTCATGACGCGTCATGTTACTTCTCAATACAACTGATTTCAAATTCATTAATTAGTCTCATCAAATAAAATAGTAATATATATATATATATTTATTACTATTTTATTTGATGAGACTAATTATCTATTGTGGGCTATATATATATATATACATGAAATTTTAATGAATTTGAAATCAATTGTATTGAGAAGTAATTTGTATGGAATTCATGACGCGTCTATTTGTGTTACTTCTCAATACAATTGATTTCAAATTCATTAATTAGTCTCATCAAAACTGGCGTTACCTGCGCTTTCGTGTCTCTCAGTGTGGTCAGCACTGGGTGTTTCCGAGCAGCGAAGCTGACACCCATTCGCATTAGTTCATCCAAAGTTCCTTATATATATATATATTACTATTTTATTTGATGAGACTAATTATCTATTGTGGGCTCAAGAAATGTCTAGTCTTTTACAAGGTCGCAAGCTATGATGTTATGTTACATGTGATTTTGTTAAACCCATTAAAAAGCCAGGAGAAAATCCTGAGGACTTTAAGGAATGATTAGGAGAATGAGATCGTAAAAATCATCAAATTCTCATATGGTTTCACAACACATGTGAGCCAACAATCAAATGAAATTTTGGTCGCTTTGCAATTGTAAAAGAGGTTTAGGACATGCTTGCTAAATAGTATTCTATATCAGATGTTGCTTATCAATTTCGGTTACTAGGGCAACTGCATCATCTAAAACAAGAAGTTGGACAATTTATATATGATTTTCTTTCAATGATATATACAAGCTATTTAGGATCAACTTGCATGAATGTAAAGAAACTTTTGATGACCTTTCATTTGGAATTTGAATTAATGTGACGATCTCTTTTACATCAGATCCATTTTGTCAAATAAAGACAATTATTGTTGAGCTCATATATGAAGAAACCAGGTTAGCTACACTAAAATCTCATCACTCCTTTGATAATGTATTGGATACTATAGAATCTACTAGATCCATAAGCTCTCGTCCTTAGAAGAAAGGGAGGTGTAATTATTGCAAAGAACTTGGCCATTGGATATTTGAATGTCCGATTAGGCCTCTCAAAAAGGATCCTAAACAAAAGTCTGATCATCAACAGAGAAAGCCCTCTTCTTTTATTGTTGCAATCATTAAGGATTTTGTTGAGTCTTCTAAGCCCAACCTTGCTGCTCTTCTTAATCAAAATTGATATTACTACTCTAAACAGGCACTTCTCTCCTTTCAATCTGGTAATTTTACAGCCTTAGCCTTATATGTCATACCAGGTACTACTTCTTCCTGGTATCTTTACTCTGCATGTTAAAAGTCATATGAGTTATGTACATTTAATGTTCAAAAATACACACTCAATTTCCTACCCACCCATTGTACACACCGTTGATAATTTTGCCATGACTATTTAGTCATGTCGGTACCATGCCTCACCTTTTACATTACTAAATACTTTCTGACTTCTAAAATTGTCACTTGATTTGATTTCTATTGGCCAATTATGTGATCTTGGTTTTGATGTTCATTTTTGACGTCATGGTTGTCATGTTTAGGATCCAAAGACGGGGCAAATCCTTAGAACATGGCATAAGGAGGGACAGTTATTTGAACTTACATTATTTCATTTACATATGGATCAATTTGTTTGTAGTGTTACTGTCACATCTAGAACTTGGCATTGTCATCTTAGTCGTGCAGCTTTTCATTCTAGTGGATTGTTAGGATATGTTAAATAAATAAGAGTCTGTTGATTGTTTATTTTGTCAATTAACTAAACTTCATGGTTTACCTTTTAAAAGAACAATTTTACGCCATCTACCTCTTTTGATTTAATTTATTATGATATTTTTGGTCCTTCTCTTATTCCTATAGGAGGTTCCAAATATTTTGTAATCTTTGGTGATGATTTTTCTCAATATATCTGGATTTATTTGAACTGATAATGTCATGGAATATAAGGATAATTTATTTTTTACTCTCTTATCCCGACATGGGTATTGTTTCATTATTCTTGTCCAAGTACATTCCGACAAAAAGGCAGAGCTGAGAGGGAACACAATTACATCCTTGACACAATAAGGGCCTCACTTATTTCTTCCTCTTGCACTAAGAGCTTTTGAGGAGAGGCAACTCTTATTGTTGTTTATACTATTAATCGTATTTCCTCTACTACTGTAGGTAATCAATCTCCCTATAAACATCCTTGTACCCTTGAATACAATATTCTTTGAGTTTTTGGTTTTGTTTTTTTGTATTTCTTTAGTCACATGAACGCTCCAAATTAGAACCTTGGACTCGATTATGTTGTTTTCTTTAGTATGATATTGAATATAAGGAATATAGATGTTGGTACCCTATCTTTGGGTGTTTCCAAATCTCTAGACACGCCACCTTTTGGGTACATAAAATGTTCTCATTCTTGTCTTCCTTCCAAGTCTCACCATCCACATTTTTCTTCACTGATCCCTCCATTGACTTATTTCTTGATTTTGTTAACTCACCAGTCTTGTTTTGAGTCTTTTCTAGTTGCAGGTTTTGAAGAACAAAGACCACCTCTCCCACTTGATGATCCAGCTCCATCAGAGGATTCAAGTTCCATTGAACCATCCCAATCGTCAGAGCCTGCTAGACCACTAAACTCCCTTATCATTTAAATCCTTATGCTATAAATCTCTTCAATCTTAATATCATATTAACTCAACCATCACTTCCTTCTATGAACCTAAAAGTTATAGAGAAGTTAGTACTAATTCTTTTTGTTAGTAAGCCATTAAAGAAGAATTGTAGATTTTAGAGAAAACTTAAACTCGGGATCCAGTCTTGCTTCCTCCGGACAAGACTTTAGTAAGCTATAAATGGGGCTATAAGATTAACGACAGATGGTACTATCGAATGTTATAAAACTTGACCTATTGTTAAAGGATTCACGCAAGAGTATGGTATTGATTATAAGCAGACCTTTGCTCCTGTAGCTTGTCTCACTTCAGGTTGTAGTCTCATAGTGGCTGTTGCCATTAAGAAATGACAACTGTTTCAAATAAATGACAAAATGCATCTTAATGGTGACGTTGTTGAAGAAGTTTATATGCGGCCACCTTGAGGGTATATCATTCTTCAGATGCTGTCATTCATCTTAAAAAGGCTCTTTATGGCCTTAAACGAGCCCTTCGTGTTTAGTTTACCAAATTTGTCTCAATTTTTCAATAATTTAGATTTATTTCTAGTCCACGATGCACAGATAGAGTCTATGTACTCTTGTTGCTCAATGTAGATGGTATGATTATTGTTGACAATGACCTGGATAGTGTTACATAACTGAAACAATACCTTAACCAACACTTTCAAATGAAAGATTTAGGACATTTAACGTGTTTTTTTATACTAGAAGTCCTTAATGATGGTTCGGGTTACTATCTCTCTCAAACAAAGTGCGCTATTGATCTCTTGTCTCATTCAGGTATAAGTGAGTAAAATTGCTTCCACTCCTATTGAACGTGATATTCGACTAATGCTAATGGATGACAAACCTCTAGATGTTCCTACATTGTATCGACAACTAGTGGGGAGATTGATATATCTTATAGTTTCTTGTCCTAACATAGCTTATACAGTTCACATTGTGAGTAAGTTAATGGCTGCTTCTCAAATAACTCATTATTATAAATTGCATCGTATTCTATGCTACGTTAATGTTACTTTATTTCATGGCATACAACTATTGCCATTCTCTTCTTTGGAGCTCCTAGCATCCTCTGATGCTGATTAGGCTGGAGATCCTAGTCATCATCTTTCTAAAACTGTACTTATTTTTTGTGATTCTCTTATCTCATGGAGAAGTAGGAATCAAACAGTTGTAACTTATTCCGACATTGAAGTTGAATGTCAAGTCTTTGCCGACACCACTTATGAACTCTTGTGATTACGTTGGCTATTATAAGATATGGGAATTAAACAATTATCACTTACTAACGTCTATTGTGGCAGACGAAGTACTATTTAAATTGCTCATAGTGATGTATTTCATAAGCATATGAAATATATTGAGAGCAATTGTCACTCTAATTGTCATCATGTCGAACAAAGAACCATTTCTCTTGTCTCTGTAAGATTTTGTAACCAGATAACTAATATTTTTACCAAAGCTCAACTTCCAACTTGGTTCAATAACTAGTTAACAAATCAATTTGATGTCATAGTGAACTATATTAATTGCATAATACAGGCAAAATATTATGCAGAATATTTGGATATTAAAGGACGTAATTATATATCTACTGTTGATATTATTCTTGTAACCATAACTCTATATATGGAGCCTTTTTGAACAGATTCAAACGTAGAATAAATCTCACACCATCATTTCAATTGATTGTTGTTGTTGCAGGTTAGGCTTGGCCAGTTATCGGAGAATGGGACAGTATACACAAAAAGATTGGGAAAGCACCTAGGGCGTGTCTACAAGCTTGCAGTGGAGCCAGGAAGTCCTTACATATTTTATAGCTGCAGTGAAGATGGTTTTGTGCATCATGTTGGTCAAATGCATTATATGTTCTTATTTATACATTCTTATGTCATATGCTTTACTGGGAATAAAGATTGGTTTTCCTTTTGCAGTTTGATCTGCGGACTGATTCTTCTACAAAGCTTTTCTATTGCACTGTACTTACAGATAGCAAGCGGCATCTAAATACTATAAAGTTGAATGCCATAGAAATTGACTCAAGAAATCCTAATTACTTTGCAGTAGGAGGTTCTGATGAATATGCTCGTGTCTATGACATTAGAAAATGCCAATGGAATGCATCATGTCAAGCCGATGTACCTGTGAATACGTTCTGTCCCCGACACCTTATGGGGAATGAGAGCGTACACATCACTGGATTGGCTTATTCTAACATGAGCGAACTACTTCTCACCTACAACGATGAGCTTATTTATGTATTTCAGAAGAACATGGGAATGGGTCCGTCCCCAGTATCCATACAACCTGAAGATCTGCAAAAGATGGAAGATCCTCAAGTTTACATGGGCCATAGAAATTCTCAGACGATTAAAGGAGTTAATTTCTTTGGCCCTAATCATGAATATGTAATGAGTGGCTCAGATTGCGGTCATGTATTTATATGGAAGAAGCAAGGTGCCAAGCTTGTTCGCGTAATGTTAGGGGATCAAGATGTAGTCAATCAGCTTGAGCCCCATCCACATTTGCCTATCTTTGCTACTTGTGGAATAGAAAAGAGTGTAAAGCTTTGGGCCCCCATTGCCAGTGAGGCTCCTCCTCTTCCTCTCAACATAGAAAAGGTACTACTAACTTGAACCGTGTTTAATGGAATCTATAGCATGGACGAATTGTGATCATCTTGAACCTGGTTTGGCATTCATGATATTGGACAGATCATGGAGTCAAATAAGCAGGGTAGAGAAGCGCAGCCACTTCTAACTCTGGGTCCAGACGTAATAATGCACCTTCTTCGCATGCAAAGGCGGCAATCCTTGGCATACGTTGAAAGGAGATATGGTAGAGATGATGTAGAGAGTGACGAAGATGAAAGGGAGGCAGATGGTTCTGCATTTTCTGGCGGTGATGCCTCTTCTGATGAAGGCTCAAGGGAAACTCCCAGCGATTGTAATATCAACTGAAAGCCTGTAAATTATGTATTAGTTCCTTTGGTTTTCCCTACCCTTTCCCATATGAAACCAAGTCATTAAATAAACAGTGAGCGAGCGAGTTAATAATACTTATCCCCTGGAGTTGTGGCTGACATAGATTATAGTGCAAACCAACATACAAAGCTTAGTCATCAAAAAGTTGAACAGTCCATCCAATTCATGTTTTGCATTTGATGATTGCAATTGTCACTTTTGTGTTACTTTCCACATAAAAATAATAAAACATTAGATAAGAAAGGTAAAACTAACTACGAACATCAACTGGACTTATAACGTAGAATTAATCTTGTTTCTAACTAACCGGACAGGCCCAAGTGATTTTTGGTTGAGCCCAAACATAGTTAAAAGTGACATTAAATAAATAAATAACCCATGCTCTTACTATTTACAAATAAAGTGTATATGCAATCGGATCACGAAGAAGTGATCCGACCGTTGTATTTCTCCATTCCCGCTTGCCTGTACCAAATTCAAATGCTAATAACTTTATTTTTCTCACTCTGAGTCTCACTCTCACAAATTCAACTTCCCCTGAAATACACAAGCCACAGAGACATTGGAAGATCACAAAGAAAAGATGGAGACCGATCTCTCCCTGATCGAGATCTCTGCTGTGGATGATTCACTTCTCATTCCCACCGCCGGCGATGTTTCCGGCTCCGTCACCGGTTTCTCATGTTCACCTCTTCTCCAAATCCCTAGATCTAACCCCTCTATTCGTCGCCCTCCTCTTCCTCCCTCCCGTTTCGGTTAGTTAGGTTTTTTTTTCCCCTCCTTACTTCTAATGTTTTCCTTAGTGTTCTTCTTGGTTATGTGAATTTGAAGTGGAATTAATTGCTATTTTTCTGGTGGTGAAGGGAGTGTGAAGGCCGTGGATGGTGCGTGTAAGTCCAATAGAGACAGCGTCGATGACAAGGAGAATTCTAATTTGAACAAAACAGAAGTGGCCAAACTCAGTCTTGAGCCGCACAAAATGAAGAGGAAGAAAAATGGTGGAGGATACAATCTCCGGAAAAGTTTGGCCTGGGACAGAGCTTTCTTTACTGAAGAAGGTTTACTTCTTCTGATTTTTGTTTAGTTTCTATCCTGATCGATAGCTCTTGATCTTGTGGATGATAATGGTTTTTTGTTTCCTTTGTTAGGAGTTCTGGATCCTCTGGAATTATCAATGCTTAGTGGGAATTCGGGTGGAGAGGTGCTGTCTGTTATTCATGAAGGGAGAGAGTCGATGTGTGCAAGTGAGGACAGTTTCAGTGAATCACCACCGGATCTGCGAGCTCTTGAAGATAACTTAAAGGAACTACCGAAAAGCACTTCCAAAAAGGGGGAAAATGTTGTTGGCACGTCGTCACCAAATACTGGTGCTTCATTAGCTAAAGAAAAAGTATGTCCAACCTTCCTGTTTAGGTTTTCTTGAAATTGAACTGGAGTACCTTTTCCTAAGCTTCTCTCATATTTGTTTAATTGTTTAGTTAACTGCTTAGTTTGTTTGTAGTTTATTGTTAGATTGTATGAGCAAAATATTTACTATGATATTCTTTAATGCTTGTTGCATGTTCTTAAGGCAAAACGGAAGGTTCTTTCAGCCCAAGATATTAATCGAAGTGCATCCAAATGCAGTGGTCGTCCAAGGCATGCGCCTTCATCTTCATATCCTTTTAGTTATGTTTATTGGATAAGTTTTGTAAATTTTGTAAGAATGAGTCTCTTTCTCCATCTATCTGTTTCTGCAGAAAAGTTGACCTTAACTTCTTTGAAATCTAAAAAGGATTCAAAATTTCGATGTCCCAAAAGTAGCCACTAAGAACTCAAAGGAGGAAAAAGTATTGTCTCTGAAGAATGATACCCGTGGTGTTTCCATTTCTACTAGTTCAACTGATAGGTCTAGCCGCTTGAAGCATAATCAGATTGCTCAGCCAGGTGATCCCATGCATGTGCTTGCCACATGTTTGAATTTTTTAGGTTATTGTTGTTTGCAACAGTTGGAATGAACTCAATTTTGCATACTGGTCAAATGTTGATAACTTGTTGTAAGTTCTAAATCAGCTCATATTTTATTGACCTTCTTGCATAGGGCTTATAACCTGACATATTGTTCCTTTTCTTAGACTGGATATTATTTGATGCCATATAAAACCGAAAACCTTAACTATTGTCGTTAAGTTGCAGTTAAGTCTCGGAAAAATATCGGATTGAAGGGAACTTCAACCAATGCCAAAAATGTCCCTAATGATGGGAAATTTGGACCAGCAAGCAAGATGGGTTCCAGATCCAACCCTCAACAAGCTAGAAGGAATGCGGTGAGAACCTGAAACTTTTGAATTTTTGGTAATTGCTAATAACCAAAATTTATCAGGTGTTAGGCTAACAAATTCTATGGCATCACAATCTTATTTTAGTGCCTTTTGTTGGTAAAGGTCAATCCAGCAAAGGAAAAGCTCCCATCAACCAAATTAAATAAAACTCTGGGAAGTCAAGCAAATAATGTTTCCAAGATTCTGGATTTGGTTCTCCCAGCTGCTTGTCATCCACAAACCAGTCATGAGGTTGATCTCAGTGTAGTTTCTACTCCTTCCTCACAAAGCTCTTCCTGTTGCGGAGGAAATATTCAAGATACACAAATCCCAGTGGCAAAACCATCAGGCTTGAGGATGCCATCACCTTCATTGGGATTCTTTCATCAGGTGTGCTTGATTGTCTTCCATAAACAATATTAGATGGTATTAGTTTGTCAAATCTACCTATATGCTGTAATTTGGCACTTTTAGAATTTTAATTCAGATGCTTTTTGCCCTAATCATTTCAGTCAAGATCTGCTACACATAGCCTGTTACAGAGAACTTCTACATCATATAATGTTCCAAATTCTAGCATTCTTAATCAGAGACAACCTAGTTCATCAAGTTCACATGATGAGGGCAATCGCAAACCACTGGGAAGTATACCTTCAGGCTTGAGCAAAGAAAAACCTGGTGCGTCTTTTAGCAATTCACACTCAAATGCAGAGATTTATGATATGGATGCTAATGGGTTGCAGATGAAGGGTGATGAATTGCTTTTACAAAGTAATACCGATGACAGCAAGTTGGCTGAAGATAACTGTTCAAACATTATTGATGCCACAGTGAAAATTCAAGACTCCATACCAAACAACTCAGAAAAGTTTCATGATCCACCTCCCTATGATGGTATGGATCTCACAACAGGTAGCTTTCACAGAATTGATAACTTGACTGAGACATTAAATGTGGGAAATGCAAATGTGCAATTTTTCGATAATAACATGTCAATCGAAAATAGCAGTAGTATCTTAGGAACCTCAGCAATGGTTAATCCACACTCAAACATTGTTGACGGATTAACTGACAAATCTGCTCAGCAATCTGAGATAGCTTGCACAGAAACAGAAAGAAGAGAATCTTCTGCCTCCAATACAGCTGGAAAGATCGAGTGCCCATTTGTGGATAATGCCCTTGCATGCTCTGCAGATCCTGAGTTGGCAGTTGAATATCTGATGGCTGGTCATGACTTGCAAAGTGTATCAAATTTCTCGGTATCGGAGAGAATGAGCACAGGAAAAATGACAGTTGCAGTAACCACTGATAAAGTTGAGCCAAATGGTGTTTTCCCCAAAACTGAAAATTCTGCCCAGCAATCTGAGATAGCATACGCAAAAACAGAAAGAAGAGAATATTATGGCTTCAACACAGGTGAAAATATTGAGGGAATACTTGTGGATATTGCCTTTGTAGGTTCTGTAGATCCTGAGTTGGCAGATGAAAATCTGACGGTTGATCTTGATTTCCGCGGTGCATCTAATTCCTCTGTATCAGAGGGAATGAGCGTAGGCAATATGACAGATGCTGTAACCACTGATAACATAGAGGCAACTGGGGTTTGTCACAAATCTGAAAAATCTGCCCAGCAATTAGATATAGCATGCTCAAAAATAGAAAGAAGAGAGTATTCTGGCCTCAATACAGCTGGAAAGATAGACGACCAGTTTGTGGATAATGCCCTTGTAGGTTCTGTCGATGCTGAGTTTGCAGTTGAAAGTATCAGGGTTGAGCTTGACTTTAATGGTGTCTCTTATTCTTCTCTATTGAGCATGAACATAGGCAACACCACAAATGCGGACACCACCAATAATGTTGAGGTAACTGGTGTTTGTAACAAAAGCGAAGATATTGGTGATAGTGAAAGGAAAGCTCTGCATTTCTCACACGAACTCTGCCCTTTTGAACAAGTTAAGGTTGCAGGCGAGTGTTGTGAAGTAGATAATCAATATTGTTTTTCAACCAACTCTGTTGCCTTCTCCAAGCTACAGCCAGGAACAGATATTCACTATGATGAAAAGAGTATTTCCATAGCATTGGATGATTCTTCCAAGGTTATAGATGATTTGAGTGAAAAGTATGTAGAATCGATTAATCCTGTCGATCAATGCTACAATGGGAGTATCTCAGAGACTGTGACTAATGCTGAGTGTGAATCTAGAAGTGATCAGATTTTCAACCAATCTGAAATATTGGAGCAAGCAAGTGAGATTACTGGAATTAAAGAAGTGAACAAGGAAACTGATATAGAAGACAAGCTAGTGCTTTGCTCAAGAAGGAAGTCAATAGCTGATAACTGCAACATGAACTCATATACTTCCACAGCAAATACAATGTTTTTAACTGTAACTGGTGACAGTGATAAACGACTGGAAAAATGTTCTGAGCTTCAAAATTCTAACATAAAAATTGAAGTTTCCCCAGAAAATGGACTGCATATGGATTCTAAGTTTCTTATGAATGTTGAGTTAGTAGATTCAGAAAACAGAGACAATCAAAAAAATGTTGCAGATTTTTCAGAGAAAGGAAACAGTTCTTCAGATGAATCAAATTGTTTTGACGTTAGCACTGAAGCACCACCTGCAATAAAAGATGTTTGCTTGAATATGGAAAAGAATGATAAATGCCCACGTGTAGTCCAAACAATTCCAGGTGCCATGTCCGTTGAGCAATCACCTGATATTGGACTTTACATGAATAGGAAGTGCGGGCTTGACAAGCTTGCTGATCAAGCTACAACAGAATATGATCCCTTTTCAAACAACAGCAGAGATCAGATTCCATTGTTTGTGACCAATTGTGTATTCAAGCCCTTTTGTTCGATTGATAAACCAGACATAAAATTAGATGAGACATCAAATGGAAGCATTTTCCAGGATATGGAATTGGATTTGTTACAAACTGATAATTTACAAAATAAAGCTGAAACTATAATTCTGGAAAACAGTAGTTGTCTTGATAGTGAAATGCAGGATGAGTTGAACACGGAGATATCCCGTGAAGAAGACAACAATAAAAGGCGGTCACTGTGAGTTTCTTCACTAGTTATTTATCCCTATGTGTGCTTGTTTGATGTTTTCTCTTCTCAACTTTTCCCATTTGCAATATCGGAGGTTCTCAAGAACAAGTCTTTATTATAATTAATTAATTGTTTCACATGGCAGCAAGAGATTGGCGAATGATGAGAAGAAAGATGAACTAGTAATTAAACCTCCACCGAATGCTGTTCCATTTTCTGATGAATGGCTAGCGGCATTTGAAGGAGCTGGAGAGGTATTTGGACTTGCAATCATTTTAAGTAGTATTAGGAGAGCATTATAGTGATTGAAGCAAATTTTTCTCCAGGAAATTTTGAAAATGAAAGGTGGTGCTGTACAGAATTCACCCCCTGACAAATCACTTCCTGAGCCTAGTCCTTGGTCTCCGGTATGTGACTATTTCTAGCTGTTAATTTCACAAGCTGGTGCATATTTAGTTTTCAGTCATCTTTGTTTATTTGCAAACTCAAACCTCTATAGGGTTTTGTTAGAGAATTTCACATTTTTAAATTGACAAGTACTCATGGGCCAAATTCATGTGAATATATGATAGTCTTTTCATACGATCTAATTAGTTACACCTGCGCGAAAAGGACTTTCAACTTGCAGAACATGTGAAAGATACACCTATCCATGAGAAAATTGCACGCACCCACTAGCAAGATTCTCATTGTGACTCTATCTAAGATACACCTCTTTTGTAACTGATATGATAAGCGTTGTTTCTGAAAATAATGATCCTTACCACAAGTTTGTGAACAAGTAGAGTTCTTGCAGGTCGGTAACTGTTGTCAAGAAACTACATAGTGTTCATTGTTGGGAATTTATGTATTGCATGAAATGTCTTCCTCTACTGCCTTGCAATAATCATAGAGAACTTTCAATACATTGTGGAAGATGCTATCACGTAGGCCATAATCGTAGATCGTTCTTTGTTCTTGTTTCTCTCTTGTGTAATGTTAAGGTATAGATCGATATTGGGAAAGATCAATTTACTAGTCATCCTGTGTTTCACAAGAATCAAAACATTTTCAAAATGTTTAGTTAAAGCAAAGCATATATAGATAACAAAATGTGTGTTCCTAACTTCTATGAATTTTCAGGTGAAAAAGAAAAACAATCAAGGGATAGGACCGTTTGACTGTACAAAATATTCCAATGCAAATATTCCACATGCCAGTCCCAATTGAAACGAGAGGATTTGAGCTAACTTTACCACACCAGCAACTCACGACCCTTTTTAAGGTGATAATACTTCATCTAATCATTCTTTTCACTTAAAACTGTGACTAATGTGAAATCACGCAACTGTAATCAATTTTCACATGTTCCTGCTGTAGACATGTATTGCTTTTTCCGACATTTTTTCATTCCTTCAATGATGAACTGTAAATGGACAACTGATGTCCACTTTTATCTTGACCTTGATTCATGCACCTTCCACTGAGTATTAACAGGAAAAAAAATCACGTGTGTTCTACAATTTCCCAATAGGAAAAAACTGTGTTTAGTAGGGATTTTACTATTAACGTAAAACGCCATGCTTGTTCTTTCTTTATTTGATTCTGCGGAAAAATCCATTTATGAAATTCTCATATTGGGAAATAGTACAAATTTGGATTTAGAATTCTTGTATTGACACAATCCATCCAATTCGATTATCCCCTTTTGCATAGAATACTTGCATTGGGTTAGTACCTATATGCTCTATTTATTGAGAAGTCGTTTAAACTTGAATTTTCTTTTCACAATGGGCTACTCTTACAGTATTTGGAAAGGTAGCTAAGTTCAGATTTTTGTACTTTTGTCAAGAGTTGCAAGTATAAACATGTAATCGAATTGATGTTTATAGTGTTAGTTTCTAAGTAATTACTTAAAAATGTTATGGTCCGTTTGGTAGATGGTTGTTTAGCCATATTTTAGTAGATTGGAGGGTGATTGTCAAACAGTTAATAAATTTATTTGATTATTAGCTGATTGAGTTAGCCGATTTAATCCAATAAGCTAAAAATTAAAAAGCTCCTATATACGATTGTTTCAGAGTTCAACTGGTAACAACTGGGCATTAATGATGATTGTGCCCTAAAAAAAAAACCCACAGATCTGAAGAGAGCATCCATAATTATTAAATATCATTTACCATCTAATTTATTTCATTCTAAAAATATATTTGTCACGTGCATAATATTAATTGTCACAGGTGTGTGACTCTTTTTATTATGTTTATAAATGTATCATGCTTGTGACTTTTTTTTCATTTCAATTAAATTTTTTTTAAAAACTCACAAATTGTTAAATTAAAGTTCAAAAATTGTTTAATTAATTATAAATTGTAGAAAACAATATTAAATTAAATTAAATAATTAATCAATTTATTATTATTATTATTTTATGTTTTATGTTTTTATTAGAATTATAAACTTATTTTTGTGAAATTAAATATTTAACATATAAACTCTTTTGAATAAATAACTGATTTTATTCGTTGATCAAGTTAGTTGATATAATCTATTATAAGTTACTAATGAAACCAATATGCACCTGCTCCATTTAGCTTTATATTAGTTATGGTTTAGCAAGATTAGCTGTTACTTGAGGATTAAACTGCATTAATTTAAAAGAGTTGATAAGTTTATACATTATTCAGAATATATTCAATTACTTTAGGACTTCCACTATGGATCAAAGGAAGAGTTGTGGATTATTTTGTTATTTCACCACTTGAACTTAATACAGTCATCAACCTTTTAGAAATCTAAATTTATTTGAACAGAAATATTTAGTGAAAATAGTGGTGTAAGTTCGTGATCTGAAAAAGGTTTGGGATTCTAAAAACAAGATTTGAATAATCTCCACCGTCCTGAAATTGAGGTGTTTTGATCGAATCATTTCATATTTTACTTAACATTGTCTTTGCCCGATGCATCCTATATTTGAAAAGAGAGGGGTTGCATAGTGTAGTTTGTTAGCTGTCCTGTCCCAGCTTAGGGTGGTCAAAATAGACAGGTCTGGGCTGAAATTTTATTATATCAGTTCCAGTCCCAAAGTCGTATCTAAAACCAATATCTTTGCTGCTCTGAGAACTTGTTTCAATCCCACCATAACTTCGTTTTTATAATGGATCCCATTCATAATCTGATAACGGGACTGGCATTTTATCTAAAAAGATGGTTCATTTTTCTAGAACACGAAATATATATAATGGATTACAAATTATTAAATTTGTGATTCATATTTAATACTAAAATCATGTACATGGAGTCCTTTAAAATTTTCAACATGACAATATTTTTCCTTCTTTCAAACTTTTTATTTACATTATAGAATTCACAAAAATATAAATTGAAATTTGACATTTGAAGTATTTAAAATGAATTTTAATATTTAGTAACTTTTAAAATAATTGGTGGTTGATTTAGAATTTTGATTATTTATGTATATGAGTGTTAGGAGTTAGAAAGATATTTAAATGAATGTAACTTGAATTTGTTTTAAATTCATAATTAATGTCATTTAAAAGTTCAATTAAAAATATAAATCATGCGTTACGTAAATATTGATGTGATATATAATGACTAAAAATAATTCTTTGTTCACTTATAATTTATTTTAAATGTTTTAAATATTAAAATTTATTTAAATCACTTTTAAAGCATTAAAATTTAAATTAAATATTAATAAATATTTAAAATTATTCAAAACTTTTAACATTTGAAACAAGTTGGGTCCAATAAGCTAGTGTTTACTTAATTTTGTCCACTATTACTACTAGTAGAGAGTTGAACCCGAACCGACGTTATCAATTCTATCAATTACACGTTACCCAGATCAATTCATCTCCTCAGATCGATTGGTAATAGTGTTGACCACTGGTGTTCTGGACTCTTATCTGCATTCCCAGTTCCTGTCAAGAGACGCTATCTAAATTACTGACTTATGCAGCCAATTCCAAGCCCTGGAGGATTGCTTAAGGAGCCCAATTGAATTGACATCATTTGGTCCAGACAATTTGCATAGCAGAACAAAAGTACCTTTCAAAGTTTCAATTTGCTATTGAATTCAGCATTTATAACTGTTCAGCGGTAACAACCTACTTCGCTTCAGCTTGTCTCCCATTAAAATCTTCTAGTACTTCGCTTCATCTTCTACTCTTAACAACCCAGACATGGATTCCATGAAAATGGAACACCAGAATACCTGCCACGTGGTGGCTGCGCCTTACCCTGGAAGAGGCCATGTAAACGGCCTGATGAACCTCTGCAAGATTCTTTGCTCAAAGAATCCTCATCTTCTTATCACCTTTGTTGTCACTGAAGAGTGGTACAGCTTCATTAATGGTGACTCAAGCGTAGTTAAACCTTCCAATCTCAGGTTTTCCACTATCCCCAATATCATACCATCCGAGCTTGTTCGAGGCAAAGATTTTCCAGGTTTCCTTGAAGCTGTTTCCACCAAAGTGGAAGCTCCCTTCGAGCGTCTCCTTGATGGGCTTGAGTTGCCAATTAATGCCATTTTAGCAGATACTCACTTGGTTTGGATGGCCAGAGTCGGTAATCGGAGGAATATTCCGGTTGCTTCATTTTGGCCTATGCCCACCACAGCGTTTTCATTTTTCCACCATTTTCATCTACTTCAGCAAAATGGTCATTTCCCTGCCGACTTATCTGGTACGTAACAAACAGTTCATAATTCTCTATCATCTCAATTCCTGAACCAAAAGGTTTTATTCCCATGTGACGGGCACTTTCACTTGGTGGTTCGATTCTGAGTTCAATGCAGCCACGTGATTTTAATCTTTGTTTACTCTTTTTCGTATGTTTCGGTCCAGAGAGAGGGCAAGAGATTGTCAACTACATCCCTGGACTGCCTTCAATGCGTCTAGCGGACCTTCCCACAGTTTTCGATGGAATCGGTAGACAAGTCTTGCGTCGACCTCTTGAATCAGTTCTAATGGTGCCCAGAGTTCAATATCTTATCTTCAATTCCGTTTACGAGCTTGAATCGCAAGTTATCGACGCTTTACGACCGAACTTCCCTTTCCCTATTTACCATGTAGGCCCTGCCATACCTTACCTTGAACTCCAACAGCACGCTCCTATGGATGATCATATGGATGTCCCTGACTACATAAAATGGCTGAACTCTCAACCTGAAGGTTCCGTGATCTATGTGTCATCAATGGGGAGTTTCCTGTCAGTTTCAAGTGCCCAAATAGAAGAAATTGTCGCAGGGTTGCAGAACAGTGGTGTCAAGTTCTTGTGGGTTTCACGTGGCGAAACAAAATGGTTTAAAGATTGGTGTAGTGACAAGGGTCTAGTAGTGCCATGGTGTGACCAACTGAGAGTGTTGTGCCATCCTTCTGTTGGAGGGTTTTGGAGCCATTGCGGCTGGAATTCTACTTTAGAAGCTGTTTTTGCTGGAGTTCCAATACTTGCTTCACCTATATTTTTTGATCAAGTTCCTATCGGCAAAACGGTGGAGGAAGATTGGAAAATCGGGTGGAGACTATGGAGAGAAGCTAAACGTGAAGCTTTGATTACTCGAGAAGAGATTGCAAGATTAGTTCAAAGGTTTATGGACGCTGAGAGCACAGAGGTTAAGGAAATGAGGAACAGAGCGAAGGAACTTGGAAGCATTTGTCAAGCAGCAATTGCCAAAGGAGGGTCATCTGAAGCAAGCGTAGATTCTTTCATCAAGAACGTCTCCATGCCCAGACCAAGTGAGAAACTAAATTTATTTCCTCCATAGGTTAATAAAGCAAGACCGTAATTTGTGATGAACTATTTAAAACATGCATCACTTGTTTTAGATTCTGATTAAGGAATCAAACATGAGAGTAATGCAAGTTTGTAATCGCTTATCAAATTGCTTTTAAATGCCAAAATATAGTTTTAGGCGAAAAGGTCTTTTCAGTGTTTCATTTCATCATATTTGCATTATTCATAAAAATAAATTGACTTACGAATTTTGTTTTATCAAATGACTTTTTGCTATGATCTTCTCTTCTTATTTTTTTTTTGAAAATCGTATAAATACATTATAATTTTTAAAATTAATATAGTTGTCTTGGCATTTAAACAATTACCATAATGTTTAACTTATTATTCATATCATTATGGGTGTTACTATTTATCAACTTCTGTTCACATATGATGAGATTAGTTAATCAAAATTTTACAATACTTATATTTATCCAATAATTCTTGTGACCAACACGCCATTATACCTTATGACCACATATATGTTAGGAATATATAACATCTTGACTAGTGAATCGATCATTAAGTAGATTTTATATATTATACCCTAGGTAATATCTCACATCCTTATTCTTCTTTGATATTAATTTTTTTAATTGTTTCATGACTATTGTAATTCTTTCACTATAAGACAATGGCTATCTTTGAATATAAAATTGGTGTTGGTCACCAATCAAGATGACCTTGTTATAGTTAAGATTCCATCGAATTGCATTTAACTTGCTTTTCTAGAATTATCTTATAAGATCACATCATAAATGATCTTTTATTAATACTATAAAGCATCAAACTTTAAATTTAATTATTAAGAATTAGACAATAGTCATAAGAGTATACTATAAGGTGCCTTGTTTAACCTCTAAGGTCTTACATAATAGAAGTTGAGATATCATGAATTATATTTTCTCTTTTGTGGTCGATTTTACATAAATAGTAAGAGTCATATGTTACGATATTAACTCTCATTCATTTATAGTGAACGTCTCTTAATTCATAAAATATCATATAAATGTTGGTTTAAGTATACCTAATGTTTAACCTTTCACTAATCTACTTTAAAATTTATCTTTTCAAAACTTACGTATTACAACTTAAGACAGACATAATAATCATTTGATCACTCTAAACCAAAATTATTTTGTTTTTATTATTTAAGGCGACATATATGGTTTAAATTTCTTGTAATTATTTATTACATATCTAATAAACTTTAAACTCGTTTCATCTGCATTTATTACAAATATTATAGACGATTGTATGTATAAGAAGGCCAATCTCTTACCAAGGCCGTTCCTATTGTTTTATCGGCCCTGGGCGAAATAAAAAAAAAGGCCCTAATAAATTGACAATATACAAACATGTATGAAACATAAATGACTCAATTTATAAGTCTACGTACTCAACCAAATATTAAATGATCATAATATCAGCTAATAATATTTTACAGATATCATTAACAATAAGATCATTAAAAATAGTAACAATAATAACAAAATAGAAATAGCAGCAATCAAACAACAATATTAGACTGCAAGTAGCATATGGTGTCAACTTTTTGGCCATTGTTTTTGGCATGTTTCAAAGTATAATACTTTGTTGAGGATGGATTTTATCCTTTCTTATAGGGCCTGTAGCTTGTATTATTTTGAATGAGTTTAACAAGGTGACTCAAAATTTGGTGGATATGTACGTAGGATGACCTATTTTATAACATAGAATTTAAGTTGAAACAACCACTAAAGTAAGAGTATAATGTCATAACCTTAAATTCTGTTTGATACATATTCATGGATTAGCTTAAACCTGTAAACATCAATGAGGGGCCCTTTTTCATGATGGGCTGACATATTATTTGATTCACATTCAAATATATCACACATAGGAAACATAGTTTAAAATCAAGTGTTACATAATACTTATCATATACAATAATTAATGTTAATTTGTATTATGCACTGAGGCATGGCAAACAATACATGAACATACATTTAGAAACATTTATTAATAGTATATCAATAACTATATAATCCTGGTGACTTTTTACAAGCTCAATGTATGTATCTCTTGAAATCAGCTTTGTCATTAGAAATGCCACCATATTACGTTTAGTTATATATTTCATATTCACTTCACTTTGTGCAATTATATCTTTCACATAATTGTACTTGATATCTACTGCTTAGTTTTATAATAAAGTTTAGGATCTTTCAAATGAGTGATTGTTGCTTAATTATTATAATTAATTAATAACAAATCAATTTAATTTTAGTCAAACAACTTTTTATACTGGAACTAAAAATGCCATAAATTTGCCTTCCATTGGTGAAAGCGACACATGATTGTTTCTTATTTTTGCATGATATTTCATCATTATTAAGTAAGAAAACAAATCTAGAGGTATATTTCTCTTACATAAATCTCTTCCTGAATCTATATTTATATAACCTTGTGTACATAATACAATGTCTAATCAACAATGCCTTTTAAATACTTCAATATTTTTGTAACACTTTCTAATGTGTTTGATTTTGACTGATATCTCCTCTCTATTCCAACAATGTAACTAGTATTTGGTATTGTTGTTACATATATAAGACTTCTAAATGTACTAGAATAAGGGACTTAATCATTTGTTACTTTTCTACTGGTGTTGTTGGACCAAATATTTATTGAGACCAAATATTTAAGAATTTTCCAAATATATCGCTTTGAATGATCTCTTGAAATCTTTCCTCCAAGTATGTATATAGCTTTACCTATATGTTTTCTTTCTAATTTAGATGAAAACTAGTTTTTGTTTGATTAACAAACTTATAATCACTATAGTAATACATAAAAAGATACGATCACAAATATATCTATAAAACTTTTAATATACTGTAACACCCCACTCCCGCTGGACTCGAATCCGATATCGATAGTGATATCCGAATCCGCGCCCCGCGAGGGTGGCGTGTCACATCACTTAACACTTAAACCTCGGTA
>JAOQMS010000179.1:8876822-8914929 GCA_027563885.1 Erythroxylum longipes
TAAATTTGTGACACTTGTCACACTCTCACTTGCTACTAATTTTCTTCCCAATTCCATTTCAATTTCTCTCCAATTTTTCAATGGCTCAATTCCAAAAATTCTTAATTTCATATGCCTAAGTTTTCAGTGCCATTGGACAGTCAATTTTACTACTGGTAGACCTCTATTCAGTCACTTGACAATTTTTCGGGTCCGGAAACGATTCCGAAAAATTCCTATAATTCTCTAAAAATCTCAAAACCCCAATGATCCTCTCCAATTCGATTTTCACACACAAAGCCTATTTTTTCAAAAATCCCATTTATTCACAATTATACCGGGAAAATGTCATGAATACATGTACAAACATTTTTCATGTGCAAAAATCACTATTCACTATTGCATGAGCATGAGATGTATTTGCCTAATGACCTCACGTATACACATTTTTATAATTCAACCCGTTATACGGAAACGGGATGTTACATATACACAATGGTCTTCATTGATCATGTGAAAATTATATAAAATATTTACATCATGAAAATGAATTTACCACTATCTTGATGACTTCTTTAGGCCAAAAATTGTTTTCAAATGTCAATACACTTTTATGTTCTTAGTATGTCTTAATGAAACTTACAAGTTGTACTATATAGATTTCTTTTTCTAATTCTCTATTAAGAAAAGCATTTTTTAACATCTATTTGATGTAATTCAAGATATGAGTTTGTTGTTATACTTGGGATTGATCGGATCAAAGCAAACCTCACAAATAGTGAAAATGTCTCTTCATAATCAATTCCCTCTTGTTGTATATATCTTCATTTTCTTCTTCATTGCTTTCATTAATTATTCTTTAGTATGGCCATTAAAAGTCTCGTTTAAATTGTTTTACTTACGCTCTTCTTATAGGCTAATCATAAAAATTTTCCATTTTATTTCAAAATAATATTAGGAAATTATTCCATGATTACTTTCATATAAACAAGATTCATGAGAAATATATTCATCAATGTCTCAATAACTCCCACTTAGATTAGGTACAGTAGGTAAACTCTTATTGAGTTGTAATATGAATTATTCTTGAGTTAATCATTCATCATCTAGATTGCTTTCACTTAGATTGAGTCCTCCTCTTGATTTTGTGTAACAAAACCACTTTTGTGAGTTTCATATAAAAGTATGTCTTTTTTTATTTCACCCTGCTTTAAAAGTTCACTTTTTTTTTTAAATAATGTAACATCTTATGATTCAAATTTAGTTACTTCTTCACTAACTTGTTCACTTATGAACATACTTCCTTTTGATTATTCAAATATCTAATAAAGATTCTTTTCTTCCTTATTGAGCCTAGTTTCCTATAGTTGTAAGAGAGATCAAAAATTAGGATTTTAGGCTTGTCATTTCAAGTTTTCTACTTGTCCATAACTTATATACAGTGCCATATTTGTGGAGACGTGATTAAGTATATAAGTGATTATGAGCAAAGCATCATACTAATGGGTGATAGGTAAATTTGCTTATATAATATACCTAACTATTTCTATAAGCATTTCATTTCATTTTTCAATAATTCCATATTTGTGCGACTCGAGGAATAGTCAATTATCTTTATATTCATTTTTCATCAAATGATATCTTGAATTTATCATGCAAGTATTCTTATCCTTAATCAATTCTTAAAGCTTTTATTTTCTTGTCTAATTGGTTTTCCAACAAATTCGTATATTTTAGCAAGCAATTTACTTTTTATAATTTGTGAGAAATTAAATAGACATAAGCATATCAAATATAGTTATCTATAAAAGTGATGAAATAGAACTCCACATTTTACTCTCGACCAAATCTTTTTGAATGAATTAATTATAGTGGATTAAAAGCTCTTGTTCCTTTTCTAAATGACTTTCTTTCCATTTGACAAGCTATAAAATGCTTATAAACAGGCATATATACTTGATTTAAATTACCAACTTCTTTAGCTAATCAACTTATTTGGTTTTTACCAATGTGATATAACCTTGCATGCCATAAATTTGCATTATGATCAAAATTACTAGATAATGTAAATAATGAATAATTTATATTATTGCTTTAGTAAATAACATCTAATATAATAAAAAAATATCCAACATAAATTCATTACCATAACAAGTGGTTCCCAGATCGAAATGAATCTACAACTGTAAAAATTTACATTAAATCTAAATTTAATTAATATCAACCCATGAATAAAATTTCATTGAATCTTTAGAGCAAACAATACTTCATATAGAAATAAGGGTAGCCTAACTTATATATTTAAATCCCTTGTACATTAATTTTTGAATTGTCACTCACATAGATCCAACATGTGAAGGCACCCATATCCTTTATTACATAATTTTAAAGAATTATTTGAAGGCACCCATATCCTTTATTACATAATTTGTTACTCTTGAGTTTAAAATTCATAAAAGATGAGATTTAATTAGAAAAATTATAATAAGAAATGTACACAAAATTAGGGATGGCAATGGGCCAGCCCCCGTCAAGTTTTTTAAAATAATTTTTTTAAAATTAAAATTGTAGAATAATTTATTTTTTAAATTAAATTAGGATCTGGGTTGTCCAGACCTAAGTTTACCCGAAGTCTAACTCTTCTAAGTAAAACGATGTTGTTTTGCTTAAAATAATTAGACCTCGAGTTTGCCTGAGCCTGGGCCTGACCCATGCGGCCCATCAAAAATAACTAAATTTAGGCCCATGGGCCAAAAATTATCATCCCTACACAAAATAAATATTTGTATTAGAAGTTTACAACTTTTTAGTCTCATTATAAGTACGAGCATTATAACTCTTTTTTCCTCAATTGTATCATTTCACTCTTCTCTTTTTTTGTTGAAAAGATGTTTTCCTTTCTCATATTGGTTCCATTTAAACTTCTTGGAGTCTTGAGTATTGCGGCTATTTTTCTTACATTTTCCCACTTAAGCCTATTAGGATGTTTATGCCTTCCTATTTATAGTTCCATATGAATTAAAACCAACTATATATACCTTAGAGATCATCTTAAAAGATTCAAGAATGCTTTTCTTTTAATAAAAGATGTCTTGTATCATCGTCCATCATCTTTATGTTATCATTATGAGTTAGATTCATTTTTAGTTGCTCCCAACTTTGAGGCAAAGAATAAATGCCTACTTCCGCTTGTTGTTAATCATATAACTCATTAACGACATCTCTTAGCTAACTTATCATAGTTGATAAATGCCTTAAATTGTTTTGTATTGTTGTTAGATTAATTCTTATATATGTCAAACTTGATAGTCAATGAACTTAAATTAGTCATTAGGCCTCTAAATTGAGCAGCCAAAATGGAGAACATGTCCTTAACAATCTTCTACTTTCTGAACTTACGTATAATGTTATTATCTATACTATTTAACAATGTAATGCGATCCAACAAGTTACTCTTTTTTATATATCATATGAATTATGATTTCTTTTAAGTTAGGTAGAATTGCCTTCATTAAGAACATATATGGCTATGTTTAATGGTTATAAAGCCTTTAATTCTTCTAACATATATTGAATTTTCATACTCTAAATTTCATTATTATCATTATTCAAAGTTTTACCTTTGTTGAATTCAATAATTATATAATTTAATGTAATAGTCATATTTGAAACACTAAGTTCTTAAGTCAACAAGGAAAATTACAAATATGTACATTAATTTCTTATCATGCAAATATGTATTTTTGATTATTATTGACGTGATGAATAATGAGTTTTCAATTTCTTATGAAATTGAAAGATCATAGAGTTTTCAGTCATCTTTTATATAACAATTGAATACCAATCACAATACTCAAATTTATTTGCAATATATACAACACAAACAATAGGATGAGAAAAATAATGATTTTGAATATATATTAGATTAACATAAAATAGATCACCAAATAGTTAGCTCATAATTTGATATAACATACAAGCTATCGATATAATTATATGTATAATTAGCTGAAAAAAATAGTCACTCTTGTTATATGTAGTAACTTATAACCTAAATAATATCCAAACAAATCAAATTTAGATAATACATGAGCTAAATATAATGAACCCCACGTGGAATATAATTGATTAATATAAGTGGTAGAGCCTTCAAAGTATGATATACAATAAGTCTAATTATCTTGATAGGAAAGCCTATAGGGAACCGATTTATGATTAATTCTCTTCTTCTATATTCTCAAAAAGAAAAAAACACCAACAATCATCTATACAATTTCATGTTAGATGATTCCCAATCTTATAACATATTCAATAGTTCACCTTCTAGTTGTGACAATTTTAAAAGTAATGTCACGTAATTTATTTTAACATTTGTGAAGGCCAAATAGCCTTCAAAATATAATTCTTTAATTATGTTATCAACAAAATTACATGTTATGTTAGATCCTCTCTACGTAATAATTGCATTTGGAGTAACTACTCTAACATAAAGATGGCACATCTTAATTGTATAACATTGTTTAAAAGTCTAAGTATTCTCATTATACAAGGTCTTTTCCTTAAATTTATTTTTTTCAAAAATGATATTTAATTAATAACTCATAAACCCAAAAATAAAACATCAAATAAATAAATTATTTAGCTAACACAAATAATGAACTTAAGCTCATAAACATTAACTTGTAAAATTCTAGTTATCTACTTATTTGTAGTAAGTTTATTATTAAACTAATCAAATTTATAATATATTAATTTTAATCATAAATTAATATTAATCTAGCTGAGAAAATATTGCGATAAAACTTTAATTGATTTATAATTTAGGAGTATTTTAAAATTTAATTTGATTTTGGGTTTTCAAAACTAAAATTAATAAATTCTAATTGTAGACTTATTTCAAATTGAATTATTCCTAATCTAGGATCTAAACAAACTAAATCCCTCGTTAGAATATATTATTTTAAGAGCTAAATACATGCTTAGCCATTAACCAATACTAATGAGTTAATCAGTGATAAATAATGATGATTTCATTTTCATCTTCTACGCCACTACTTTTAATGTAACCACTCCTACCCTCTAATGACCAACAGTTGTCCCACTAGTGATTCTCACACTCTTTTACATGGAGTCTTTGTCAAGTTTTTTAACAACCAACTGAATTTCCTAATTTCATGTCTAACCTCCACAAGGCAAGAAAGAAACCATAACATTATGTTTTCTCCACGTTTATGTTTCCAAAAAAAAAAACATCTAATGGATACCACAGTAACGTATAATGATTGTTTCGTTGGTAAACATAAACTGGAATAATTGTTCTATAAGACTTTAATTAGCCAGAAGATTTTGTTAATAATTTTTATTACTCTTGTTGGTTGCAATCAAATAAATTGCTTAACAAAATAAAAAATATCTATTTTATTTTCAAAAGGCCCTTTTCTTTGTAAGATGTAAATATTTAAAGTAACTGACATATGCCTCTTTATCATTTTGGTTGATTATTTAAAGTCTCAGGATTTATGTTTATTTTATGATTAGATTAGCCAAAAACAAAATACTAAGTTTGAATTTAGTTGATCAAAAATAGACATTGATAGAATTATATAAGGATCTATATTATTTTCTTAATTATAATAAGGAAAAAAGGTCAATTTGAACCCTAACATTTTTAACAAAATTTAATTTGAACTCAAATATTTCAGAATATTTAGAATATACCGTAACATTTTCAAAAAATTAAATTTTAACTCAAACTTAACAACCTATCAAGTGTTTGTTAGAAAAATTCGGTTCGGTTTTATTATCATTTATTTATGGCCCCCTTACTAATTATACAACCCAACTGGCGGGAGAGGCTAGTAATCATAGTCCCTCCAAACTCTTTTTTAAACAATAATGTTTAGGAAATCTCCATATGTTGTTGTCTAGTTTCTTTACTTTGTAATTCCTCGTCGCCTTCTGTCTAAATGACAATGCTTAGGAAATTTCCTAAATGTGATCATCTAATTCTGTACATTTGTAATTGCTCATTATGATTCTCATTGTGTTCCCTTCCCTAATCGCTTTGATGTGCTTTAATCCCTATTTCTATAGCTGTTTTTCTTAAAAATTTTTGTCTAGTTTTATAGGTTCTATTTCTCATCACTTTGTCTCCTCTATTTATTTTAGTCAACGCACACTCAATGGAATCATTTCATCATCTCTTTATTTTGCTTATTTTAGTATTGTTTCTTCTTTTGGTCTTTGCTTCATCTCAGTTCAAATATTTGTTAGTTCTTTTTTTAATTGATATTTGCTTCTGTTTTCTAGGTTAAGTCTAAAGAGACATAGTAGCCCCTTCTCGATTTTATGTTACAGAGGAATATTTACTTAACACAGTTTATCTATATTGTCCCAACATATATTGTTGGTAGTGTTGCATTGTTTATGTATAATTTTCTATGGGTACTTTTTATATAGAAAAGTTGAACCATTCATGTGATTCTATAATTTTATTAGTAAGAGTATTAGGCTTCATTTTGTTCAGTTACGGATGATGGAAAAATGAATTGAATAATTTTCTTACTATCTTAGAAAGAGTATTTTATCTTTTTTCTTTATGTGTATTATAATGGAACAAGTTGTAAGTATATATGCTTGTATTTTTCCAAAAGAAAAAACACTAGAAAATAATTTCATTTCTCTTAGGCTTCAAAAATTTGTCAGAGATTATAAACATTAAAATAACTATAAGAATAATTAGAACAAAAAGTATGATACAAATTTCCTCTAATAAAACATGTTCCAAAAATTATGGCTTTTGAGATGGTTAAGATTTATGCTAATTTTTCATGAAGAATAATGATTCATTTAATAATGTTTCTTGAAGGGGTTATACAGTATCACTATAATGTTATTACTCATAAATTATAGGATTCCAACCTTTTAGCCATTTTTCACTATTGATTTTTTAACACGAGTCTTCTAAAACAATTTATAGTTTATTTTCTTTTCCAATATGCTTCTCTTTTTCCTTTGAGTTACCAATATATGTATATACAACACAGACCTGGAAATCCTCTTTAATTTTTGTCTGTGATTTGATAATAAATCGAAAAGAATTTTTGTGACAAATAACATTTTTATTGTTTCTGCAAAGTAACGTTAGAAGTAATCTCCATATATACATTTCAATGTCAAACTCAAAATAAAATTTTTAAAATACTAGGTGTATATTATTCACTTAGTAAAGGAGTCTCCCTTTTTTTACATTATTGAACGGTAATTATATATCCAATCTAAACCACAACTTCTATTGAGATCTTTGAAAATTTTGCTTTATATTATTTTTATTTAAGTTGCTAATTGGACATAATTGTTATGCATATATAAACATTAGTATGGTATATGGATTATCTTTTTCTGTAGGTTTGAAAATTTAAAGCTCTTTAATCTTGTAAGAAAAGGAATAACTCTCCGTATTTACCCCTATTAAGTGATTGTTTTGAAATAAGAAAAAAAGTGGAGAAACTTAATATTGTCAATCGGAAAGTAAAAGTAGGCACTAAACTGCAGTAGTTTTCTCTGATCAAAATATGAAGTCTCATAATGCATTTGGGTAAATTTTGCTTATCTTCTCTATTAGCCTTTTATAATTGTCATTAAATCTATATATGGTCACTTAAGTACTAATATTCTTATTTACTATTTTTAGGGATAATAACTAACTATGGAAGCTTAAAGTTATATTATTATGGATACTTTAAATAGGATCCTGAGTTGAGTTACAAGGGTGGATCATCAATTTATTTTGATAAAGGTAATCTTAGTTGTCAGTTATAGGCAAATTTATGAGAAGGGAAAGGAACTTGGATACCAACAAGTTGACAAAGATTATTTTAGAGTTTTGAACTTTAGATTCAATGAGTCTTTAAGACTTATTAAATTTCATGAAATTTACATTAGGCTAATTAACATTTTAAAAATATATAGGACAATTGAATTGTATGTTACACATAAGCTTGACGTTTAGATTATGGATCTAGAAGTTTTATAAATAATAGGTAATGATGAGGATTTAGGCTTTGATTGGGATGTTTGTGCATGATAAAGTTAATATAAATATTGTTAAAGAAGAGAATAGTAATGGTGGGGATGTGGACCCTGATTAGAATATTATGTAAAATAAAGTTGAAGATAATAATGAAGCTGAAGGAGGACATGTTACATTTAATGTTTCAATTCCAAATGGACACCAACTAATGAAGATTAACTCTAATGACTATGAAAGCTTCCTTAATAGTGATGAGTAACTTAGTGGACAAGAGCTTCTAGAGGCATAGAATACCTAGTACAAGAGTTAGAGATGAAGCATGTGGTGTTAATTCACAGTGAACACTAGGTATGGAATTCAGCAATGTGAAAAAGTTCAAAGATGTTATTTTTAATTATTTAATAGTAACATGGTTTAATGTTAGATCTAAGAGAATTAAGGTTAAACACATTGGAAGCATGTAAATGAGAACTGTATGCAACATATGATAGTAAGGACAAATGATAAAAAAATCAAGACATATAGATTCAAGAATAAACGTTTCATAATAAATAGGTTCAAAATGGTATTAGTCAAGTTGGAAGGATGTAAGTGAGAACTGTATGCAAAATATGATAGTAAGGACAAATGATAAAAAAATCAAGACATATAGATTCAAGAATAAACGTTTCACAATAAATAACTTTAAAATGGTATTAGTTAAGTTTTTTAGTAGACACTTAAGAGACAAAATTTTAGAAAAACGTAGCATAATCATTATTAATATTATTGAAGAATGCAAGAAAAGGTTGAACGTATTTGCAAATTCAACTATGTGTAGGTTGCAAAGAGGAAGTTAATGAAGACGAGAGCATTATATATGCTTATGAATATTCAAAAAAGCAAAGTTATATCCATGGGTTGAAACTCCATAATTTTGGTTCAATAATTAAAATACAATTATTAAAGAATTGAGAAACCTTTTTATTTTAATTTAAGTAGTTACATATTTTTTTTGTATTCTTTAATAAACCTTTTTATTTTAATTTAAGTAGTTATATATATATTTTTTGCAAATACAAAAAAAAGGGATGGAGACACTTCAGACCCATATTTAGGATGGATGGTTGTCTCTTCAAGTTAAATTACAACAGCAAATAATCAGTGCCATTGGAAGGGATGAAGATAGATGCATATGTCCTATAGTATGGGCAATTATAAAAGTAGAAAATATTGATTCATAGAGTTAGTTTATATCACTCTTATTAACTAATTTGGAGTTGAAACATAGTGATAAAGTCATAATAATATACAACATACAAATGGTATTTAAATATAGACTTTTATTTATTTTTATATGATATATTATTACTTAAGTTATTTGACTTCTATTTATTGACTTATGAATCTAAAGATTAATAAGAGTTGCTGAGGCCATACTACCAAATCCATGTCACATAATATGCACCAAATATATTTATCACAATTGGCATGGAAATTAAAATGATAAAGACTTAAGGAGGCAATTTTAGGCATGCGCATGGTCTACATATATTAAAGGCTTTACAAGCAAGTGAAGAAATTAGACCTGAGTCTATTGCTACATTACTTGAATATCTACAAGAGACTTGGGCTATATTATACTAATTATTTGAGTTAAAATGTCCAATTTTTGATAATAACTTAAGTGAAACTTCCAAAAAATGGATCCTACTAGTAAGGAACAGACCAGTGATTTGTATGCTAAAAACTATAAGGAAAATGATAATGAAGAGACATATTGAAAAAAGGGTATATACATATGCATGAAAATTAATATATTAAACTTATAATTTTCAAGAAGCTTAAACAAAATAAGGAGGCAATATAATGGAGGATCGTATGGAATGATGATGGAGCACATGAAATCAGTAAAGGGGACAAAAAGCATATTGTGAGACTACGAAGAGACAATTGTTATAGCTACAAAGCATAAAACTTATATGATTATTTATGCAAATATGCTATTAGTACTCCTAATCACTCCAAACAAAAATTTGAGGCATTTGTTAATGACTGCTAGAAGAAGGACACTTTTCTAAGAGTGTATGCTCAAGTCTTATAGCCTATTAAAGGAGCGATCTTTTAGTCATTAAACGATTTTGAGAAAATACATCTATCAACGAAGAGGGTGATGCCAGGAAGGACAAAAAAGGCAAGAAGGAAAAATAATAATAAACCAAAAAAAGTACCAAATGCAAGAAAAATGTTGTAAAAGGGTTAAGTGTAGAAATGTAGAAAATATGATGCTTCTGGACACAATAGTGGAATGCAATGTAATAAGACTTAATGAATAAATTGTTGATGTACATAACTGCTAGTTTAGTTATCTTTTTTATATGGTTATCAATGTTAATGATATATATTATTTTGTAGATCTCAACAACTTCAATCAAAGGGCCAACACTTTTAGAGGTATAACAAATAAAAGCATATTGACTTTTCTTACAAAAAAATGATTATGTGTAATATACTACTCATTTGACCCAAATTATGTTCAACAAACTCATATTTAAAGCAACATATGAGCTACTGAGGAATATGTACCTAGTCAATGACGCATAATTATGAGTTTAATATGTATTTATATACTTATAGTCCTTGTCAATATTACACTTATATGTATATTGATTAGCAATCATTACTTTCACAAGCTGGTTCACAGGTTGGTAGTTCTGTAAATACAAATAAAAGGAAATATAGACATATTGATCCAAATCTTTCAAATTGTCTTTTAAACTAAGAGATTTTAGGTTCAAAGGTAAATCTAGTGTCACTTCAAAATAACTACAAGTTATAGCAACCAAAAGGAGAGCAAAAATTGGAACTAGTGGCTAGCACCAAACATTTGAATGACTTATGAATAAACATGTTTATTGTTGGAGTTAGATGATTTTGAAACTTAAGAGAATAAACAAGTTTACTTAGTATTATGGCAATTGATGACTTGTACACCTAGTAGGTTATTTTGCAAGTATATTTTATGATTTAGTGTAGTTTTTAAACTAATTGAATGAACCTAGTTTTTTATTACTTTTTTTACTATAGCAATTGAAGTTTGTGTAGAATCCATATATCAAATAGGACATTTTGTAACAACAACTTATATTTGGTGTATTTTGTAAACCAATTGAATGAACATATTTATTTTTTACTATAACAATTGATGTTTGCATAGAATTCATGCATCAAGTAGACTAAGTAAACCAAGTAAATGAACAATTTCATTTTTATAATTATAATTGATGAATTGTATCTTAGAAAATTTCTAATACATTCCTTTGGACAATTTGGTTGCTCTAAATAATTGATTAATTCCATATAATTACTAATAATAATGGATTTTATTTAATAATAGAAAGCATAATTTTTATTTAATAATAGAAAGCATAAGTAAATTAATACTAGTCAATTTGATAATGAAAAATGAATATGGTCAAGAACATATAGTCAATTTCATATTAAATTCGTTTTGCAAGCATATAGAGGATGAATAATGAAATAAAACTAAAATAAATCATACAATTATGTTGAGCAACATCAACCTCATCACTTTCTTCTCTCTAATCAACATCTCGATGTCTTGCTTTATAATTTTTAATTACTCATCATTGTCTTTTGTTTTAACTATACTTCTCCTTGTTTCGGTCTCCTCTTTTAATATAGATATATCATTCGTTAACTTTAGAATTACATAGACAACTCTTTTAGGAAATTACTAGTTATACCATTGAAAACTTTATAATTGCCAAATAGTTAATTGGTACATTCCAAAAATCTTCTACCTTGATTATTACCACTCTATGTTATAGTCAAAGGAGCATTTAACTGAAGGAAGCAAATCACTTTTTCAGCATTATTGCAATTAGAACTACTAGTTACTAAAAATTTCACATGTGAAACTATAAAAATATTTCATAGTTAAGTCATACCACAAAAAAAGATTATGATAAAAAAAATACAACAAATGATATATTATTATAGATGCAATAAGAAAATTGAATACTAAGGATATTGGTATTAATAAAATTTCAAATTCTAACGACTACATCTGGATCAATGCACTTGAAATAATATTAATACAACCAACTAATCAAACAACCTAAAAAGAAGAGGGAAAAACATGTTATATAAGCTTATGTTGTAATAATAATCAATCTCTACATATAGCTCATAAACATCTAAGAATATATACTTTAAATTAGCTAGTAAATAGTTAAAGATCACGTATATGTTAATAGTTACAGCATATTTGGAAAGGGTTAAAGGTTCGCAAGCAATCTATTAGCCAAAAGTCCTTCCTACTTTTAAATACAGCTGCATCCCTTTCATATGATTAATAATTAACATGATGCATAAACTATAGAGATTGCTGTAAATATATGTTGAATAAACTGTAGTTTAGTCAAAAATATAATTATGACAATTTCTTTCATATTGATAAAATCATTTTTGCATTTGAAAAAATCAATTTCTATTATGGACAAAAGGTATAGTAGTAATATAACATGGCCAAAAAATACCCGACAAAATTAAACATTAATTTTCCAAGATAGCTATGCGAAGACAATAAATTTTGATGGAATTATCCATGAAGCAAACCTATTAATAATATAAGCATGGAAGTTAGGTGACTTTGGTATAGTGATCAAAGCAATTTTGTACAGCAGAAGTCAATGCAGATTAGCCAGAGGTGATATACAAAATAAGTACCAAATTTGCATTAAAAAGTGAACAAATTCGACTATACGTACTTTGAAACAAACAATACAAATGTAAGAATATACAGGAAGACAATTTACGATGAAATGTGGCAAAGCTATATATTAAAGGAAAAGATGAACCAAATAGAAGATGAAATTTGACTAAAACAAACAGAGGAGACAAAGCAAAGAGACGATTAGGGATTGCAATAGGATAAGGATTAAAAAAGAGGAGCTAGATAACAAGTACTGGGAAATTTTCTAAATATTTTCATCATGAGGTAGGAGGGCTCTGTAGTCTGTTTGTAGAAAGGGTCAAACTTTTTAACAAACATTTGATGAGAACGTTAAGTTGGAATTGAAATTAAATATTTTCAAAATGTTAATAGTTAATTCTAAATATTTTGATACGTTTGAATTTAAATTGAATTTTATAAAAAATATCAAAGTATAAATTGACTTTTTTGTTATCATAATGTAAGTTAAAGGTTGTGATACCAATAAAATAATTTGATTACGAAATTATATGATCATCATAATTGCATTATTGTTTAGAATAAAATTAATTATGAATTTGTTTTGTTTTTTAAAGCTTTTTTTGCTTTCTTACTTAATCCTTACCTTGTGATCTTTTCTCTTTGTTTTTGGAAATCACATCTTATATATTATGGTTTTCGAACTTAATATAATTGTCTTAGTAGTTAATCCTTTACCATATTATGTAAATGGATAAGATGTAATAGGGCATTAATCACATTTTTTAGATAAATCACTTGGTGAATCACTAAGAAGGACTTGATCTAACTAATATTTATAAATTGAATGTATCATTTATTCTCAAACCTGAAACACTTGTGTTGGCAGGCACATGGAGGGAAGCTTTATAAGTTTTAGTCTTTATAAGAATATATCAGTTGTTTTCATCTAGTTTTTTTGTAAAGTATAATGTTTTTCTTTAAGTAATGGCATGTAAAGTAATGTTTTCATCTAATTAATTGATAAATTACAGACCATCCTCGTACCATAACTAGACATCAAATGGGTATATTAGGCAAAAGGTTACAAAAGGCCCAACACCGTCCCAAACCATTACGATAAGTTTAGGCTCTGATGCCTTATTAGAATTTTTAATATAGGTAGAGTGTAGAATTCATTAATAAGAATTGGACTTGGGTCCAATCATTGCTCAAATGACTAGAACTAACTATTTGATTAATTGACCCTTACCATTTATTAACCTTTTAACATTTTCATTTTTAATTAACATAAGATACTCTAACACTCCCCTTCAAGTGCATTACTTGAAATAAACGCTGCGATAATCAAACCGAGTCGCTAAAAATCAACATCTAAACTGATAACTGGAAAGTTAAGAATCCGGACCAATCTATCCTAAAAGGTACCTTATAAAAAGAGGTTTGTCACACATTTATAAACTATTTTAATATTATTAAAAGTGAGATTATTAACGCACCATACGTTATGAAAAAGTTCTGCTATTATGTGCTCACTGACAAGGTTTACCAAATGAGTACAATAATTCTATTTTCAATACTTTTAGTATACAACTGCCCGCGTAATTGGCACTGTTGGCGATTCTATTTAGGTTCAGATAAGAAAGTAATAAGAACTCGTTTGGTTTGAGAAAATAAAGTAAATTTAGAATCTAATTCTTTAGAAAATAAATTTATAGAAAGTAAAGATATTCACATATTTGGATACTTATAAGAATTCTAATAGAAAAGTTATGTGAATTCTTATTGTAATGTTTGATATACAATAGTATTTCATAAAATGTAATTTAATTTTGATTTATATTTTTAATTTTATCCCTACAAACTAAAACTACTTGTTTCTCCACTATTTCTCGCATCATAAATAGTATGGTATTGTTTTTTCAATAATTTACAGAGAGATTACAACGTCTTCGCTTTTTCCACTTTTACTTCTCTCTTGTCTTTACGCTTCAGTTTTTCCCATCCACTGTCCCTCTCGCTTCTCAACCGCTTGTCCTTGCTCATTTTCTTTCTCTCTTCTACTAGACCCAACCTACTGTATACTTCGTCTTCGATTTTTATTCTCATTCGTACAATTTCGTCAAAGCCTAAACTTGGGTTTTACCAATTTTAGTCGCTTGGGGTTGATAATGTATACGAGCGAAGTTCCATATCTTTCGTCACTGTCATTGTTGCTATAGGATTGTCTCGTTTCATCAAGTTGCTAACAATTACATAATTTTTGCTAGTTTACGACAAGATAGCTCATCAAGATGGGTTTTTGTTGTAGTAATATGATTACTTCCAATCGAAGCTTCCAGGTTACAAAAACACTATAATTTGGTCTAAACTGTTACTGATTGAAAAAAAAAAAGCAAGAACACTTAACCCTCTTGTTCGGAGTATACATGAGCTGTTCTCCCGGAGTTGGACTGTTGTTCATCGACATGTGTATCGAGAGAGCAATAAATGCGCCGATTGGCTAGTTAACTATGCCAGTCATTTTGCTGTGGGAGTTATGTACTTTCCTTATTCACCGATTGGGTGTCACCTTATCCTACTAGAGGATTTGTCGAGAATTTATTTCCCTAGATTAGTTGCGTAACTTTACTATTCGGCTTCCTTCTTAAACAAAAAAAAGCAAGAACAACCTAAAGATTGTCGATTGAAACTTAAGAGTTATCGTAGAGTTGAGAGAGAAGGAAGAGTTAAATTGATTAGCGTATTTTTTAGATTAAATTCCTGAGAAAAATAATCCAAATACCAAGGAGGTAATGAGATTTAAAATCCAAGTAAAGTGCCATTACTTTCCTTAGATTGAGAAAATTTTTATTTTCCCAACTACTCAAAAAAAATAAACCAAACGTGATAATATAATTTTTAAGAAAAAGATCACTTTCCTAAGCAACGGAAGAATCCATTGCAAACTAAACAAGGCCTAAGAGTTTTTCTATCACTAGACATTGTACAACCAAAGAAATTGTTCCCAAAAGATATCAACAAACGAATTATAAAATTTGATCGACTCCAATAAACAGAAATTAGCAAGAATATGTTACATTGGAAAATAATTTGTGCTTGCAATTCAAAGGGACACCAATTTAGAGTTTTGGGGCTTACAAAGATGAGGAGAGTTAACACAGTAAGCATCAAATTCAGCGGCAGTGTATCGCTGGCAAAGGCAACGCCCAATGATCAATCCAACTAGTGTTGGAATGATCTTAAGGCATTGGTTTTATTGCTTATTATGTCACCCCCTATACTGTTATTGTTCAGAACGGCTTCTATACTCCGAGATTCATCTTCTGGGCATGGCAATCTCTCCTCAAACAAATTAAAAATTGGTAGACAAACTATATAATGATCTAAAGCATTATAGCCATAGCTTTTATCACACATGATATGGATTAAGTAGTAATGACTCCTCGTAAATCATTTCTTTCATCTGCTCTTCCCCCAAAGGCTGCTGCTCAAAATCAAATGAGAATAACTCTGGGCAGACAGGCTCATCGGCTGTATCATGTAACCTTTCAAGGTATGGATGGGCCAATGCTTCTTCAACTGCCACAGACAAGTTCAGTTTAGAGAAAGATGAAGGAAACAACAAAAGAAATAGACCTGCAATTACAGTTTTATTAGCTACAGGAAATTCACTCTAGGGCATTATCCGTTGTTCAAACATGCCAAACCAAGGACAAGTTAATTCAGAAAAGAAAAATGTATGCATGGTTAAATGAAAAAAATAGCTTGCAAACAACTTTCGTCTATAAAAGAGCATAGCAGGCCTCGATTGATTTGTAGATTGACTTCAAATGAACCACGTAACATTAAATAGCTTCAACTTCATGTTGAACACCAGTGACAGGAAAAATAAAATAAAATCTTCTTGTCAAAGCAACAATATGATTGCAGAAACTCATCCGAACTAGGGTATAAAACTCACCAGTTATTCTTTTTGATGGGTCAAACGTTAACATTCTATCAATAAGATCAATAGCCAATGGATGAACATGTGGGAAACATTTTGCCAACGGTTGGCGGGGAAGGGGTTTGAGTTGCCGAATATAGTTTCTCGCATCCTCATTTCGGACAAACCCCAGATCAGATTCAGTTGGCGTACCCAGAAGCTGCATTGGTCAAATCATAAATAAGCACATAAGGGTGGCCGGTTTATTGCTGCAGAAACATCATCATTCAATTCAAGTGCCTATAGCTGTAATTCTTAAGTTTCTAATTACCTCTGTCAATAAACGCATCTGATGAACGTGATCTTTGCCTGGAAACAGTGGCTTTCTGTTCATAAGCTCCATGAATATGCAACCCACAGACCACACATCTATTGCAGCAGTGTAATCAGTGGAGTTAAGTAACAGTTCAGGTGCTCGATACCATCTAGTGACAACGTACTCTGTCATAAATTCATTTTCTGAAGTAGGCCTAGCTAGGCCAAAATCACAAATCTTCAAATCACAATTGGCATTCACCAACAGATTGCTTGGTTTTAAGTCTCTGTGAATAACATTAGCAGAGTGTATGTACTTCAATCCTCGAAGAATCTGATATAGGAAGTACTGCAAGGTAGACAAGCAACAGAAAAGATATCAACTTCTAGAGTCATAGTAAAAGGAATTTCCATTTGTACGTGATTCGAGAATCTGGAAGAAAATGTAATACCTGGCAATGCTCCTCTGACAAACCTTGGTTAGAACGAATTATTTGATGAAGATCAGTGTCCATGAGCTCAGTGGCAACGTAGACATCATTAAATTCCCTACGGATCGGTGGAGGAATCACGTCTCTGATAGCTATGACCTGTTGGATGTCAAAAATGCCTCACGCTCAACAACTGATATCAACCAAAGAAGATTCTACACTTTTAGTCTAAGAAATGAAGCTTCTAAACGAAAAATTACTCCGTATGGCTATAACTGAATAAGAAATTAAATTGATTCTGTTATACATGTAGGATTTTCAGAACAAGAATCTGTTTCTGTTGCTTTTATCAATAATAGAAGATTAACAGATACGATCAAGTCGTATAACATAGTGAATAATTAATCAACAGCATAACCTCAAAAAAAGAGAAAAGAGTAATTTCAACAAACTGAATATACTAAGTTGAGGAGTAATTTGGTCCAGTATAAACACTGAGTTTGGGAAAGAACGATAGGCAAAAACAGAAACCGAGGTGTTGTCTTCCTCAATTGATCTCCTAGTTATTCAAAACTTGCAACCAAATAAAACACTAACATTTTCATGATCCAAATGGCGAAGAAGCTTAATCTCACGAAGAGTGCGCTTTGCATCCATGTAGTTATCAAAAGCACAGGCTATCTTCTTCACCGCCACCATCTCCTTCGTCTCCGAATTCCATACCGAGCTGTTCACAACCCCAGAAACAAGAAAAAAAAAGTCAAATCTTTCAAAACCATCATCACTTAAGACAACAAATTAAACATCACAGACACCAGTAATCCTCCGCATCATCATAAACTGAACATACCAGACTATGCCATACGCGCCACGACCAATTGGTATGATCGGTGGTCGATACTTGGACGTCAACTCAAACTGGTTGCCGAAAATGTTGTACTGAACGTATTGGCCGCCATGAGTAGGTGTCCCTTGGAACTCCGGGTAGTGTCCGCCGGCGACGTTGCCCTGTGTCGAGTCAACCATTTACTTCAACCTTCTCAACTTGGCTTTTGATGAACTTTCTTCTCAAAATGGCTTGTTGAAGCGTTAAAGAGAAGAAAGATGTATGTCTTAGTGTGCATACTAAAGTACAAGGACGATAATTTATAGAGTGTTTGATGAGTTTAGAGTTTTGACTCGTTAGAAATGGAACGTTGTCGTTATGAGCTGGCAGTGGCTGACCTGCGTGGAAGCAGGGAAGAAAACGCGCGAGGACAAGAACTGGATGGTGAGAACGCGTTTGGGGGGGAATGGACGACCAGGATTGCAGCCGCCTCTCGTGAACGGCTGCTTTTTCTCCATAAACACTTTTGAGCGGGTCCCAGTCTGGAAGACTTTTGAGAGAGATAAGAGGGTGATGAGATGGTCAAAGTAAGATGTTTAATTTTATGGAGTTGAAATATTTGTTTGACGACATAGCAAAATCATCTTTAGTTTTAGGATCAGTTTATTATTTTCTAATCTTAATGCGATGTGATTAGGATAAGAATTGAAGTTATTTAATTTTAAATTCTTCCTAATATTTTATGTCTAGTAAATAATTATTTATAACTAACAATAGATTAACGTTTAATAGAAGATGCAAGTTCAGGCAACTTAAACGATGATTGTAAATGCGTCAGAGACGATCCATTATTGCATGATGATCGAACACGGCCGTGTAGGTGTGCTTTAATTGAGCTGTCCACTTCACATGCCCTATACATTTATTAAATAAATTATCATCGATATTATTTAAAATATATTCAGTTGGTAAAATTGAACCATAAACTAAAAAAGATTTGGAGTCACCAACGCCTCATCATATTTGAAGGATTTAAAGAACAATGATAAGTTGACTAGAGGTGGTTAAATAACTAATAAAGAATACGGGTAGTAAATCCCGTTGCGGGATGAGAGCATCCAATTGCTAATACAAAAACTGAATGGACAGAATAAATAATTATACTAACACCAGGTCCAGTAGTCAAAAGTGAAGTGCACGAAAACAATGCAAAGAGTCCTGAAAGTCAAAACACGTTCAGGAATTAGGAACTTCTCTTGACAATAAGTTTGCGTGGTTAGTGGGTAAACTGAAGCTTGAATGCCAAGTTCATATTAGAAGAAGATGGGAGCTTTAGTGCGTACGTATTTCACTTCTCTTCCTTGATCCAAACACTAGATAACATTATGTATTATGTTGAACTTTAATTAATATCCTTAATTTAATTTTGTGACCTTCATCATCTCAATGAGGCCCATTGTCCCTTTGCTTTCCAACCTGCCATAACTTAATACGACGTAGTAATCTTGTGTGGAACTTAAACATAATTTAAAGAAAACGGCAGTTATGTTCTATTTGTTTTTTATTATTGTACTCGATTCATCGTTTATACGTTAACGTGCATCTTTAGATAATAAAAAATGATACGAAATATGTTTTAAATTATCTTTTTATTAAGTAAATTTATCCATTAAAACACAAAAACTAAAACTCGAACTTCAATTTGAAACTAAATCATAATTTTCTTCAGGGGCGGAGTTAGCGAGGGACAAACTCCAGCGTCAGCTCCGGCTTCCGCCAGCCCGCCTGCTACCGCCACCGCCACCATCTCCCCGCCAGGCCACTAACCCGCGACGCCAGACGCCACCATCTCCATCTGAACGAAATCGCCAGTCGCCACTCCAGACGCCACCATCCCCCTTTTCTCCTTCTTTACCCAATAACGCCACTGTCTGCCCAAACCACTGGCCACCGCTCGCCAGCCTGACGATGCCGTCAACCTGCCAGCCACCGCCTGATCCGCCCACCGCCGTTCTTCACTTCTTCTGCCGACCCGATTCTCACTGCTTCCTTGAGGTATCAGGTAAGGCCGTAACCCGTAAGGGTTAATTCTTTGTTAATTTTTTTTGTTTAATTTTTTTTTGGTTTAGGTTAATGCAATTATTTTAATTGCATGTTAATGTAATTATTTTGGGTTAATGTTTAATGCAATTAGATGTTAGGTTAGGGTTTAATTGAATTAGGAATTTGAATTTATTTTTGAAATTGAATTGATTTGTGAGATTGAATTGGAAAATTGATTTGATAAGATGTTAGGTTATGGTTTAATTGAATTGAGAAATTGAATTGTGAATTAAATTGATTTGTGAGATTGAATTAGAAAATTGAATTTGCCGGAAGTCTTCGCCGTCAGTCCATCGCTGTCCAATCAACCGTAGCTCCAAGACATTTCTGACTCCGCCACTGATTTTCTTATTGTCGGAGTTTATAGTTTGCATGTATTTACAAGTAACAATGGCTTTAATTTCATTAATATAAAATCAAATATCTATGTTGAACCTGTAAAATTTTTTAGAGATAACAATGGATCGATGTATAAGTTAATCCCACCAATTTTTTAAATAATTTTAAAAAAATAAAAATAAAAAACCTCTTTTTTAATTTAAATATAGGCCTTAAACTCAGGCTTGATCCGTTAAAATCACCTTAATCTAATCTAAAGGTCAGTCCATTGTTACCTATAGAATTTTCTCACACGATCCTTTAAAAAATACTTGAATCTAACCCATCTCTAAAATTTTCTCACGTTTATCTGTCGTTTAACACGTCTAGTCAAAAAGCTTAAATTGACATTCTGCACTCTTATTTAATAACTTTTATCACACGTTGAGATTATGTATCCGTAATTTGCTTTTAGTTTATAATTACCATTATTTTCAAACATCATTGTAACAAGTGACGAGCTACAAGAAGTGCACGTAGAAAGATACGGTCAATTCCAGAGGTCTCTTCCATGAAATTGGATAGTCTTCCATACGTCATCACCTGACCGGGTCAAAGGAGTTGGGGGTAAAGATCGTACACGTTGGACAAGAAGAAAAGTCTTCCACCGTGCAAATATGATGTCGATGTTCCTTGCTCCACACACCATGTTTAAAGAACGGATCTAACCATAAATGAAAAAACATTATCAAGACGATGAAGATAAGTTGACAAAGTAAATGTGGAAGCCCTTCATTCCTTTGGAAATTTCTTTTACGTCACAATTAATTATTTTTATGCTAAATATAGTTACAACTAATAAAAGGCTTGCTGTCTGACCTTCACAACTTTTTTTTCTATGTAGTAATTAAAACCCTAAGAATACTTGATTTGGATACCCAAAAAGTGACAAATAAGTAAGAAAATGAGAAGATAATATTAAGACAACTTAGCGGAGGTTTTCCACAGAGTTCAACAAATCAAATATTTTGCGTATCTCAACCAACTCATTTTCACTTATCTTTGTCCATTTTGTAATTCCTTATTTTAAGGCTTAGATTTTGCCTTTATACTACAACAAAGTAGAGTGTTAGGCTATAAAAAAACGTAGCTAAATGTTTTAAAAACTGTAGCCTATAATTATTTGTAATGTTTATGTTTCATTGCAAAAAATATCATCAATTTTTTGTAGTTGAATACTATAAGTGACGTTTTTAAAAAAATTGTAGATAAATATTAGCTACCAAAACTTTTCGTAACTAAAAATCAAATGTTGATGGAAAAAATTTACCACTAACTGATTGACAACGAAAATAAAATATGGCTAATAATTTTTTGCTACATTTTTATCTTCGTAGCTATATAGTATCAACTATGTTTTTTTATAACATAGTCAAATGTTATTAGCTACATTTTTTATAACATAGTAAAAAACTATTAACTATGTTTTTTTTAACATAGTCAAATGTTACTTGCTACGTTTTTTATAACATAGAAAATGTCGCAATATGTTATTTGTTACTTTTTTAATCCATGATATTAAACAATAAGTTTTCTATATAAATGTTTTTTATTTTGAATTATTTGCTTATTATTATAAAATTAAATAGTAGAAAATATTTTTAATTCAAAAAATTGAACATTGTATACATAAAGTAAATTTATATAAATATCATTAAATTATACTAATAAAAAGAATATAACATTTCCTATACAAGATATAAATGACAACTTAAACAATTCTAATGGACAAAACGATAAATAAAAAGATTAGTTTATAAATTATAATATATCATGCTCAAATTACAAAAATATTACAGCATAAACCGAACGATTACCTAGTGTTATTCATGTCTATGAACCTATAATCATCCAAAAAGCTTAATGTTGCTATTTTTGATGATTTGTGGTTTTTGTCCCATTCCTTTCCTTGCATCAGAAGTAGTAGATGTCCTCCAACTGTTAGATTTTCCTATACACATAATAAATGTGGTCAACTTATTGGAAGAGAAAATGGGTGTACTTACCAAAACAACCATAAAAGATGCTCACTTTCAAAAGAAAATATATTGTCCAAGCAAGATGTATCTATACAACTAACAATAAATAAATTAGTTTTACTCTTAAAAAGTAAGTAAAAACTCACCAAGAAGGAGGAGAGTAGCGATTCAATTAGACTAACCATTGCATCAACTTTCTCAAATGCATTAGCTGATATATGAATGTTTACATCTTCATGGCCACTCCTAATTTCATTCTTAATAGATTGAGAAATTTCAATATAGGAGAGCAAGTTAGCAAACAACAATGTCATCTAGATTTATACTTAAGACATGGTAAACCAAGATAAGGAAGTATATAGTGGATATGGAAAGAATCAGGAGAGGTAAACGACAAATCAAAGAAATACATGCAAAATTATCTTTGAGAGAGTAATATGAGTCAATACAGTACCTTCTCTCTAATGTTTGCTTTAGTACCATAAAATCGTATTTTGGCTCCAATCTACTAGTTCAGAAAATGAAGAGAAATTTATTTAAACTTTCCAAGCAATACTAGAACATCCAAATCTCTTCTTTTTATCATTTTTTTGCTTTTCTTTCTATTTAGTAGCAGTATTACACTTTTATCGACCAACCTACTTACACTTTCCAAGCACTTTTGAGTCTCACTTTGAGAATTGAATATTAGACCGAGAAAGTTGTATCCAGGATATTATTTGACCTGATGAGGAAGCACATACCACAGATGCATTAGTAACTACTTGTAGCAAATCCAAACATAAAGGTTAACAGAGAAAGGAAGTAACTAGGTAATTTGATATGATATGTTAAGATAAAGAGCAAATAAGGAGTCCAACAATAAAAGTTAAATTTATGTACTTACACTGAGCAGCATATGTACGTAATTCAAAACCTAACACCTATTAAAAAGTTCTATACAGTAAAATGGTCCTGATATAGTTTACAATTTACTCCTCTCCGGTGATCTAAAATATGTTTTCATAGATAAATAATGCACTATAGATGGTATGTAACATGCTAGCATTAACAATTAACATCAAATGGGTTCTTCAGACCCAATATTCCTTAGTAAATTTTATGGAATAGAGTAATGGTTAGTGGATCCCCAGACATTTTGAAACAACAATTACCATTGTTTCAACAACACAATTGAAGAAGTAGAAAAGATTAGATAACCGAGCCATAGAAACTTAACTATAGGAATAGGTAACCTAGCTTCCTTCATCAAAGGTTTATAATCAAGTGGAGCTTTGTAGCTTGGGTTTAGTTTAAGTATCTCACCTGGATGATGAAGGGAAATTACAAATGAAAATAAAGATGATGTATAAACAAAATGAAGAGAGAATAACACACAAACCTATTACTTCCTGACTCTTAAGTTCCAAAGTTTATGCATAAAATTGTAATAAGTACCTCAAAATAAACAAATTCCTAGTTAAAAAGACAAATTACATAATCAACTGCCACAGTGACAGTTTCTGAGTTAGAACACTTGGGATCTCCATGTCGATCTGCCACTTTTAACTCTTGACTGCCCATTTGATCTAGACTTTCAGATTTTAGTTGCTGATTTATTTGATCCAGTTGTGTCTTCATAAAATTGTATATCACTTAGTGGCACCTGGAAGGGGAAGCTTCCATGTGAACATTTACAAGGAAGACTGACATTTTAGCACCCAATGGGAAAAGGGAATCATTTGGTTGTCTTCAGTGATAAATATATTTCTTCTTCCTTAAAAACTAGGGCCATAAATTCCCCCAACCCATTTAGAAATTGAAATTTCATAATTTTTAAATAACAAATCAAAACAAATAAAATACATTGTAAGATCTTAACCAAGCTTACATTTGTTCATTTGGGTCTTTGCTTTCCTTACCAACTATATAAATCATTTTCGAAAAGATAAATGTCATTATCATCATACCCTCGCCAAGGACAACTAAGGAAGCATAAAGGTTGATAAAGGAAATAGCCAACTTGTCATGTTCTTGTTAAAATTTGTGGACCACTATCAACCTTTTTCTGAATCTTAATTCAACCAAAAGGTTTCTCTTGAGTCAAAAATGTGAATCGACCTTCAATCAACTAAAAACATATTTCCAGGATCCCCCATTGGTCTCAACCCCTTACCAGCTAAAGATTGTATATATACCTTATTGTGTCAAACAAAGCTATAAGTTTTATCCTAGTCAAGGAAGATAGAATAAAGAAAAAAATTGATATACTACTTGAATAAGATTATGCAAAAGGTGCAAACATGCTACACCAAGCTCAAAAAGCCCCCTTCAACTTGGTTTCCTTCTCACAAAACTAAGACCCTATTTCCAAGTCCACATCATTAGTATTGTGATAAGACAATGCCACTTAAACAAACACTTTATAAGCTGGACTCTTTAGAGAGGTTAGTTAAATAAGCAATAAAGTTGAGCAAGTTTTCTATATGCTTCATAACAATGTCTTCTTTAAAATCTTAAGTTATTACCAATTTTTTTGGTTGAATGCATTATAAGCTCATGAGAGAGTAATGAAAATAAGAAAAGAGCACCATAAGCATGGATCATTTATATAGATGGATCATCAAGCTGGGATGAAAGTGGCATAAATTTGTATATGCAAGGATAGAGTTAAGCTATGTTATAAACATGAATAATGAAATAGAGCATGAGGTGCTATTATATGGCATATGATTGGCACACCACAATAAGCTCTAAAATTTCTTGGTACGATCTAACTGATATCTGGTTATGAATTAGGTTAAATGAACATATATATGAAATCAGGGAGGAATCCTTGTGAAAATATCATTCGAGCGTACATCTTTAATGCAAGGAATGGCAATGGATAATAAACTAATACCAAGGGAACGAAACAATATTACAAACCTACTCTGCAATATAAGGGCCACGAGAAGTCAACGCTAAATGGATACAAGAAAAAAAAGGAGCGAATGGTTTATAAGGAAGTGTTAAAGGCATGTATAGAAAAACAAACATATGAACGGATAACGATATATACAAGGAGGTAAAATACTATCAAATAAAAGGAATCAAGGTGCCTTATTAACAGATTCACAAAATACACTATATAAATAGACAATTATACTCCAAGTTTTATTCACTACCCTATCTACGCTTTGTTGGAAAGATGGGAGTGAGTCGATTATTAAAAGAATGCTACATACCCTCGCTTATAAGGTATTAATGCAAGGATTTTATTTCTTTCATTCCCACATTTAGATTGCAAATTATAACCATATGCATGTATCGATTTATTTTATTTCTTTCAATCCTACATTTTATAGAAGAAAAGGGTAGTTTATTTATTCGAAAAATTACATAGCATAGAATTAACCAAGTGTTGTTTATCATATCAAAAGCTCTTAAATAAGTAGATCATTGTAGAAAATTGAGAAAGAAAAGCCCAAGTGAAAAGATACATATTGGAAGGGAAATTAAAGATTCGAGCTTTACTATCTTCAACATACATTTGTTGGTGTAAACCATAAGGACTTGAATATAAGCCTCAACAATAAGAATAATAACAGTAGAAGAAAATGCAAGCATATCCCAAATGGAGATTGAGGACACTCACTTAACCCTATTCGCGAAACCTAATTCAATAAAGAAGATAAAGAAAATAGAGGAGAAGCTGATTTAAATGAAAAAGACAAAAGATGAGGAACACGCGCCCCATGCACACAGCGGCAAGTAGACACGGCAATAAGAGGAGGAACACACATAACAGCAAAAGCAGAAAACAGAAGAAGAACACGAAGACAGGAGAGATCTGTCTTTTGGCTTATAAGTCTCAGAAAATGACGTCATTTAAATATAGAAAATGATGTGTTCTTTTGGCTAAGGAAATATATTCGTAGTCAAAAGTTTTTATCTATGGAAACGAAAAAACGTAGCTGATAGTTGGAACTTTGAATTTTAATTACGAAAATATTTTCATAATTAAAATTTTTCTACTACGGATATCAAAAAATGTAGCTAATAACTGTAACATATTTGACTTTTAACTACAAAAATATCTTGTAGCTAAAACTTTTTCTCTACAAATATCAGAAAATGTAGCTAATAGCTAAAATAGATTTAAGTTTTAGCTACAAAAATCATTTTGTTGCCAAAAAATTTTTGCTATAAAAATTTGTCCACAATAAAAAATTGTTAGTTATGAAAATAAAATTGTATTTAAACCGACATAGCTAATAGTCTTTAAAAAACTTGTGAAGATAAAAATTTTTAAGGTACTATTTCAATAGGCTATGATTTCCAAATTTTGTAGCCAAAAGGTTACTTTTAGCTATGATTTTAAAATTTTATAGCCAAAGAATTTCTTTTAACTATAAATTTTAAATTGTAGCAAAAAAAAAGTAGCCAAAAGTGATGTTTGTTGGAGTGTTATCTTTCATTTTGAATTATGTCCACTGATTATATGTAGCTTCTCATTTTAGAATAATAAGTTGAATGGATATTTTTCTCAATCTAAAATTTTACATGGTATAAAAGTCTCATTGCTCTATTCGTTCTTAACCATGGTAAGAGGAGTAGCAAGAGCAACAAATTTTCGTGGCTAAATGCCTAATTTTGGGCAAACGGTTTTGGATTTAATTAATTTATTATTGTGGCAATAGCCCTTCGTATAGTCTCATTATTTGAAGGTGGGGAAATATTCCAATAGAATCTATTTGCCGCTAGAAGCTAGTTCAGGGGCATCTATATCCCACTTTACCTGGTTTTATCCAGGAAGCTTCTTGTTTGCTCCAAAAAAACCATCTACGGCCACCTTCAGGAACTCAATATAACTCATAGCTAAGTCTTTCTGTCCAACTCTTTGATCTGTTATTGCAACGACTGAGCCAACAAATAATAACATCTCAGTGACTACATCTAAAGGCAAAGAAACAGAAGTCCTTTTTGAAGGCTTTTAATAAAGTTCCTATCAATCCTTTGAGACCTAAGCAACTAAGAAAGCATTCTTCCAAAAAAGCAAAGGAACAACTCATTCCTGAAGCAAAATGGGAGAAAAAAATCTAAATATTGATATTGACCAAGCAAAATTTGATTTCTCTGGGGTGCCAACTCCATATTGTTCTTGCACAGATGTGGCTAAAAATTGCTATAAGTAGGGTGTTGGTGGATGGCAATCCTCATGCTGCACTATTAGCATTTCAGATATCCTCTTCCCATGAGCTCTATAAAGCTTGGAGCTCGTATGGCTGGGAAGAAAATGAGCAATGGGGCATATTCAAAACTTCTATTGAAATTGGCAGCTGAAGGTTATGATCTTTCCCAGTCATTTGACTTAAAAGAAAATTGGGCTAGATATGGAACGAACAAGTTTGTGACAATCAAGTATAAGATGTGGAGAGATGGTATATAAATTTCCAGTATAACTCCCATCATCTAGTGAAATGTAGTTATTAGTGTGTTGTATGTATGTCTTTTATCTAGTTTGTACATATAGTGTTTCTAGTGCTTACCAAAAGTCTGGAACCATTTCCTAGTATGAACTATGGATGTAGATTCCTATTAACATGAAGGGTGTTTACTGTCTTATAAGCGTCCCGTTTGTTTGCTAGCTTTCTCTTTATTAGTTTTGAGGAGTTAATGATCTTTAATTCATGATGAATGCATTAACATCTTTTGATTACAACTCCTCTAGCCTCAACTAATTATGTTGTTGATGCATTGGGAATGGTAATTATAATAATTCATGTTCTTTTATTTTACTTTTCTGATGTACTTATGATGATGACAGTTTTAACTTAGAAAAATCAATATAAATACTTGACGATTGTTATTCTTTCTTGCTTCAAGTAGATAAAAACACTCATGAGGCATTTTTTAGTATAAGTGCATCCATAATCATACACTCCAAGTTAAAGACTTGTGCTTAGATCATTCTTTTTCCAACAAAAAATTTGTAACTGTCAGAAAAGGACTCAAAGGATGTTAATGAGGAGGTTGTTGCAAGAAAAGTTGTAGTAATAGCATAAGAAGAATTGAAATTTGGTGGTGAAGATCCATTCTTTTATAAAAATTCTTAATTGAAATTTAATCCCATTTTTTCATTACTGTGAAACACTTTTCACATCGCTTGTAATGCAGATCAATAAAGATTCATGTTCAGAAGTTTTAAAGCAGCTACCTCATGCCCATAGTAAGTATCAGGATAGTAAGTATCAGGTCTGTAGTAGAATTTGATGTCTGGGTATGAGCAAGTAAGCTTCCTTCCACATGGTATCCATAAGATGGTAGAGCCTTCATCAAACAAATAAACAGGGCTAAAGAATTGAACCCCTTCTTTCATTATCAACTTAACTCTCAGAATCTCCCCTCATTATCATCTGGAATGAGCTGGGTCTGAAGATACGTAAAGTGGAAAGAAAAGTAAATGAAGAGTAAAGTTAGAGAGAGAAATGATACTTTATTATTAATGAAGAAGTGTACAATATGGCCTTTTATACGTGAGTAGTAAGTAGCATCTAAGTTAACTAAACTAACTTAACTCAGCTACATAATAAGTCGACTCACAATCACACTCAATACAGTAGTCTTCACATCTCCCCTCAAGTTGGAAATAGAGTAAGAACCAACTTGGATGAAAATTCTGAGTGCGACTCTTGACCAAGTGCTTTGGTCATAACATCAACCACCTACATCTCTGATGGTATGTAAGCAATTCTAAGAAAGTCATCTTGTATTTCCTTGCGAGTAAAGTGAGAATCGATATCTAAATGGTTAGTTCTCTCATGGAAACACAGATTAGCTGCTATCTGCTGGGAAACTTTATTATCACAAAATATGGTAACAGGTAATTGAACAGGAATGCACAAATCCTTGAGCAAGTAAGATAACCAGAGAAGCTCACTTGTAGCCACAACCATGCTCTTATATTTGGCTTCTGCTGATGATTTAGATACAATGAGTTGCTTCTTTGTCTTCCAAGACACCAAAGCATGCCCCAAAAATATATAAAATCTAGTAAGAGACCTCCTAGACATCAAGCAAGATGCCCAATCTGCATAAGAAAAAGCAGTGAGCTGAAGTTGAGACTGCACAGGATAAAATAATCCTATAGAAATGGACCCTTTTAAGTACTTGAGCATATGAAAAATAGCTTGCATATGGGGAACTTTAGGAACAGATAGGAATTGACTAAGATGTTGCACCGTATATGAAATATTAGGGTGAGTCATTGTTAGATATAATAGTGGGATGTGAAGACTACTGTATTGAGTGTGAGTGTGAGTCAACTTATTATGTAACTGAGTTAAGTTAACGTAGATGATACTTACTGCTTATGTATAAAAGGCCATACTGTAAACTTCTTCATTAATAATAATAAAGTATCATTTATCTCCAGAGCATCAAGCTCTCTTTGCATTGCCTCCACCCATTGCTTGTCTTGACTAGAAAAACATAGTTAGCAGGTTCATGAGTAGCGAAAACCTTAGCCAATGAGACCATATAATCATAGGGTAGGTGGTGGAAGTCTTTATCAATAAAGAGAGGATGATATGTTGGGTAGGTTTGAGAAGTTGAAGATGTAACACTGTTGACATTGGCACTCAGGACAAAATCTTACAACCAATGTGGCTACCTTCTATTCCTTTGAGACTTTCTCAGCATTGGTGAATGAGAATGAAAGTATTATTTGTAGGAAGCTCTGTAGGTGAATTTTGAGGAAAATGTATAATAGATGAAGGATTTGAGGTGTTTAGATGCTTAAATAAATGAATGGAGATATTGGGAGATGAATTATATGTAGGATAACGAGTAGTATCAATAACAAGATAGGAATTTTCTGTTGGGTCCCAATTTTTTTCTTAAGATTTATTTTATTAAATTATCAAGTGTGAAAATAAGTTAGAATTCATGAATTAGAAAATTTTTGGAGTTTAATATGATCTATTATTATTTTTGTATGTTTGCATGAATGAAAAGTATAAAATTAAAATGAAGATAAGGAGATAGTAGGAATTAGATTTAATAAGGAAGGGTAAGATTGGAAAGTTAAAATTTTGTCTTAAACTAATAAGACAAAGAAGAGAAGAAAGAGTCGTGAGAGTTAAGAAAGAAAAAGAAAGTGAGAGTCGTGGAAGAAACTAGAAGGAGAGAAGAAGAAACCAAAGCATGGAAAAGAGAAGAAGGAAAGAAAGAAAAAGGAGTTAAGAAGAGGAAGAAGAAGGTTCATCTAAGTTTTAGGTAACTTCTTATTTATTTTCTTGGTTTGATAGAAGAAGAAAATAGAGAAACTAGGTTTATATGTGTTGAAAATAAAGAGAGAAAGAAGAAGAACAAAAGCTTTATATTCTTGGACAAAAGCTTTATATTCTCGGATTTTTATGACTTTTAGTTAGATCTTAGTTCTTTGAGTTAGAGAAATCAAGAATAGATCAAGCTTAAGCTCATTAATGGATATTTAGGTTTAAGGAAAGCTTCATTCGTGTGTTTTGATTAAATGAAAATATATGTATTTGAAGGGAATCAAGCTAGTCGAAGTCAAGAGCAAGGAGAAGAGCAAGCTTGATCTTGGAAGTATCAAGCAAATAGGTGGGTAATACGTTTATAGTTTTGTGATGATGAACAAAAATATTTATGTGTAAGAATGCTATAAATGTTGTCGTGATTCATTGTGAATGTGGGAAAAACATTCTCTGAATTTATATCATGTTTGTTTGTAAGAATTGTGTTGCTTTATGCTAAGGAAAAACATAAACTTAAGAAGCATGAAAAATATGATTATGATATGTATGCGTCTGAAATTTGTTATGTGGGTAAGAGAGATACCATTCTGTTTGTCACGTGTACGTTGACCTAAAACCTTCTCCTAGCTACCCGCTTGTGGCATATGAGCTCCAAAAAATGGACTTATTCTGTTCATGGTATAAACTTTGGTTTTTGCCATTCTGTTTCATGAGACTCTCTCGAGCCATTTTTTTCTGCATTGCATCCTGAATTGTTGGATATGAAGCATATTTGAATGACATTTTGTGATGATTGAATGAAAAATATAAGCTTAATTATGTAGTAATATGTTCAGATATATGTGAAAGTCTTACATTTTGAATGTGATCTGCTAAGTCTAGCATGTGTTTTGTGAATATGTGATATATATATATATATATATATATATACACTTGATTGTGTGTGGTTCGTTATCGCTGACTATAAACGTATTAGCCACTAAGCTTCTTAGCTTACCCCACTATTTTTCCACTCCTTAGGTGCAGAAAAAGCATATCAGCATTAACTTTGCAAAATTTGGCAGACTCCAAGAATTTTTATCATTTGTAACTTAACTAGGTAGATCAGAAACTTTTAGCATTAGATTCATTTCAAGCATGAGCATCCATGAAAGTGTTTTGTATTTTGCTACTGATGTGGTTTTTGGGTTTTGTAAAATGGAGTTGTGCAAGAACTATGTTTATTAAAAGTTGACATAAAAGTTGCAGAGATTTTCATATATATATATAATGTCTTGTTCTGTTAAAATATTATTGTGGCTGGAAATACAATTTTTGTTGCGTGATGGCTTTTGGGATGAATTTTTCTTAAGTAAAATTGTTTAGATTGGAAGTTTGTATGTATGGAATTGAAAGTTGTATTCGGGTCTTGTGGCTGTAATTACTGGTTTTACATATATATATATATATACAGATGAGAGAAAATAATAGAATAAGGGTTAATATGCAATCTGAAGCTTCAAGGAGTAAATTGCATTGATTTAGGCAAAATTGGACAAAATTTTCTGCATGAAACTTGTAGATCTTTCTCTTAGCTTTTTAATGACATAAAGTTTGTAATTTTTGAATTTCTGGGTTGAAAGTTCTAATGGTTTGAAGGTAGGGAGAACGACTGGAAAGTCGCGATCGTGCACAAGCACGATCGCCACAATCCCAACTTTAGTGGAAAGTCGCGATCGTGCTTGCTCTCTTCTTGATTTCCCTCCCTCATGCCCGTGCATGGTTCACTTATGCCCGTGACATTTATTTTTCTTCTCTCTCACGCCCGTGATTTTCTTCCATAACGCCCGTGACTTCTTTGTTCTTCTCTCACGCACGTGACTCCAATCCCTCACACCCGTGATTTTGTTTAATTAAAAAAAGTCATAGCCGTGACTCTCTTCCCTCACGCCCAGAGTTTTGCATGGCTTGACAAATTATGTTTGTAATTGTCACACCCGTGACATTTTATGGCACGCCCATGAGTGTTGTTTGAAAAATTGCATTGACGTTTATTATTGATTTTACTCCCCATTCTCGACTCATTAAGAGTTTAATTTAGTTTTTATTTGATCAAAATAATAAAAATGCATATTTATAGCTTTTTGTTTTAAAAGTCCCACCATGAATTTTCTTTCTAATTTTTTTATTTGCAATTTAACTTATTAAAATTTCCTAATTTTTGGCGCGTAGTCGTCACGAAATCCAAATCGAGACCCGAGGCCAACATTTTCTGTATAATCTGTAAAAGAAGAAGTGTTTAAAGAAGGAGATATAATAGTAACAGGAATAATGGGGACTAATATATCGAAAGAATGAGAATTTTTGAATGGGAATATATCTTCACAAAAAATAACATCTCTGCTCAATAAGATGCATTTACTCTCGAGATCAAGAAGTTTATATCCCTTTTGGGCAGGAGGATACCCTATAAGCATACACCTATTAGCTCTGGGTTGAAACTTATCACCTTTTGGACCTACTTTAGTAGCATAACAAAGGCATCCTATTGTTCTTAGATGAGTATATTAGGGTTTGGAGTGAAACAACAACTCATGAGGTGTTTTCCAAGCCAATATGGGTGTAGGCATTTTATTGATGAGATAGGTGGCTGATAAAAGGCACTCTCCCTAAAGATAATCAGGTAAGTTGGCATGTATTTTGAGTGATCTAGCTGTATCAAGAAAATGTCTATGTTTTCTCTCAACTATGTCATTTTGCAGAGGAGTATAAGTCAAGGACCTTTGATGGATAATCCCAGTTTCTCTCATGAATTGACCACACTGTGAGTTAACAAACTTAGATCCATTGTCAGACCTCACATACTTGGGTGTTTTCGAGAAATGGTTTTGGACATACCTCATAAAGGAACTAAAAATGCTGCTAACCTGATGCTTACTATTAAGTAAGTAAGTCGAAGTTGCTCTAGAGAAATCATCCACTAAGGTGAGAAAATATCTTGAACCATTAATATTGGCAGTTCTGTATAGTCCCCAAAGATCAATATGAATGAGTTTAAAAGATACAAATGAGATATGTGTGCGTATGGAAAAAGGTATTCTGTGAGATTTAGCCATTTTACAAGTGTCACAAAAGAGTTTATTGACATCAAATTGCTTATTAGGGACATGATAAAGTTTAGAGGCTGAGGTATGCCCCAATCTTGCATAAAATGTATGCAAGTCTACATTATTCTGAGCAACGAAACAAGAATGTTTAACAGGATGTGAAAGTTTGTCTACCTCGGATAGACTTTGAAAAGAATGAATAAAAAATCTGCAGTGTTTTCATGAGAAAAACCTCAAAATAGTATAACCCTTTAATACCTTTGCCAACAACAACAACTTTGCTAGTGGTATGGTCCTGAAAGGTACAATGAGATGGGTAAAAATAGGCCTCAAGTTTTTCAGAATTGAGTAATTTACTAACAGAGAGAAGATTGTAGTTAAACTCAGGTACGTGCAATACATCATGCAAGGTTAAGGTAGGACTTATATGAATAGAACCAACTAATGTAACATTCTAACTGAACCATCTGGTAAGGTAATAGAAATAGGTTTGGGAAGCAATTTGGTGTTTAAGAAAAGGTGACTGTATGGAGTCATATGGTTATAAGCTCCAATATCCACAATCCAATTCCTATGCATACTATCATTGTGTAGACAAGAAAAAGCAGATGAATTAAAAGCAATACCTACAAAATTTATGTTGGTCCCTGCAACATCATGTGGAATAACAGCAGTCTTTGCCTTAAACTTCTTCATAATACTATCCAGTTACTGGTACATTTGGTTGATCATCTTATGATTCACTTGACTGCCTTCATCATCATCAAGTTCTAGTGGTGTATCTCAATCACCTTCATTTAGCTAACCATTACCAACAGTAACTTGAGCAGCCAACCTACCAGATCTCTTTCCCTTTTTACCCTTATGCTAGTTAGGATATCCAATTCTTTCGAAACAGCTGTCAAACAGATGTCCCTCTTGCTTACAATGAGTGCAATATCTTCTTTTTTTCTTTCTAATTTTTTTATTTGCAATTTAACTTATTAAAATTTCCTAATTTTTTGAGCATAGTCGTCACGAAATCCAAATCGAGACCCGGGGCCAGCATTTTCTGTATAATTTGCAAAAGAAAAAGTGTTTAAAGAAGGAGATATAACAGTAACAGGAATAATGGGGACTACTATATCGAAAGAATGAGAATTTTTGAATGGGAATATATCTTCACAAAAAATAACATCTCTGCTCAATAAGATGCATTTACTCTCGAGATCAAGAAGTTTATATCCCTTTTGGGCAGGAGTATACCCTATAAGCACACACCTATTAGCTCTGGGTTGAAACTTATCACCTTTTGGACCTACTTTAGTAGCATAACAGAGGCATCCTATTGTTCTTAGATGAGTATATTAGGGTTTGGAGTGAAACAACAACTCATGAGGTGTTTTCCAAGCCAATATGGGTGTAGGCATTTTATTGATGAGATAGGTGGCTGATAAAAGGCACTCTCCCTAAAGATAATCAGGTAAGTTGGCATGTATTTTGAGTGATCTAGCTGTATCAAGAAAATGTCTATGTTTTCTCTCAACTATGTCATTTTGCAGAGGAGTATAAGTCAAGGACCTTTGATGGATAATCCCAGTTTCTCTCATGAATTGACCACACTGTGAGTTAACAAACTTAGATCCATTGTCAGACCTCACATACTTGGGTGTTTTCGAGAAATGGTTTTGGACATACCTCACAAAGGAACTAAAAATGCTGCTAACCTGATGCTTACTATTAAGTAAGTAAGTCTAAGTTGCTTTAAAGAAATCATCCACTAAGGTGAGAAAATATCTTGAACCATCAATATTGGCAGTTCTGTATAGTCCCCAAAGATCAATATGAATGAGTTTAAAAGATACAAATGAGATATGTGTGCTTCTGGAAAAAGGTACTCTGTGAGATTTAGCCATTTTACAAGTGTCACAAAAGAGTTTATTGACATCAAATTGCTTATTAAGGACATGATAAAGTTTAGAGGCTGAGGTATGCCCCAATCTTGCATAAAATGTATGCAAGTCTACATTATTCTGAAAAACGAAACAAGAATTTTTAACTAGATGTGAAAGTTTGTCTACCTCGGATAGACTTTGAACAGAATGAATTAAAAACTCTGTAGTGTTTTTATAAGGAAAAACCTCAAAAAAAGTATAACCCTTTAATACCTTTGCTAACAACAACTTTGCTAATGGTATGGTCCTGAAAGGTACAATGAGATGGGTAAAAATAAGCCTCAAGTTTTTTAGATTTGAGTAATTTGCTAATAGAGAGAAGATTGTACTTAAACTCAGGTACGTGCAATTCATCATGCAAGGTTAAGGTAGGACTTATATGAATAGAACCAACTAATGTAACATTCTAACTGAACCATCCGGTAAGGTAATAGAAATAGGTTTGGGAAGCAATTTGGTGTTTAAGAAAAGGTGACTGTATGGAGTCATATGGTCAAAAGCTCCAATATCCACAATCCAATTCCTATACATGCTATCATTACGCAGACAAGAAAAAGCAGATGAATTAAAAGCAATACCTGTAAAATTTATGTTGGTCCTTGCAACATCATATGGAATAACAACAGTCTTTGCCTTAAACTTCTTCATAATACTATCCAGTTCCTAGTACATTTAGTTGATCATCTTATGATTCACTTGACTGCCTTCATCATCATCAAGTTCTAGCGGTGTATCTCAATCACCTTCATTTAGCTAACCATTACCAGCAGTAACTTGAGCAGCCAACCTACCGGATCTCTTTCCCTTTTTACCCTTATGCCAGTTAGGATATCCAATTCTTTCGAAACAGTTGTCAAACAGATGTCCCTCTTGCTTACAATGAGTGCAATATCTGCTTTTTTCTTTCTAATTTTTTTATTTGCAATTTAACTTATTAAAATTTCCTAATTTTTGGCGCGTAGTCGTCACGAAATCCAAATCAAGACCCGGGGCCAACATTTTCTGTATAATCTGCAAAAAAAGAAGTGTTTAAAGAAGGAGATATAACAGTAACAGGAATAATGGGGACTAATATATCAAAAGAATGAGAATTTTTGAATGGGAATATATCTTCATAAAAAATAACATCTCTACTCAGTAAGATGCATTTACTCTCGAGATCAAGAAGTTTATATCCCTTTTGGGCAGGAGGATACCCTATAAGCACACACCTATTAGCTCTGGGTTGAAACTTATCACCTTTTGGACCTACTTTAGTAGCATAATAGAGGCATCCTATTGTTCTTAGATGAGTATATTAGGGTTTGGAGTGAAACAACAACTCATGAGGTGTTTTCCAAGCCAATATGGGTGTAGGCATTTTATTGATGAGATAGGTGGCTGATAAAAGGCACTCTCCCTAAAGATAATCAGGTAAGTTGGCATGTATTTTGAGTGATCTAGCTGTATCAAGAAAATGTCTATGTTTTCTCTTAACTATGTCATTTTGCAGAGGAGTATAAGTCAAGGACCTTTGATGGACAATCCCAGTTTCTCTCATGAATTGACCACACTATGAATTAAGAAACTTAGATCCATTGTCAGACCTCACATACTTTGGTGTTTTCGAGAAATGGTTTTGGATATACCTCACAAAGGAACTAAAAATGCTGCTAACCTGATGCTTACTATTAAGTAAGTAAGTAAGTCTAAGTTGCTCTAGAGAAATCATCCACTAAGGTGAGAAAATATCTTGAACCATCAATATTGGCAGTTCTATATGGTCCCCAAAGATCAATATGAAAGAGTTTAAAAGATAAAAATGAGATATGTGTGCTTCTGGAAAAAGGTACTCTGTGAGATTTAGCCATTTTACAAGTGTCACAAAAGAGTTTATTGACATCAAATTGCTTATTAGGGACATGATAAAGTTTAGAGGATGAGTTATGCCCCAATCTTGCATAAAATGTATGCAAGTCTACGTTATTCTGAGTAACGAAACAAGAATGTTTAACAGGATGTGAAAGTTTGTCTACCTCGGATAGACTTTGAACAGAATGAATTAAAAAATCTGCAGAGTTTTCATGAGGAAAAACCTCAAAATAGTATAGCCCTTTAATACCATTGCCAACAACAACAACTTTGCTAGTGGTATGGTCCTGAAAGGTACAATGAGATGGGTAAAAATAGGCCTCAAGTTT
>JAOQMS010000179.1:8922096-8941064 GCA_027563885.1 Erythroxylum longipes
TAAACTTGACATAATAATTAACTCCAATTAAAATGATTTATCTAACAATACTACAAAATTTATTCAAATCATGCTTATTAAAATAAAAAAATTCGGGGCCCAACATTCTGGGTTAAAGTTAAATTCAGAAGATTTTGTTCTAAAGAAAACAGAGTTCTTTAGTTTCAAACAAGAGAAAGCTTACATAGAGAGAATGCAGTAAAAGATAATACCTGAAAAAAGCAATGATGGCAAATGCAACATCGACGGGAAGCAAAATCAAAAGAAAGAGGACTGCGCTAGTTCCTTGCGGCGGGAAACAAAATCAAAAGAAAGAAGGGGCATCGACTTGGCTTAGGCAAGTTTAAAGTCGAGAGATTTAGTTTTATTAAAACGTCAATGTTTTGGTATGGGAACAGCATAGGAACAGAAAATATGGAACAGCTGATCTGATGCCCCAAGGAGGGCGTATTAAGACAACTTCCCATATTATTATCCATGAAGGTTAACAACTTAAATATTTTAACAAATCAAATATTTTACCATATCACAACGAACTTATCTTTATTTATCTTCACCCATTTATAGTTCCTTATTTTTAGGTTTTGTATTTTGCCTTTATCTTTTATCTTTCAGCTATGTCAATTGATTATATGTAGCTTGATCTCATTTTGGAATAATAAGTTGGTTGGATGTTTTCCCACTCTAAAATTTTAGAGATAACTTCATTTCAATGTGTAGTAATTTCTTCATAAGAATTTGTAACTCAATTGAAACTAAATCATCTCGGCCCCAATTAATTCATATTAAGTTTTGAACTCATCAAGTTAATATAGGGAATTTACCCACTCATACACCACCAAACCCTTCAAGGTTGCTGACACATGATTTCGTACACTAATTGAAGTAAGTAAAAAAAAAAAAAGCTTTTCATTGAGGCAGAAATAATTTGACTATCTCGATTTGTGCACTCATGTGTAATTTCTAATGTATGCCAAATTTTACTAGTCATTTCATTTGTAGAAACTTAATTGAATTCGTTCTTCCTAATACATATAATAAAAAGTGTATGACCTTGTTGTTCACGAAAATTAATCTCTTATCTTGAGGTTTACTTTAATTTGGGAACCTTTTAGTCTTTACAATTTTCATATGTTTAAAGGGGCCATTTTAAACTATCTCCTATAGTTCTACACTTTTGGCTATTAAGAAAATGCTATCCTAATTGTCCCATAAAGGTAACCATACCATCAAAGAAGGAAGATCTGATTATATCTTACCCCTTTTGGTTGGATGATAATGACGATGTTCCTAAGTGTGTAGTCAAGATCTTTTCAATAAAATTTTGTTTAAAATGTTAGCCTAATTGACTTGCTTCAATACCACTTGTTAGTCCTTAATGGAACCAAGAGAGGGGAGGGGATGAATTTGACATTGATAAATTTTAAACAATGTAACACCTCATACTTGATAATGGAGTCGGCATATTGAGTGTCACTATTTTCTTAAATACCTAATATTTTAACTACAACATTTTCTATTTAAAACCTCATTATTCTACCAATTGCTATTCACTTTATAAAAATTTAGACACAGTTTCTTCTATATTACTTAAAACCTCCTGCAAGAAACTTCAATACACTTCTCGTGCATGTTACTCAACTATCCATTTTCATATCAAACTTCGTGACAAAATAATTTACCCATCCTTCAATATATTTCAACACATCTAAATCAGATTTCATACATAACTTTCACTTATTTATATATAATTCACAATAAAATCCTGAAAGATCTTTCACTTTTTTATATGCACTTGTTATAACCAAAAAACAAAATAAAAATTTGTCCAAATCTTTCGAGATCCTCTGTGTGACTCTTGTCTTATAGTAGATCCACCATAACTTTCTTCTAATTCTCTTCAAAACCTATGCACGGAAAGAAAATTCACAAGCTAAGCTATAGGCTTAGTGGTGTTCAAACAATTCCATTTCTCATTCAATTCAATTTATTCAACCATAAAATGCATAATATAAAATATTTTCACATATAAATATCTTCATTTATTTCTAAGCATAAATAGGCATTTAAAATCAAGTTATGAAATACAAGAATATATCTATTTTAATAATTCATATCTAATTACACAATGATGAATAAATTGTAGAATTTAATTTAAAATCAATTACTATTTTCATTTGAAGTTACTTAATCATTAGTCATGCATATATAATTGCCCCAAAGTAAAATCCAACAAAATTGTATTGCCGAGCCAGATAAGTGGGATTTTAAAATACGGGACCAGGTTCTCGGAACTATACAGTCTTTTGTTTTATCTACATTCATATTGGAACAGAGCTCTCGGAGCCATGCAGTTCATAACACAAATCAAATGTCTTATATTGGAATCAAGCTTTCAGAGCCATACAATCCGGTGACACATATCACGACGTAGTAATATTAACTCCTTAATTGGCATACCAATCTTATCACATTCCTCCAATCCCTATCTATTTTACTAGGGGCAAATTTAATGAAATTCCATTGAAATTTCATAATAAAAGCTCATAATAACCTATTGAAGTTATTCTATATTCGGCCAAAGTAATTGTCACTTTTTTCTTCTGTTATTGGTTTTAATTTAATTCATGTAATATTTAAGACATATTCATCTCATCAATTAGTCAAAAATAACATGCATTTCAAGTTTCTCAATTCAAACATAATGTATGCCAGTTGGGGAAATACAAATTATAAGTCTAAAATATCAATTAATCACATACACTACTTCATTTAACATTCAATTAAATATTTTTAATAACAATTTCATAAACTCCCAATTTTACTCAAGAACCCTAAATTTTCTAATACATAATTTTTAGGAAAAAGTATAATTGCAAGAACACATACCAAATTGATATCCAAATCTTAAAATTAAATTTCTATAAACTTCAATTTTATCATCAATTCTTTATTCCTTAATATAGACACATGGAAGACATCATGAATCTTTTCCATAGCTTGTGGCAATGCTAATCTGTAAGCTACTAGTTCCACATGCTCAATGATCTCAAATGGACTAATGAATCTAGAGTTTAACTTACCCTTCTTACCAAATCGAAACACTTTCTTCCATGGTGAAGCTTTTAAGAAAACCTTGTCACCAACATCATATTCAATGTCCTTTCTCTTTAAATATGCATATGATTTTTGGCGATCAAATGCAGTTTTCAACCTTTCCTTTATAATTTTCACTTTATCCTCGGTTTCCTTTATTAATTATGGACCCATGATCTTGCTTTTACTAAGTTCTGTCCAACATAAGAGTGTTCTGGACTTTCTACCATAAAGACCCTCATATGGTGCCATCTGTATGCTTGTTTGATAGCTATTATGGTGTGCAAATTCAATCAATGGGAAATGTTCATCCCAACTTCCTTAAAATCGATAACACAACTCTTAAGCATATCTTCTAGCATCTGAATCACTCTTTCTGATTGTACATCTGTTTGAGGATGAAAAGTTGTACTAAAATTTAGGCTAGTACCCAAGGCCTCATGTAATTTCTTTCAAAATCTTGAGGTGAATCTTGGATCCTGATCTGATACGATGGAGGATGGTACTCTATGCAACTGCACTATCTCACTGATATATAATTCTGCATACTTTGAGATTTGGTAGTCAGTTCTGACAAGTAAGAAGTGAGCTAACTTGGTCAATCTATCTATAATCAACCATACAACATTATGCTTCTTCCTAGTTTGAGGCAAACTAGACACAAAATCTATGGTGATTCGATCCTATTTCCATTCGGGTATTGTTATTGGTTGAAGTAAACATGATGGAACTTGATGTTATGCTTTTACTTGTTGGCATATAAGACACTTGGTAACATAATCTGCAATGTCTCTCTTCATACCTGATCACCAATAATGTGTCTTTAAATCTTGGTACATTTTAGTACTTCCTGGGTGCATAACATATGAACTACTATGGGCTTCCTTCAGGATGTTCTTTTTCAGCTCATCATCATTAGAGACACGGATTCTATCTTTGTGATACAAGTAGCCATCCTCTTTGATTGCATATTCACTATCTTTCCCCTCCTAAATTTCTTTAAGAATGATAACTAGCTTTTCATCTTGTTTCTATGCTTCCTTGACTTACTGTAACAAGTTTAGTTTGAGTCTCAACTCAGCTACAATGGCTTCATCACTTGTTGCAAATAATCTAACATTCATTACTCTTAAAGCTGATAAAAATTTCCTACTAAGACCATTGGCTACTACATTTTCTTTTCCTAGATGCTAGTCAATGATGCAATCATAATCTTTAATTAACTCTATCCATCTTCTTTGCCTTAAGTTTAACTCTTTCTGTATAGGCAAATATTTAAGACTTTGTGATCCATGTAAATATAACATTTCTCTCTATATAAGTAGTGCATCTAAATCTTTAAAGCAAAGACTATGGTTGCTAACTCTAAATCATGGGTCAGGTATTCCCTTTTATGAGGTTTAAGTTGCCTAAAAGCATAAGCTACTACCTTTTCCTATTGCATGAGTATACATCCTGGCCCATTATGTGAGGCACCACTGTAGATCACGAAGTCTCTACCAGGTATTGTGTAAGAATAGGTGCTTTAGTCAATATGGCCTTTAGCTTCTTAAAGCTTTCCTGACATTTATCACTCCACATAAATTTTGCATTCTTTTAAAGTAACTTAGTCAAAGATGTTGCGATTATGGATAACCCTTAACAAATATTCTATAGTATCCTTCCAAACTTAAGAAACTTCTAATCTCTGTAGCATTCCTAGGTTGTTTCCATTCTAGAATGACTTCTATCTTTTTAGGATCAACTCTAATCCCATTTGCTGATATGACATGACTAAGGAAAAAAACTTCATCAAGCGAAAATTCACATTTACTTAACTTGGCAGAAGTTTATCCCTTAAAGTTTACAGCATAATTCTTAGATGCTCATTATGCTCTTCTAAGTTCTTAGAATAAACCAAGATATCATCAATGAAGACTACCACAAATTGATCCAAGTAAGAACAGAAAATATGATTCATGAGATCCATAAAGGTTGCTGGAGCATTTGTAAGTCCAAAAGGCATCACTAGAAATTCATAATGCCCATATCTCGTTCTAAAAGCTGCCTTAGGGATATCTACTTCCTTTACTCTTAACTGGTAATATCCTGATTTCAGATCAATCTTAGAGAAAATACCTGCACCTTTAAGCTGATCAAAAAGGTCATCTATTCTAGGTAGTGGATTCTTATTCTTCACAGTCACTTTATTCAATTGTCTGTAATCCACGCATAGTCTAAGAGACCCATCTTTCTTCTTGACAAATAACACATGTGCACCCTAAGGAGATACACTAAGGCGTATAAAAACCCTTTTCAAGAAGTTCTTGCAACTAAATTTTCAATTCCTTAAGTTTTGTGGGTGTCATCCAATATGGTACAAAGGATACTAGTGTTGTACCAGGGATTACATCAATAGAAAATTCAACTTCTCTTTCCGGTGGTAACCCTGGCAACTCTGCAGGACATACATCCTGGAAGTCATATATAGTTTATACATCTTGAATTTTACGATCTTCCTTTCTAGCTTCAAGAACATAAGCTAAGTAGACTACACACCCCTTTTGAATAAGCCTTTTTGCTATGGTCCCTAATATAACATTGAAGAGAAAATTTGACTGTGATCTCATCCATATCAACTGTTCTAAGAGTGATTCTTTTAAGATGACAATCTACCACTGCATGATGTCTAGATAGCTAGTCCATACTAAGGATCACATCAAATTCGTGGAAAGTTAGTTCAATTAAATCACTAGGAAATTCATAATCTTGTATTTGTAACGGATAAAATGATATCCGTTAAAAGAAAAAACAATTGCATGCTTTGTTTGGTATATTGGAACCACAAGATAAAACTCTATATATCGAAAGTTTTTTAAAAATGGATAGACACAATCTCAAACAGACCTTACCCAGACACAATTTCTATGTAACATGCAGTTGGGACGGCAAGGAAAAATATGACAAACAAAGGAAATGTAAACTCTTTCTTCAATTCAAGCTAAAAGGAATGATGATTAGGCAAAAGAACATATGCAACCAACTAGTTAGAATTAACTAAGCAGATGACTCAAAAACCTAAATGTGGAAACTCAAGTTGGAAACTTTCCGGTATCAAAGGCAAAAACTTGCATAACTGTAGAAGCAACGTGCAAAAATATATATCTAACGAAAACCAGATGGTGGTTCATAAGTTGGGTTGAAAAGAGCTCACCTTTGAATGTCTAGAGCATGCATTGGGGTGTTGGTGAGGAAGCGTGAGATAATAAACAATAACAATAACATCCCAGTAGAAGTCCCACTGAAAGCAGGATTTGAAGAGGTTTAAAAATACACAATCTTATCTCTAACTAATAAAGAAGTTGTTTCCAATAAACTCATAAGCTGGAGATAATGAAATAAATAATTGAAAAAGGGGGGAAAATGAAGTGAACTCACCTGCGAGGCAAAAACTCGAAGAAATCACAGCCAAAAGTGCAGCAATGTCTTCAAAATATTATAATGTCTTTAACAAAATAAAAATTAGAAGGATATTTAAAATATTTTTTCCATTATATTTTTTATTTTTCAGAATGAGATTAGACATGCAAATTGATGTAACTCATTTATATGTCAACGTACCCAGTACACAAGACTCCCCGTTTTGTAAGGCCTGGGGAGGGTTATTGATGTACGTAGTCTTATCCTTATATTTTTTACAAAGAGGTTGTTTCCATTATTCAAACCTGTGAAAAATTAAGAGTATAAATTTGTATAATTATTTTGTTTTGTAGGTTATAAATTAAATTTACATTTAAAACTTTATAATAGATTTATTTGAGTTTTAAAATAAATTTTTTTAATAAGTTGAACTAAAAAAAGAATATTTTTAAATTTTAATTAAATTCCATCAAATTCTCTCTTAATTATTCTACTTAAGATATATTTTCGTGGATGTTGATGAACTTGACTTAATACTATTATAAGCAGTATTAATTCTTAAGAATTTTGCTTTTCAGTAGTAAGATTTAATTTGATAAGATTAATCACTCTTTATAATTTGTGTTGTGTGACGAGACTTCCTACAAATTTAACATTAAACGAAAATTTGTTTGAGTCTATGTGTAGTGTAGAAAATAATGTTTTAAAAATCAGACCAGGCATTGAACCGGTCAGAGAAAATGTTTATAAAATAAAATACTTTATTGAAATAAAAATACAATAATGCCTATTAATATATAATAAATCTAATAATTTAAATTAAGATGGAATCTAATATAGATTTTAAAATAATATTGAAAATAAAAATTGTATTTCGATAATGTCATTTATTTAAAGACATAAAAGTTAAAGTACATATAAAGAAAGTCAATAGAAAAGATTTTAACTTTATTCTAACTTTTTTTAATGTAATTTAAACATACTTCTTTATAGTTTAAATATTATTTTTAACACACTATTAAATTATCTTAAACAAAATTTCTTATATATACTGATTAATAATTCAATTTATTAAACAAACTCATGATAAAAATAATAATCAGTTTTTAACAATAATAATTTAAAATTTTCAATTAAAGTACAAAGAGATAAATAAATAACCTAAATTTTGACAAATATGATTTATTAGTGAGATTAAGGATAAATTTAGTCAGATTGCGTGGGAGACTTGAGAAGAAAAAAGAATTCATTGAAAAGTCCAAAGATTTATGAAATATACCTGTTAAAAATCTCAAAAAAATTTTTGATAGAAAGGATACGTCACTAAAATTAAAGCATCAGTTCGAAGCGATAGGACCATAATCGGCCTCAGAAAAACAAAAACTGGAATCAAAAGAAAACCACAGTATAAGGCCTACCAGAGGACTCAAAAAAACATGCAACCCTATCGGTAGTGCTACTGCATGGCGTGCTAGATAATTAACTACTGTATTAGCTTCACGGAAGATATGGTTCACCCGGACCTCATCGTACTGATTGAAAAGCTTATGGCACAAGCGAACCAAAGGCCAAACCCCGCAGGGAAGTTCATGCAGTGTTAAAAGTTGCCACACCCCCCTGGAATCAGTTTCTATATGTACATGCGTGCTCCCACGTTGACGACATAACTCCAACCCGGTATGAACTGCCAATAGTTCTGCGTCTAACGCAGTGATCGAACCAAGAGTGGGAGAAACCCCACGGCCAACAACCTTGTGAATCACGTAGCACACCAAGATCCATGACAATTCAATTTTAACCAGCCCCTAATGGGTGGGATCCATCTAACCCAACGATTTTCCTGACGCCCTAACCCAGGTACCAACGAGGGAGTAACACACAAAGCAGTCCAAAATTGGCGAGCAACAGCAACAGTTGTAACATGGAGGTCCTCCACCCCGCGCGAGACAGTGTGGGACACCGATTCATTTCTCCAACGCCATAAGAGCTAACAAACCGTACCAAACAAGACCGACCTAGGGATGTCAGCTATCCCAAACGAGGACCTTGGGCTGAGATATAGTAATAACCAATCGGAGAGTGAAGCTGAAAAAAATTGCAATTGCATACTAGCCGGCACAAGCCGTTCCCACAATTGACGAGCATTAGGACAATCACAAAGTACATGCAAGGTAGAATCTTCTGCAGTTGCGCAACGGGGACACATAGGATCAGGAACAAGTTGGTGGCGATGACACTGCTATTTGGTAGCAAGCCGATCATGACCAACAAGCCACAAAAACGCTCGCACCCTCTCTGGTCCCTGCCACTTCCATATCGTCGACCATAATCTACTCACCTCCTTTGGGCTATGTTCTTCTAATAGTCCATAAGCTGACTGCATGGAAAAGTGACTCGTAGGTGATAATCGCCACATAATCGCATCTTGATCAGCATTGGCATTGGGGCACGGAACCAATAACAAATCATCAATAATTGTCTCAGGTAAAAACTACCGAAGAGAATCAACAGACCACTGGCCAGAAGGTGAAACAAAATAGCGAACCGGGATATTCCGCAGTGATAACGGGACCTCTGTGCGTATATGTGATAGAAGAGGACCCCCAAATGGCATCCAGTCATCCTCCCAAAAGAGTATATTATCACCGCGTCCAAGAGACCATTTGCAACCACCAACAAAAACTGGCCAAATATAACAAATACCACACCAGGCAGGAGATGAACTCGGAGCAGGCTTCGGAGGATGTAACAAAGAACCCATAAATTTGTATTTCGCACGAATAAGTCAAACCCAAAGAGCATCTAGAGAAGAAACAAACCGCCAGGCTAGCTTTAGTAAGAGAGCATGGTTTTTAAGCACGGCCGGCTGTAATCCTAAACCACCCTGCTTGGTTGACTTACAAGCCACTTCCCACGATAACATATGCAATTTGCGATGTTGATCGGTCGAACCCCAAATGAACGATCGAATAATTTTATCAATCTCCTGAGAAATCAAGGCAGGTAATCGGCAAGTTTGCATCAAATAAATTGGCATCGTTGATAAAACCGATTTGGCTAGCGTGACTCGGCCCGCTAATGATAATTGAGTAGCTTTCCATCCAGAAAGTTTTCGTCTTATATTATCCAAAATTCCTGTATAGTAGGATTTCGAATTCTGACCCTGTACCACCTGAGCCCCCAGATAACGACATAATAATGTGGCTTTCCGAAAGCCAAACACATTACAAACCTGACTCTTTACCACCCCAGATGTATTGTCTGAAAAGACAATGGTGGATTTCGAGGCATTTACCTTCTGACTAGAAGCCCCACAGAACTGATCAAGACACTGCTGAATAACAAGGGCTTGATCCAAAGAAGCTTCGGCAAACAACAACAGATCATTAGCAAACAAAGATGAGTCAAACAGGAACCCTGCGGCTAACTCTAATAGGATGCCAACACCCTTGGTGTATAGCATCGGAGATTATATGTGTAAGATGCTCCATGCAAAGAACAAAAAGGTTGGGAGACAGAGAATCCCCCTACCTCAACTCACGAGTTGAAGAGAAGGCAGGCGACAATTCCCCATTCAACAACACTTGCATGGAAGCTGTGCACATGCATATTAGAACCTACCGGATGAAGTCCCCATCAAATCCAGCCCTGCTAAAAGTAGCTGCAAGAAACACCCAATTAACCTTATCATGAGCCTTTTCCAAGTCCAGTTTAATAATCATCCAACCCTTAGTTCCCCTACGACGCCTCATAGTATGAACCACTTCCTGGGCCACTAGAATATTGTCAATAATTTGACGCTCTGGTACAAAACTGGCTTGTAACGGGGAAACTAACACATTGCAGAGACTAATAGGTCTAAACTGAGAAAAGGATGCCAGATTATCAACCTTGGGGAGTAATACCAGTAAAGTAGCATTAAGAGTCGGGTCCATTCAACCTGTTGTGAGAAACTCACGAATATAGTGAAGGACAGATTTGCCAACAGTCGGCCACTAGCTAGTGAAGAAGATAGGCTGGAGGCCATTCGGACTCGGCACCTTGTATCCTCCCATATTTTTGAACACCCAAAAAATGACAGGCTCAGTGATACCATCCACAAAACTGTCAAAGGACACCATAGGAACTAATGGAAAAACAGTCGCGGTATGTAAGGAAATCGACGCAGAAACCACCGGGGTATAAACTGCTTGATAAAATCCCACAACCATGCGCTTCAATTCCTCTGCATCCGAGCACCACTAACTCGTGGAATCCTACAACGCATGGATATGATTCCGTCGACGCCGAGTCAATGTGGAAAGATGGAAAAAGTGAGTGTTCCGGTCTCCCAATTGAATCCAATTCACCTGTGACTTCTGCATCCACAACTCCTTCTGGGCTAAAACCAACTCATACTGTCGTTGAACCTGTTGATAGAGTTGGTTTAAATATGATGACCAATGGGCGTTTAAAGCTTTCTCGAGGCCACACAGTCAAGCCAAAAGGTAGTTTTTACGTCGAATAATATTACAAAATACTTCTTTGTTCCAAGTACCAATATTCTTTAAAAAAGTCTCATAGGCAGAAGACCAGTGCGAATCCGACTTCCAATGATCAACGACAAAGTGAGAGAATCCCGAATGCGTGAGCCAAGCAGCCTGAAATCTATCACAAGGCCTTACACCACCCGCCGGCACGAAAAGACACAGAATAAGCCGATGATCAGATTTAATTCTAGGAAGATGGATCACCCACGACCCCGAAAATGATGTCAGCCAACTAGCATTGCAGAGAGCTCGATCCAGCCGCTCTCGCAGAGTACCACGAAACTAGGTAAATTTAGGACCCTCAAACCCAAGATCAAATAAGTCACAAGTAGTTAACACACCATGCAGTTCGCGACCGTGATGCAAACGGCCACCACTACCACCTTTTCTCTCAGAGGAAGCAGCAAGGCAATTGAGATATCCAATTAAGAGCCACAGTTCATCAACACCATTGGCTATCGTTCAAAGAGATTCGCACAGCCTAGCTTGCTCACCCACGACAGGATTAGCATAAAAAATAGTGCACATACCATAATACACACCTTGCGTCCAATAAAGGTGAACACATTGTTAAGAGGAAAAGAGTACCGATATAGAAATGTGAGCAGAACTTCAAAAAGCCCAAATACCACCAGAGAAGTCATGAGCATCCTCTCTAAAAAAATCAGACTAACCCAATGAACGCATCACCCCTAATGCCTTGTCACCACTAATACAAGGCTCTGTGACAACAAGTATGTTTGGTTTATGCACTTGGACTAACTCCTTAACTGCAACGCAAAAAGGGGTACTAGCAGCACCCTGGCAATTCCAAGCTAATATCGATATAATTAGAACAGCAACAAAGAAAAGCAGCAATCCTTACATAGAAGGACCATCAACCATCGTTGAATCCGGCTCCATAGTAGGCACCGAAGGCGACCCCACCACAGGATTTTCTAGCTTACCATCAGTTGTAGGATCCAGTGATGGAGAAGGTAATCGACTGATAATAGCAGCCTCTTTATCAGCACGGGATCGTTTAGCAGTGTATTCACCTCCTGTTGGAACAATAGCCCAAGTGGTATCCAAGGGAACAATATGTTCCACACGCTATAGATGTTTTTCCTCGTGACAGCTATGCCTACCAGGTCAGGTCACGACACCGTTCTCGTAGTTCCCCTTGACCAATAGCGAACCCATCTGCTTAGCATTGTCAACAAATGAGCTAAAAGTAAAGACAGACAATGGTGGGCCACCTGACACAGGAGTGTCTGACTTGTGCATCCCATCTATACTCGGTCTTGAGGGCAGCACCTGTGCTGTACCTGTAACCGTTTCCTTACCACGCACGGAAAGATGCCCATACACGGACGTACGTATTGAATTGGATGCCATACTAGCTAGGCCTTGATGCATGTATGTATCAGATAGAGGAGTGTCATCAGAGAACACAACAAAACGTGATCCCCGTTGATCATTACTCACCTAAGCTGAGCCTTGACCAACAGTGGAACCCCCGAGAAACCTGGTACCCCCGTTTACCGTGTCCCCATGCTCAGTATGCTTCTTCAACGGTCGTCGGTCTCGTCTTAGAACCATCATCCAAGGCCCATACATACTCGTGGCAGATTCATATGAGTCCGGGATGGACGTCGAGCTTGAAGTCCCCGTAACGGGAATCCCGTCGCCAACATCAGCAGAATTATGTACATCCTGTGTGTTGCTATAGGGGCAAGCTACTTGGTTGTGGCCGACCCTTCCACATGAAAAACATATCTACGGAAGTTTCTCGTAGACAACCCTTTGATAGATATCCTCCAATTCAAAATATGGTATTGACGGCGCGGACAAATCTAATTCCACCGCCACTCTGGCAAACCGTCCCCTTTCCGATTCTAACGTAGGTGTATCTACTTTGAGTGGCTTTCCATCAATACTGCCAATCTCCAAAAATAACGCTTCATCATAATATTCTGGCAGAAGATCCGAGAAACGAACCCAAGCGACGACGCGTTTAGAGGCAGCCCCTGCTGCACGAAACCCTGGATACCAAGGTTGAACCGTCAGGTAATGCCCGAAAACAATCCAAGGACCACCCAAGAGGATGTGAGACATATCCTCTTCATTGTTTAGTCTCAATAGGTAGAATCCACCCTCAAGATCAAGCACCTTTGGTATGGCAGAGAGAGTCCACATCGATTTCAGCTTATTGTTCATAACATGGAAGGAGGCCATGCGGCCAAGGAGCTTGACCACTACCAAAAACTTCCAAGCCAGGTGGAGATGCCCTTTCAACCCTGCGGACAATGAAACTCGGACGTGCGCTTGGGAGCGGTCGATGAGCACATCCCCAGCTTCCAATGGTACACGCGCATGAGATAAAACAGTCTGCCCCATGCAATCTTTATAGGATGGTCGAGACTCCACCATGTCAGTATCCTTAGCCGAGTGCAGTGTAGTAGCCACCAGCTCAGTACCACCACCACTATCCTTATCGCGGAACTTCACTATGCCCTGAGTAGCCGTCGCAACCGCTGAATCCTAGGAGAGAGACATTTTTTCACACAACTTTTCCTGTATTATTGTGTCAACTTTTGTACAACAATAGCGCATTCTGTCAAAACTAGAGTGACAAGGACAAGGAGGTACATAAGAGTGACAAGGACAAGGAGGTACATGGGTTGGTGAACAAGTGGTAGCTTAACTTGCTGCTCGTGCTAAGTCCCACATGCTCAGGTAGATGGCTGATAGATTCTCAAAGTTTATTACTTAATTGGTTTTTTCTTAATCAATTTTTTTCTCAAGAAAATTGGTCGATATTTTCCTCAACAAAATCAGTTTGTTTATTACATAACTGGTCGGTTTTTTCTCCTAAGGTTTATAAACACAAATTGGACCAAAATCACGCTAGTTTGTATTTATTTTGGTCGAATCGACCAGTTCGATCTAGTTTTAAGATCATTGGAAGAAAGTAATAATAACATATTATAACCCTATTTGGTTGATGGCTTTTCATCCATATTTAAGCATTTTGGAAGGTATTGATTGTTTAACTATGTTAAACAACTAATATATTTATTTGGTTATCAACCGGTGAGTTGGTTCATTCAACCAAACCAGTTAATTTTTAAAAAGCTCCAAAATACTAGCGTTTTGCCTTTAGCTTCTTGACAATGAAAATTGTCCCTACTCAGTTCTTCTCCACCTCTTTTTCCACATTACAATCCGGTCTCTTAATTTTTATACTCTCCACCCTTCCCATTTTCTATTAGTTTACTAACAAATATCATAGTATTCAATGCTCATTATTTCTAAGATATATTAGAGTTTATCATTTTAATTTTTTAGATGTATGCTAGAAACTATATAATTTAGATAAATTACTTAACAAATAAGAAATATGTGTTAGTATTAGTAAATTCTTACAAAAATACATCTAAATTCTTACAAAAATATTCAATGAGATACTAAGATATAATATTTATGTCCTTATAATATTTTTAAGTCATGCTCTCATAAATCATTTTACACGTAAACAACTAATATTAAACAGTTAATTTTACTAAAAATTCTTAATAAATAACTAATATTATTCGCTGCTCAAATCATGTAATATAATCCGCTATCAATTAATCGCTGATAAAATCAATCAACAGTTAATGCAATATGCTGATTGTTCAAATAAAATCTATCTTTACATTTTAAGAATATAGAGCGTATCCTTTTTCGAATAATAAAATATGCCTCATTTTCAAAAAAATAAAATAAAATATGCCTCAACCTGCCCCGACCTATAGTTGATTTTCTTTAATTATTGTTGTAGAAATCAAGTGGAAGAAAACAGGCCCTACGGGCGTTGTTTAAAAGGCTGTCCTATCTACGCGGCACGCCTTCATTGGTTATTGTACCTCTGCAGCCCCCGAAATTTCGGGTAATTGAAATGGGAATGATAAGATAGGAGGCCGTCACAGGATATGTCCATTTCACCGACCAATCAAATTGAGCCGGGGAAAGAAAATGCCTGAATTTTTGTTGTGACTTTATCAAAGCTTGGCATGGAATCTTCTGGTACGAAAAGCATTCACACGTGAGATGAAGGAATTGATATTTTCCAGGCTTTGTTTAAATGACCTCAATTTTGAAAACAGATGAAATCACAAAAGCATCCCTTTTATCGTGTCCATTTGCTGCAGCCGTTCCTTATCTGTTTCTCTTGCATCCTTCCTTCTTTTACACTAAACATAAATGAATACATTTGGTAAGACTCTTCATGAATTGTCTAGGAAGGAAACATGCAATAATTCAAAATGAAACTTCATTATATTCAGTATTCACCCTTACATTAGCATGGGATCCTTCTTGTTAGAAAATTTTAATCGATGGTAATTATATGTAATTTAACTTCACATTATTTTAAGAAAATACATTAATGTTTAAAACAGTGTACAAAAATTTTTTTTATATAATTAAAACAAAACTTTAAACTGATTAATAAAAGATTTAGAATAAAATAGTCAATGTACTAATTACACGAGCCTTCCCGCTTTACGAAATTATGAGAAAAATCATAATATACGTAGCTTTCACTTTGTACTTTTATAAAGAGAATATTTTCGTAAGTTAAACATATCGTTATGATCATAAAGGAGCAAGACTTATTCTCAAATAGAAGATTTAGAATAAAATAAATTAAAATAAAATGTATTATAAATTAAAGTACAAGATAGATAATATTATAATTATGATATGTATTATATATAATAAATAAATTGATAAATTGTGAAACAAATTATATAGTTCTTTCTTTAAAATTTGAAAATATCACTATAAAACTTTATATGAACTAAAATTTTATTAAAATACATAAAAATTGCAAAAATTTAATATTTTCTAAATTAAAATATAAAATTATATATTTTTAAAAGAGGTTGTGTAGATATCTATAAAAATAAAGAGAGAGAGGAAGATCTGCTTGGAAACTAATCCCAGTAATTTAGTACCAAAATATCACCCTAAAAGCAATAGCACAATTATGATTCCCATCCAATCATAAAGCATGACAGACTGTTATTGAAGAAGAATACAGTTACAGCCACGTCATTGTGATATCACACACTTCAATCTCTGGTATCCAAAGCCATGAAAAAGAGTAAACTCGACTGCACCGTAGCAAAGCCGTTTTTGAACGTCTAGATACATAGGGTTAGTTTAGGTCACCCTGAAGAAAAAAGCGCACACATGGCACTTTTTTTTCCCTAAATTCCATTTTGTTTCCTTCTAGATCTCATTCGGCCAGATAATCTTGATTTTTCACCGGAGCCATTGGCCTGACCGTACATCTCGTATTTGCAACCTTGAGATGATCTCGATCCAACGGCCACAAAGGATTTACTTCTAACATTCTAACCCTCCAAGCCCCTTATATTTTGCTCAACCGGAGATAGAGTCTGTGCTCTACTCGTGTCAGTCTCACTCATAACTCTTCATTTCCAAAGGTTCGATGTCGGCACTCTCTTTTAGACTCTCTATTAGATCAGTTCTAGAAAGGAAATGGTGTTATATTTCTTGTTTGATTCATTCTGAAGTTCTTTGCTTTGATAAATGGATTTGTTAATTAGATCTAAGACGGAGTTGTGTTGTAACAGAACAACGAAGGAACGAAAATGACGAAGAACTACCCTACAGTGAGCCAAGATTACAAGAAGGCCGTTGACAAGGCCAAGAAGAAGCTCAGAGGCCTGATCGCCCAGAAGAACTGTGCTCCCATCATGCTTCGTCTCGCGTATGATCATCGCTCACTCTCACTCTCATCGTTTGTTTGTTTTGGTTTACTTTTAGAAGTAATTGCGTGAATTGGCGATATTCAGATGGCACTCAGCTGGGACCTACGATGTGCATTCCAAGACGGGAGGGCCATTCGGCACCATAAGACACCCAGCAGAGTTAGCTCACGGAGCCAACAATGGGCTTGATATTGCTGTGAGACTCCTCGAGCCCATCAAGGAGCAGTTCCCTATTCTCTCTTACGCCGACTTCTATCAGGTACTGTTTCATTTTCTTCACTGCGTTATTCACAATCGTTTTGTGCATGTCAATATCATCTAATTTCTAGATTGACCGATGCAATAATTTAATGGCTTCGTCCTGCCCTGTTTGTAGCTCGCTGGTATTGTTGCCGTGGAGGTCACTGGTGGACCCGAGATTCCATTCCACCCAGGAAGGGAGGTAGGCGAGGGCTTTTAGTTAAAATTAAGCATCATCCTTGTGTTTGGTTTATAACAGTGGACGGTGAAGACGTAGCTAGATACATGATTATATTGATGATTCTGCATTATGTTTTGTGATTTTGGCTTAGGCGAACTTGAGTTAATAAATAAGATATAATTGCCAATAATTTGAATGTTGTGATGGTTCTGCACTATGTTATTAGATTTTGGTTCGAGACTGGTGAGATTTTGTTCTATTTATGCTAAGAACTAATAGTCTTATCTCAGGACAAGCCCGAGCCACCTCCTGAAGGTCGCCTTCCCGATGCTACTAAAGGTCACTAAGTTTGCTGCATTGGTGCTTTTGTTTAGTCGGACGATTTGAAATTAGATTGTTTCTAGTCCAAATGACCTAAGCACCAATCTGCTGCCTTCTGTTGCAGGTTCTGACCACTTGAGAGAGGTGTTTGGTCACATGGGTTTAAGTGACAAGGATATTGTTGCTCTCTCTGGTGGCCACACGCTGGTAGGTGACATAGATGTTGACCATTGTCAGTTATTTTCTTTTTCGAAGCTTCCAATCATGTTCGTTCTTACTGGGTAGACTTGAATTTTTGTATGATTACTTCAGGGTCGCTGCCACAAGGAACGCTCTGGTTTTGAAGGTCCTTGGACCACTAATCCTCTCTACTTTGACAACACCTACTTCAAGTGAGCCAGATATTTCCCTTTCTTGATTACTTATGTTTTAATGTTTGTGTTTATAAATCGTTTAACTTGCTTGGGGAAAAATATTTAGGATCCTAATACTCTGTATATTTAATTTGTTAGGGAGCTCTTGAATGGAGAGAAGGAAGGCCTCTTGCAACTGCCATCTGATAAGGCTCTTCTTTCTGACCCTGTTTTCCGTCCATTTGTTGACAAATATGCTGCGGTGAATTTCTTCTTTGATTTAAGCTCCAGAGCACTTCTGATCATTCTTTTTGTGGTGTATTAAAGTTATTTGTTGCTTATATGGTTCTGACTCTGTGACCGCTCCTGGTCTCTATAGGATGAGGATGCTTTCTTCAAAGATTATTCTGAAGCCCATCTCAAGCTGTCTGAATTAGGGTAATCTCATAGTTCAGCATACCTTTCTGACTGATTGATTATCAGTGGAAATCTTTGACTTTTTGAGCTCTGAATTGACTTTTGCCATGTCACTGTCGTAATCCAGATTTGCTGAAGCCTAAGCAATTATAAGGGACAAAGGAGAAATCTGTGTGCGCCTCAACCTTTTGCTGTTCGTAGTCTCGATAAGATTTAGTTATGGGCTGTTGTTGGGTGGGTGCTGCTTTTGCTTTTGTTTTGGATTATGATGGATGGGATGGGAAAAATGCTTGAAAGAATGCTTGTTACTCGTCATTCTTGATTAAATAACATCAGTCTTGGACTCTATAACTGTTTCTTTACCCCAATACTATTCATTCTTAAATGCAAATGCTTGTAGATATGTTAGCCAACAGAACTAGTACTAAGATCCTTCTCCTCCTTTAATATGAGCTACTCAATTCTTTGCCATCAATCTTATCGATGTGGGGTGATAGAAACAAAGGGACCGGGATAATACTTCTCCCATTGTCTCTAACTATTTTGAAACTATGGAGCTGACGGCGTGTCAAACTAAAATAAATAAATTTCTACTCTAGAACACTTAAACGAGTAAAGTGGTGAATAGGGTCGAACCACAGAGACCAATGTAGCAATTGTTTATTTG
>JAOQMS010000179.1:8955069-8966379 GCA_027563885.1 Erythroxylum longipes
CTACTTCATAAATTCTAATTTACTTCCATGCTTGATAATCTAATAACATAATTAAAAGAAGTTAAAAATATAAAAATTCTAAAAGCGGGATCCAACAGGATGACTCTAAGAAGAATTCTTGAAAATGTTACTTGAATATATTGGAGCATGCAGTAGTCATCTAGACTTTGCCATCACTTTCGTAAAGTACCAGTAAAATGAGAGATAAATTTAGACAAGATATCCCATAAGGGATTATTAGGTCTATTCATCTACAAACCAAGGTTCTGAAGTAGTTCTAGGAGGGGGTTATTGTATTATTGGTGGTTTAGTTCTAAATAGTTCAATCCCTATAGATCCAGCTTCACTAATATCTAGTTTGACTTCAGTTTGGTTGAGATGTTTCAAGCATAGTCATCATGATTTGAGTAAATTCAGATAAATCTACAAATTGCTTTAAGCCTTTTAAGGATTGTTCAAAAATTTCAGATTCATATATGTTTGTTCTTATCTTCTGAATTAGATACTGGTGCAAAAGTTGCAATGAATTATTTTTTAGGAGTTTTATCTTTTCTAGTAGATGGAGAAGGTTGATTTCTAGGTGGTAATAAAGATGGAGTTTTAATCTACAAAGTTTTTGTCCATGGATCAATAGGTTTGGTATATGAAGGTGAGGGATCATGAATCCTTTCATTTTTGATCTCCTTAGATTTGTTAGTTGTAGGATGAAAATGCTAACTAATTAAAAGATAGTTCATTTTAAACACTTTTTCATAAATAGTAGCTTCAGGATCAGATAGGGATGAATATGTGGGTTGGATAAATGGAAAAGTTGTAGGATAAGCTTTACAAACAATCTTAAACTGTTCTATGTACGTATCTGCTTCCATTTTTTGAATTACTTCTTTCACCTTTCAAAGTTATTGAAATCAAGTCCAAAATACTATGTTTTAATATATCTTCTAATATTAGCACCAAGTTGAATCATTTGATTTTTCAAAGATGCATATAGTTTTAGGATCTAAGAAGCAATCATTTCTACCTATTTTTTAGTATCCTGAGTCTATTGATTAAGTCCATCAATGTTGACATCTATTTGACAAAGAATTTTGTTTTGGGCCATGAACATTATTAGTGTGCCAGTTGAGTATTTCATCTGTAGGATTAGATATAAGGGTACCATAAGAGGTGATCCTTGTAAAATGATTATAACGGTTGGTGATAACCCTATTAGTATGATTTGTATGTCTCTCCAGGTAGGGAAGTTCATTATCATATGGTCTCATCATCATACAAGGAATTGGTGATGAAGTAGTAATAGGGATGAGAGAAATAATAGGTGAAGGGCTATTAGGAAATGGTTTATTATGGAAAAAATTTACTTCCCAATAATTTTAAATAGCTTATAAAGAGTCTTAGTTCTGGGTTATAGGCTTTTAAGCCTAAACCAAGGTCTTGAATCCAGTTCATGGTCATCTCGCCTTGGATGAAGTTCTTAGGAAGGTTGACAATGATGGATTTCTCTTGGTTGTTACCTTCTTTTGTGTCGGAGTTCTACTCTCCTTTTTCAAGCATAGGCTTCATCTTTATTCTCTATGTCATCATAATTTAGTGAACATATTTCATAATTTGGTTGACACATGGACGGATCTACAACCCATATGAAATATCCTCAATGATGCCTAATGTACACAAGTTGTCCTTCATATTTAACATAATGAATTAGAGGCCCATCTTTACCCTCTTTATATGATAACATTAGCTGAAGCATTAAAATAAGGCCAAATGTATTAAAAGACCCAAGCTGGTCTTCATTAGGCTTGGTATAGATGGATTTAACATATTCGCCTCTTATTTTCCTAAGAATATGAAGAGTAGTTGTGTGGAAAGAATGCCTGTGATAAGCATAGAACACCACTTCGTTGTTGAAAAAAATTATAATAAAAAACAACTAATGTACATTTCAAAAATAAAAATACAATAAACATAGTCGAAATACAAGTAAGTGTGAACTTATACAAATCATCTAACGGTGAAATCACCAACAAAGGGATACTAAAGTGAGTGATTTACAAGGGTTTAAGAAATTTAAAATTTTTTAACAATGTTTAATATAAAATCAAAATAAAGAAACTTAATTTTATATAGTTTAGTTTTTATAAAATTGATAGAAGTTTATTTTTATGAAAAATAAATTAAATTCCATTGAATAAGTATCAAATTGGTACAATCAACATTTAATCTACCATAGGTTGAGAATTATGGCTTAAAAACTATATACAATTAAGCTTAATCTTTAGTCTACAAGTATTATTAGACCTAGCTTCACTTCCTTATCACATGCTCTATTGGTTGAAACTTAGCGTAGCCTCATTAACAGCTAGCATCTCCTCCTAAGATTGAGTGTGAAACGTGGTCCACTCCATTACATTTGATTCCTCTAGATGCATCATCTCTCTAAAGATAAAAATCCTTATCCTTTATCACCCATCTTAGAGATTGTTGATATTGTCATCCGAATATTTTAGGGTTCACGTATGATCTACATATTCAAGTTTAGGGAAATTAGCTGCAGATTTATATGAATCAAGTAAATTTTATGAAGGCTACCTACAAAAATCTATTAGATAGAACCATAGAGGTGGAGAGAGTTAGTAATAGAGAAAGGTATAAACTGGTAAAGAAAGAAAGATGATAATCTCATAAACTAAAAGCAGAGACTAAGAGAAAATATATCAACAATTAGATACTAAAGATGGAGAAAAGGATTTTTTAAGTTGGCAAAAGCTATGTAACAAAAAACAAGAGATTTTGATCAATTTCATTGTATAAAAGATGAAGTAGGGAGAGTGCTTCTAGCTGAAAATGCCATCAAGAGAAGATGACAAAGGTACTTCTATTGCCTTTTTAATGAAGGCATAGAGGATAACATCTTTTAAGTGACCTTAGCTCACCTGAGAGGTTTCATAATTTTACTTGCTCCCAACATGTTACAAAGGATGAAATTAAGAAAACATTGAGGTAGACGAAGCATGGTAGGGCAGTAGGACTTGATAAGATGCCCATAGAGGTGTGGAAGAGCCTAGGCGAAGATGGTATTAAGCTATTTAATGCGATCCTTAAGTCTGACAAAATGCCAGACAAGTGAAGATTTAGGGGGGCAATTCGTCCTCATAGGAGAATGGTAATAGGAATGGGAATGAATATAGTGAGAAATGGGAATGGATATTTGATAGTTGAGATTTGCATTATGTTTTAGGGTTTAATTTATGATTTATTTAGTGTTAATTTGAGTGTCGAGTGTGTGTTTAGGTTTTAATTGTGTTAGTTTATGTGTTTAAGTATTTTTTATGGGTTAGTATTAGTCGTTGAGCTTAAATGTTATGTTTTTGAGGTACCTTGAGGGTAAATGGTGAAGAACGGAGAAGTTTGACAGAGAGGGTTAGGTGGCCACGATGATGGCCTACGTCAGGTAGGCACGAAAATAGCTAAAAATGTCAAGTTTCGTGGGACTTTTCGGACCGTTTCAACTTCTAATAAACCCTTGGACTTCCAAGGTATAAATAAAACATAAAAGATAGAAGAGCAACCTTTTTGCATCAGTCAATTTTAAAAACCTAGAGAGCATATTGAGATATTTGAGGAAGCAGACGAAGGAAAAGAGACACAGAGAAGAAGCTTAATGCGAAGTACTTCCCGGAACAGGTGGTTTTCTGCAGTCACTGCCTCCATGAATCAGTTCCGATAGTATTTTCGATTTTTATTTCAATTTTATGATGTATAGAATTTGGATAATAGTGAGAATAGTTCTTCTTGAATATTGATTTTTGTCTAAACTCACCTTCGTCATTTTGATTTTTGAGATTAATGAAGTTTGATTTATTATGTTTTTGTTGAGTTATTTGTGATTCAATATTTGTGTTTAATAATTTGGTAATAAAATGAGAGGGTGAACTGAGTGAATATCATCAAATTGGGCTAACGAGAGTTAGGTATTTTGATAGATAAGAATTGAATCAAACCGGTGAAATCATGTAATGAGAGATTGAGCATAGGTTTTCGGTAGGTTATTACACAAATTCAGAACTAATTTAGGTTTTGAGTGAATTGGAAATTGAGAGATAACAATTCCATAATTTAAATTAGGGATTATAAATTAGAGTTAAAGATTATAACTCGAGACAAAGTAATCCACCCTAGGACCATCTAGACCCCGTAATTCGATAATTGCATAATTGATTAGATTTTCATTAATCTCAGATTAAAACCCCCTTTCTCTTAATTGGTAGCTTCTAGGTTAATTCTGGATTTGGGTTGTTCAAAATTGCTATTTTGTTTATATTTTGCGAGTTCAATTTTTGATATTGATTGTTTGATTGGTTATTTCTACATTAGTTGTTCATTTTTATTTATTGCAAAATTTAGTCAAGCCTTAGATTTTAGGATCAAATTAACCCTTCCTGTGGGATCGATACCTTAGGTACTACGCTAACGAACCATGTGCTTGTAGAAATATCGTTGTTATAAATATTAAAACTTAGCATACATAACCTTGCGAACATCAAAAATCTTGGGGAAATGTTCAGGAGAAGAACTCTATCTTTTAGATTGATAATGATCAAATGATATTCAACATGAATGAAATAATTAAGAATCCGAAGTTTAGTAGCTCATTCAAGATAATTTATGTGTTCAAATCTTTTGAAAAGCAAAAGGACAAAGAACAGATGACAATAGACATCGAGTTTGAAGAAAGTATAGAAGTCTCTATTCGGGAAGCAGAAGAAGCTGAGGAAACGACAGTGATTAAGGAAGAAGGAGAGCTATTCATCTTCGTACAGGACAAACTGTTGGTTTCGATGGAAGATTCAGGGAGTTTCATTATTCTTTATTTTATTGACAGTTTGTTAATGAGAAGGACATTGATGAAATTAATTAGTTTTCTTAACCTTATAAATATTCTCTTTCTGACCATTTTGCAATTTGTAGCTTACTCATAGGCTACAAAACTAATGTTGAGTGAGAAGGGTGGAAGCAAGCCGCTCATAATTTATCCTGGCTCGATCGTTACTAGTGTCAAGCAAACACGAAAATAGGTAAAAATGTCAAGTTTTGAGGAACTTTTCAGACTGTTTTAACCCCGAATCAACCCTAGGGCTTCTAAGGTATAAATAGAACATAAATGAACAAAGAAAGCATCCTTTTTGCATCAGTCAATTTTGAAACCCTAAGGAGCATATCGAGAGATTTGAGGAAGGAGACGAAGGAAGAGAGACACAGAGAAGAAGCTTAATGCGAAGTACTTTTCGAAACAAGTGGTTTCCCACAGTTGCTGTCTCCAGGAGTCCGTTCTGATAGTATTTTCAATTTTTATTTCAATTTTATTGATGTATAGAATTGGGATAATCGTGAGAATAGTTGTTGTTGAATGTCGATTTTTTTCTAAACTCACCTTCGAAATTTTGATCTTTAAGATTAATGAAGTTTGATATATTACGTTTTCATTGAGTTATATATGATTCAATATCTGTACTTAATAATCCAGTAATAAACTAAGAGGGTGAACCGAGTGAATATCATCAAATTGGGCTAACAAGAGTTAGGTAGTTTGATAGATAAGAATTAAATTAAACAGATGAAATCGTGTAATGAGAGATCGAGCATAGGTTTCTGGTAGGTTATTAGACAAATTCAGAACTAATTTAGGTTTTAGGTAAATTGGAAATCAAGAGATTACAATTCCATAAGTTAAATTAGGGATTATAAATCAGGGTTTAAGATTATAACTCAAGAGAGAGTAATCCACCCTAGGATCGTCTAGACCCAGTAATTCAATAATTGCATAATTGATTATATTTTCATTAATTTCAGATTAAAACCCTCCCATTTCTCTTAATTGGTAGTTTCTAGGTTGATTCTGGATAGTTGTGCAAAATTTCTATTTTGTTTAAATTTTATGAGTTCAATTTTTGATATTAATTGTTTGATTGGTTAATTTCTGCATTAGTTGTTCATTTGATCTATTGCAAAATTTAGTCAAGCCTTACATTTTAGGATTATATTAACCCTCCTTATGGCATCAATACCTTAGGTACTACGTGAATAACCGTGCTCTTGCAAAAATATCAACGTTATAAATATTAAAACTTAGCATACATAACCTTGCGATTAGTTTAGTTCTTTAATCTAAAGCTATTTCATTATCTTTTGCTTTTAAATTAAAAAAATGGGCATAAATTAGAGACACAACAAGACATATTAGAATGAGAAATGAGACATCTTAAGAGCTAGTTGTAAGAAGAAATGGAAAGAATAATGATGGAAGATGGATATTATAAGGGAGCAAGGAACTTTTGAGAGGTACAATGAAGCACAGTATAGTTGGGGAAATAATGATCCTTATTAGAAAATTTACACTCCGAGATGGCAGAACCACCCCGATTTCTATTAGTCTAACAATGTGAAGACTCACTTAGGACAACAAGGACTATTGGGACTTCAGCAAGATGAGTCCAGTTCATGGGATTCTAAATTGGATAAGATCCTGGATAAGATCACAGACATGGAAGAGGGCCAGAAGAGACTAGAAGAGCAAATTGAGCAAGTAATAAAAAATCATGCCACTTTATTCACAATCTAAAGATTCAAATAAGACAGCTTTCCCATGAATTTTGGAAGAGAAGTGTGGAAGACTCTCTAAGAAATATGGAATTACATCAACGAGAGCAATATCAGGTTGTCACTCTTAGGAATAGGGTAGAGTTTGAAGAACCAACGAGAAATCAAGCTAAACCCGACCTTAGAGAAGACCAAGAAATCAAAGAAGAGGATGAAGAAAATAATGAAAACCATCCCTATTATTCACCAATTCTTGATATACCATATGTGAAAATCAAAAAATCTTAGGGAGATGTTCAAGAAAAGAACTTTATCTTTTGGATTGATGATGATCAAATGACATTCAACATGAATGATGTAATTAAGAATCCGAAGGTTAATAGCTTATTTAGGATAATTGATGTGTTTGAATCTTTTAAAGAGCAAGAGGACAAAGAACAGATGACAACAAACATCGAGTTTGAAGAAAGTATGGAAGTCTCTGTTTGGGAAGCCAAAGAAACGAAGGTGATTAAGGAAGAAGGAGAAAATTCATCTTCGTACAGTACAAACCGTTGTATTTGATGGAAGATTTAGGGAGTTTCGTTATTCACTATTTTATTGACAGTTTATTAATGAGAAGGACATTGATGAAATTAATTGGTTTTCTCAACCTTATCAATATTGTCTTTTTAATCATTTTACAATTTGTAGCTTACTTACAGGCTAAAAAACTGATGTTGAGTGAGAAGGGTGGAAGCAAGCTACTCATAATTGATCCTAGCTAAGTTTTAAAGGATGAAGCTCAAGCTAATGGCCATAAATTAGCACGTTTAGTAGTTAGATTTAAATTGTTGTGCAGTTAAGGTTATTTTAAATTCTTAAATAAGTTTGAATGATTTGGAACAGTTTGGATTGCTAATTCTTTTACTCTCTTCAATCACTTATAAGATAAGGAAATACTCTCAATGTCAAGCAAATTTGGTTTTAACACTATTGCCATCACCACCTCTATCCCCATAAACAGTTTTGTGTTCTAACCCTTTTCTTTTCATTTTTGTTAGTATTTTATTCTTATGTTTTTTGTATATTGTTTTTTATTTCCCCCTGGTGTGTTTATATACCCTTCTTATATTGAGGAAAATGTGTTGTTCAAGTGTGGGGATGGTTGGGTGTTTTTACCCTGAATGTGATTTTGCATATGGTATGATAGTGTTAGGTTGCATTATGTGAACTATTTAAATGTGTCAATGGCTTAGATGATAGAGTGAAATTTATTTAATTTTGAACATCGTCTATTCGATTGTAAATAATCATTATCTCGTAAAATTAGTGAAGGAATCTTTGGGTAAATATACAGCTTAATTAGGATTTAGTGTAAATTTAGCACCCTAAAATTTGTCACATTCATTCATAATTTGAGGCCTTTCAACTCAAGTAGCTTAACTAGTATTTTTCATGGAAATGAGTAGCTTAAACAACAAGGTAGGCTATTAAAAAATAAAAAAGTACTTTTTGTTAAATAAATCACTGTTCCACTAGCCTTTGGGTTATGAATAGAGCTAGTAGTCAGTTGAAAACGTGATATAGCTGAGTAATCGGATCGACATGCATCACAAATGTTGGCCTTCACGTCAAAACGCTATAATGACGTTTCAACCAAGCTGTTTAATAAAAAGATGACTTAGTTTAGTAACCGGATCGACATTCATTACCAATGTTTGCCTCCACATAAAAAGGCTAAGTCTATGTTTAAAAAAAATGTGTTTCCTTAATAAAACCTACCGGACTTATAATAAGCTTGACTTTTCATAACAATATACTTAGGAACAGTTACAGAATTTAAAGGACCAAAGAATTATTAATGTGTATGTACAATTGAAAATGGTAAATAAATTAACACTTTGATCTTGATTAAATTGTATATTTACTTAGACATAGATTTTGCATGTTAATGATTAGATATAACTTGTATGATTGTGTTCAAGATTAAATTTATTTCATAAAGGCTAAGTCATTGTCTTATTATTGTATTGTGTGTTGTCTGCTAAGTATGTGTTTGTTATTTTGTTTGCTTGAGGACAAGCAAATGTTTAAGTGTGGAGATGTTGATAGTTGTGATTTGCATTATGTTTTAGGGTTTAATATGTGTTATATTTAGTGTTAATTTGAGTGTTGAGTGTGTGTTTAGGTTTTAATTGTGTTAGTTTATGTGTTTAAGTGTTTTTAATGTTATGTTTTTTAGGTACATTGATGTGTTTGTTAGTATTTCAGGGAAAACAGCGAAGAATGGAGAAGTTTCAAAGAGTTTCAGGCTAAAAACATGGCCCACGATTATGGCATAACAGGCTACGATCGTGACAGAAAGAGGTAAGCCAATAGGTTCCAGGCAACGATCGGGCACTTTGGACCACGATGGTGACAAAGAGTTCTGAACCAGGACACGATCGTACACTTTGGGCCACGATCATGACAGAGAGGGTTAGGCGTTGGCCACGATCGTGGCAGGCAGGGCCACAATTGTGGACTGCGTCGAAGAAGCATGAAAACAGTTGAAAATGTCATGTTTTGCGGGACTTTTTGGATATTTTCAACCCCGAATCAACCCTAGGGCTTACAAGGTATAAATAGATCATAAAAGAACAAAAGAGCAGCCTTTTTGCATCAGTAAATTCCAAAACCCTAGAGAGCATATCGAGACATTTAAGGAAGGAGACGAAGGAAGAGAGACACGGAGAAGAAGCTTGACGTGAAGTACTTCTCAGAACAGGTGGTTTCCTGTATTCGTTGCCTCCACAAGTCCGTTCTGACAATATTTTCCATTTTTATTTCAATTTTATTGATGTATAGAATTGGGATAATCGTGAGAATAGTTGTTGTTGAATGTCAATTTTTGTCTAAACTTACCTTTGAGATTTTGATCTTTGAGATTAATGAAGTTTGATTTATTGTGTTTTCATTGAGTTATTTGTGATTCAATATTTGTGCTTAATAATTCGGTAATAAACTAAGAGGGTGACCTGAGTGAATATCACCAAATTGGGCTAACGACAATTAAGTAATTTGATAGATAAGAATTGAATCAAACTGGTGAAATCGTGTAACGAGAGATCGAGCATAGGTTTCTGATAGGTTATTAGATAAATTCAGAGCTAATTTAGGTTTTGGGTAAATTAGAAATCGAGAGATTACAATTCTATAATTTAAATTAGGGATTATAAATTAGGGTTAAAGATTGTAACTCAAAAGAAAGTAATCCACCCTAGGACTGTCTAGACCCAGTGATTCGATAATTGCATAATTGATTAAATTTTCATTAATTTCGGATTAAAACTCCCTTTCTCTTAATTGGTATTTTCTAGATTGATTCTATTTTATAAGTTCAACTCTCCTCGTGGGATCGATACCTTAGGTACTACGCAAACGACCCGTGCGCTTATTGAAATATCAAGGTTATAAATATTAAAACTTAGCATATGTAAACTTGCGATCAATATTAACATTATAATTATGATGGTTGGTTAAGAGAAAGGAATGATTCCTATTACCATTGATAGTGGTTGGTTTGTAAAAATATTGAGAACTAAAAATTTATTATATTTAATTTAATTAATTAATTATATTGAAATTAATTTATTACAATATTTTAATTAATCAATATATCGTAATTAATTAATTACAATATTTTAATTAATGAATGAATTATATTTTAATTAGTTATATTGTAATTTATTATATTTTAATTAATTAATCAATTACAATATTTTAATTAACGAATTAATTATATTGTAATTAATTAATTATGAATAATATTTTAATTAATTATATCGTAATTAATTATATTTTAATTAATTAATTATATAATTAATGAAAATATAACTAATTAAATAAATAACTAATTAAAAGATAATGATTCATTAATTAAAATACTGTAATTAATTATATAATTAATTACAGTATTTTAATTAATGAATCATTATCTTTTAATTAGTTATTTATTTAATTAGTTATATTTTCATTAATTATATAATTAATTAATTAAAATATAATTAATTACGATATAATTAATTAAAATATTATTCATAATTAATTAATTACAATATAATTAATTCGTTAATTAAAATATTGTAATTGATTAATTAATTAAAATATAATAAATTACAATATAACTAATTAAAATATAATTCATTCATTAATTAAAATATTGTAATTAATTAATTACGATATATTGATTAATTAAAATATTGTAATAAATTAATTTCAATATAATTAATTAATTAAATTAAATATAATAAATTTTTAGTTCTCAATATTTTTACAAACCAACCACTATCAATGGTAATAGGAATCATTCCTTTCTCTTAACCAACCATCATAATTATAATGTTAATATTGATCGCAAGTTTACATATGCTAAGTTTTAATATTTATAACCTTGATATTTCAATAAGCGCACGGGTCGTTTGCGTAGTACCTAAGGTATCGATCCCACGAGGAGAGTTGAACTTATAAAATAGAATCAATCTAGAAAATACCAATTAAGAGAAAGGGAGTTTTAATCCGAAATTAATGAAAATTTAATCAATTATGCAATTATCGAATCACTGGGTCTAGACAGTCCTAGGGTGGATTACTTTCTTTTGAGTTACAATCTTTAACCCTAATTTATAATCCCTAATTTAAATTATAGAATTGTAATCTCTCGATTTCTAATTTACCCAAAACCTAAATTAG
>JAOQMS010000179.1:8969317-8980262 GCA_027563885.1 Erythroxylum longipes
TCATAAATCTCACAATTCTACTAACCAATAATATGTTCAACATAAATAAATTCAAAATTCACTAAATTTTCAAAAATTCCAATGCAATTTAATTATACTCAGAATCATTCATGAATGCATGTGCAATTATTTTTATGTGCAAAACCTTCACTATTCACATGTATTTGTATGCCATATTGTGCATGAGTATGAAAAATACATTTCTAAACACTCATTAATTACTCATATTTACTATTCTAGCCTCCCACAGGTGATGGGATGTTACATCAGGTGTAATACTAAAATAGAGGTTTCTATAATTATGTTTGATGACCATAAACTTTGGTCTCAATGTCTATTTGTCATCCAAGTTTATTTGCCTTTGGTGAGAGTAATTTGTCTAGATGGTAGTGATAAGAAGGCAACAATGAGATATTTTTGTGATGTTTTATAGAAAGGACAAAGGAAGCAATCAAGTCCAATATAAAAAATATGCCTTCCTTTTATATACCTTATGTTGCAATCATTAATGAAAGATGAAAAAGGTAACTTTACTCTATGAAAAAGATAACTTTACTCTCTATTGCTTGCTTATGGGGAATTTTAAATCCTAATGTCTATTTTAAACCACGTTTTAAAAAAAGCTAAAGTTAATAGAAGAATGCTATTAACTATTACAACAATTATTTCACTTTAGATGATACGATATCTCCTTAGCTTACAAATGGAGGTATACAAGGATGCGTGCAGTGATTTTAGGATGCTTATTGTATTACATAAAAGAAACAAACTTAATTCGTTAATTTATTTCTTAAATTTTGTTTGTTTATAAAATTACTTTTGTTGTCTTACAGTTACTTAATGGAACTAATTTGAAAATGGTGTTCTAGAATTATAAAGGTTTACAACTCGAATTCTCAGTTAATGTCTAAGTACAATTAAGCGTGAAAAAGACTGGAGCACATTTGAATTCATTTATTCTAAAAATAAATAAATTGGAACACAAAAGATTAAATGATTTAGTCTTTTTTCTATACAACTTGAGTTAAGCTGTTAAGAGAAAGATATATTATTATCATTATCAAGTTGAATATAATTTTTCATAATTTCTTAATAATTTAATTTTAATTGTTTATAAGACTCTTACTAGAATAAATATTTTTGTAGATCTAATTTGCTTTTACCATATTGATCTTTGGTAGATTGAGTTTCTGAAAAACTAAGTTTTGTAAATGACAGTGACTTGAAAGATAATCATGGATGGAAAGTATTAACATATCATTTGGTGCAATGAGTTTTAATGATAGTGATAATGAGACTCTCCTTAATGAAGAGGATTTTGTACTAAATAAAAATTAAAGCCAATGCGATTTGAAAGGATATGTTATTGAATAAAGTTTCAAGTTTTTTATTTTTCTCTTTTCTTTTAGTTTCACCTGTATTTGATATATATATTAAATTCTATATATACAATATAAATATAAAAATTTAACTGTAAGTGTTTTTATTTCAAGTTTTATTTTTACCTAGTAATTATATTCCTTAGTACGAACTCTTGTTGTTATGTTTCTATACTTATATTATTCTTATTATATGATGTTTTGATGTAATCAATTATAATATTTTAAGTACTTTATTAGACATTAGAATTATCTTTAAATAATTGTACCATAGTGTACAAAGCATTTTTCCATTAGAACTTGATCATTATATCGCATAGTCGTGTCTTCATTTGAGTGCAAATAGCCCAAAACTCATCAATATTTAGTTAACTTTAGTTCCTAGAAACTCTTTAACATTTTTTAACAACCTTTTATTTGGATAAATCCTTAACATACTTTCGCACTTGACTCATAATTTCTATTGTCTTTATAGAATATGCATTAAGCAGCTCATTATTTTTGTAAGAGAACTTTCAAATTTTCTCAAAGAGTCCATATAGATTTATAGTACACTGATAGCACTTTTGGAGCAAATCTCAAACTTTTTTTGACCTGGTGGTTTCTATCTACAACTTGTTTAGCAGTTTTCTTTTGATATTCTTCGAGAATATTTTATGTAACTCATGTTGCATTGTAACCTTTCTCTATATACTCCTATAAGTATTAAGAGATGAAGAGAGTGTTCATTTTAGTGCTCTAAACATCATATCCTTTATGGTTAAAGACGAGAATATAGGGAATTGATGGGTTGATAGCGATATAGTTGGTCATAAGAACTTTGATAGTTTCTGATAACAAATGACAAAAAAAAAAGGTTAGTATAATTCTTACAAGTTTCTCTTTGTAACAACTTGTTACAAAAATAGAGTGATAAAAATAAAGAAGACAACTTGTAACCTTATTTTTAAATTTTTAAATAGACTTTTCAATTCCTATTGTTTTTTTATAGTTATGTTTAATTGGGTGTATTTTATTTCAAATTACAAAGTTAGCACTTTTTAAACCCTACCAACAGAATTTTGACTATTGTTAAAGACGAGGTGGTAAATAGGAGACTCACATCGTGCTTACTTGTCTCACCCTGTGCTGTCTTATTAATAGACAAAACTGATTAATACCTTCATCTAATCAAGGCCGTCCGATACAAAAGACAGCAACACGTGGCCCTAGCTGGCCTGATGGAACATCCAACTGGGCCCGGATGAGGGAACGGGGCCCCGCACATCCAAGGACCTCGTGAACAAATGCCGGTTGTTTGATGAACAACGTAACTACGTCAACAGCAAGAACAAATGTAGACCGTGTGATCAAAATCAAAACAACACCAACGCGGCAATCATCGGTTCCCAACGAGAACGAGGGGCAGATATCGGGAAAGAAGAGAAAATTGAAGGGCAAAAATGGGAAAGGAGTACACTAAAATAACAGCAGCCGAAAAGAACCATCCAAACAAAACCAACACACACAAACAAAGAGCAAGACATCTTCTGGCTTCCACATTTCCATTTTGCCCTTTAAAAGCCTCTTCCTGTGGTTTCCTTTGTTTCTCTCTCTCTCTCTCGCTGAGCGCTTCGCTTTTCTCAATCTCATCGTCATAGACTCTCTCTCTCTCCTTTCTCATTCTTTTATGTTCTCGATCGCTAAACTGTAAGTGTCTTCTTTCTACCACCTCAAAAAGAATCCATGTTTTTTCCAGTCCTACCCCTCGATCTGCTTCTTATTTTCAGGATCCCTAATTTTTCTCTAGTTCCTGTTCCTTCGTCTCTAAATCTGGGAAAATCCATTTCTTTTTTGATTTGATCTGTTTCTTTTTATTTTCTTGATTTCGATATCCTTTTTTGACGTGCAACTGATTTTTTAGATTTATTTTTTTCCTTTTTATCTTTTGAAATTTTCTGGTGAGGTTTTCTTTTTTCATGATTAGTTATCCTGATCTGCGATATGGCTCCGGTGATGTGGAATCGATTTATCTGTCAGTGGTTGGGAAGTTGTTGCCGATTTGGGTTTAAGATGGGTATTCGGATTGTGATTTTGTGAGTGTGAGAGTATTGTTTTGACCTCCTATTTACAATTTTGTGGTGAGAGAGCTATGCCCTTTGACTCGATGGGATTGGGGATTTTTCTAGGTTTTTTATTTTAATCGTCATTAGTTGGTTATGGAATTTTGTTTTTATTTTTTCGTTTGTAATCGATCTAATGTACGTTCGAGAGTTTTGTTCCGACCAAAAAGATTAAAAGATTGCTCTTTTTTGAAGTTTACTGCTTAATGTATCTATGTAATGACACAATCTTGAAATCCTCACTTGAGATTTAAGTTTGAAGTGAAATTCAGTTCAATTTAACCTATGGCTTTCTAGTAGTTCAGTTTAACTCCACCATTTTAAGAAAACATTGTATTTGTTTGGTATCCTCATGGATTTACTTTTTATGATTTTTTTCAGGGCAACCATGAGTGACGAAGGAGAAAAAACTTGCCCACTCTGCACAGAGGAGATGGATTTGACCGATCAACAGCTCAAGCCTTGCAAATGTGGCTATGAGGTTTGTGAGGCTAGCAAGAATGATCTTTTTTATTATTCTCTGATGGGAATTATACGCGAGCAAGTGTGATTTTGTCTTCCATCTATGATCTTTATGTCGTGTCAAAGAAAAGCATCGTTCTTCCTATCTTTAACTACTTGGAAGCTAGTAGATTGCGACATTGCAGCTACTTGTGTGTGTCAATGTTTCGGCTTATGCAACTCTGCAAGCCATCAGCCCTACATTTTGTATCTCGATCTTGTAGCATTGACTTAATAGGGAGAATATAGTCAATGTTCTCTTCTTTAGTCCTTCCCTTCTATCAGCGTTTTTACCTGTTTTTCCTTCCTACCTGGGGCAATTAGATGAGAAAAATGTTTTCTTTGTTGCTATTTGCCTTCATTACTGCATTCTTTTATATAATGTAGACTATGATAGGAATGCCTTGGGACTTGTAATTCAGAAATAAAAAAAATGAATAAAAAGTTCTAGTTAATTAAACTTGGCTTCCCTGTTCATGAAAAAGGAATTAAGTTTAAAAGACATAAAGTAGAATGAGATGTTGGTAGGGATCAGTTGTGTGTCAGCCTTGTATGGGTAAATGTAGTGCACTGTCTTTTTCATCTTTAGAGAAGAGTGCTGTATGGTGAAATAGATTAATGAGCTTGGAAGCGAGTCATCATTGTTCTTAATTGCGTGACCATATGTTGATTGCAGATATGTGTATGGTGCTGGCACCAAATCATGGACATGGCTGAGAAGGATGATACAGAGGGTCGATGTCCAGCATGTCGCACTGCTTATGACAAGGAAAAGATAGTAGGGATGGCGGCAAGCTGTGAGAGGTTGTTGTTTGTATAAAGGGCTTGTATAGCATTAACCCATTCTTCCTCTTACTCGTAACCTGATTCTGTGAATGGTTTTCCAGATTGGTGGCCGAAATTAGTACAGAGCGCAGGAAATCTCAAAAGGCAAGGACAAAGCCATCTGAAGGAAGGAAACAGCTTAGCAGTGTGCGAGTGATTCAACGGAACCTTGTTTACATAGTTGGGCTGCCACTAAATCTTGCAGATGAAGATGTAGCCTTCCTTTCATCCAATCCACCTCCTTACCTTTTCATATTTATCTCAAAGCAGAAACTGATTATCCTTTTTTTCTGTATTTTGAGCAGCTGCTCCAACGTAGAGAGTATTTTGGTCAGTATGGAAAGGTACTAAAAGTGTCTATGTCTCGAACGGCAGCTGGTGTCATACAACAGTTTCCAAACAATACTTGTAGTGTGTAAGTGCCTCATTTCATGTTTGGTTCTGGGTTTACAAATGTTCCACTTACATTTATTTTAATATGTTTACCATAACAACCATTAAAATAAACTTGCTGGGTTTGATGAAGAGCGTATGCTGAAGTAGAACTATCTGATTGCTCATCCATTTTTGTGGTCTTGGATCGTTTTCAATAACTTTATTGTCTTTTGTACTGTTGATTAACATTGGCTTCTGCTTCTTTTGTGCTGAAGATATATAACTTACTCAAAGGAGGAAGAAGCAGTTCGTTGTATTCAATCTGTACATGGGTTTGTTTTGGATGGTAGATCTTTAAAGTATGTGCATTTCTAATTCTGATGGTATTTTAGAAAGAAATGGTTTGTACGCAATTCCTGATCAGTATCTGCATTATCAGGGCATGCTTTGGAACAACAAAGTATTGTCACGCTTGGCTGAGAAATGTGGTATGGAGCATAATTAGATTTTCTCTCTTCATTAGAATTTCTTTGTGGAATTATTTAAGCTGTAAAGTGACTCAATTGGCATAAACTTCTCTTTATTTCAGCCTTGCACCAATCCTGATTGTCTATACTTGCACGAGATGGGTTCTCAAGAAGATAGTTTTACAAAGGATGAGATAATTTCAGCCTATACAAGGTAGATCTATATTTGTTGATAACTTGCATGAGGATGATGGTTATGTCTCTCAATAGTTGTAATCTATATTGTTCTACCTTTTGTCACCTGCTTATCCTTTGAAATGATGCTGGAATAGGTCAGTGTGGTCTTCTTTGTCTTCAAGCCTCCATTGACAATGACAGTCTTGTCTTTAACTGGCCCCATTTGTTTTGTTTTATGGTCATTTAGTCATCTCTTCATACTGGAGAAACAAGTGACTAAAATGAAATTGTGGTTGAATGTTAACCTTTCTTCAAATGGTAACATTTGTTGTGTTCAATGGACCTTTTAAGCTCACATGAGATATATACATTAGAGTTTAATTCTCCATATTTTTGTGTTTGGAATTTTGTTTTTGTCATCCTCTTTCAGAAATTTATTGTTTTGGTTTCATATTATAGCCCTCATTTTGCATTTTGTTATACGTATACTTTCTGTGATATAATTGGAAGATCAATTAATAGTTGGTGATGTTGAAGGAGTAGAGTTCAACAAATTGCTGGTACAACAAATAGTATGCTAAGGCGGGCTGGGAGTATGCTACCTCCCCCTCTAGAAGACCATTGTGTCAATAGTTCTGTTTCCGCAGCAAAACCAATTATCAAGAATCCTTCAAATGTAAGTTCTTTTTACTCTTGAATAGTTTAATTTTGTTCGTCAACGCTTATTTACTTCTGAACTTCTAAAGAATCTTGACAATTGATACATACCTGAGATTGAGAACTATTTTCTTTGTTTATTTGCAGAATAATATTAGTTCAGTCAAAGGTTCTCCTCCAAATGGGAATTCTAGTAGATCTATTGCTCTTCCTGCTGCAGCTTCATGGTATGCCATTTGCTTGTGGACAGTAAATTATACAATTAATTTTCTCGTTTCTAAAATTAATTAATATGCCAGGGGTATGCGTGCTTCAAACCAACCACAAGTTGGAAGTTCATACTCAAATGGACTCACCAAACCTAAACCAGACATAGCTAGTAGTACATTGGCATTATCTATGCCAGTTGCAAGCACAGCCCAGGCGTCTACATTGCATATTGCTATAGGGGGGAAAGCAACTTGGGATGAAGGATGTGAAGTTACAAATGGTAAAAGTAAACAGGATATGTTGAAACCTGTAAAGAAATTTGTCAGTGGAGATGGTCAAGCCACAGAACCCGAAAAACTAGCTACAACTGCTTGTACCACCACAATGTCATCAACTAACCTGTCTTCTATGAATGACTGGGATACTATAGCACCTAATATGGGAAGCTCCATTGTGCATAATGTGGACTCTTGCACTGCTGAAGAAGATAAAATTACTGCAACTGATTGGAAGTTGCAAAACTTAAGCTCTGATATGTCTACTTTGAGAGTCGATAATAGTATCAGAAATGAAATATCTGGATCAAGTAGATCTAGTAGTTCATTGTCTGAATACACTATGGTCAAATCGCCTGAGAGTCTAGGGTTACAGCATTCATTCCCTGAACAATATAGAGAACATTTACCAGCACCAGCTGCTGATGGTCCTGTCACATCTGTTGATGGAACAGGTGATCTGGGGGAACAATTTAATTGGAGAACAGATCCGTGTTCCCAAGCTGCTGATAAATCTATTTCTGAAGTGGAGGATATACTATCATTTGATAATCAGAGACTGAAGGATCCAGAAGTTATGACTCGTGCTATGCTGAATTCAGCTAATTCGTTACATCTTTCAAGTCATTCTAGGTCTTATTCTTTACAGCAGAATGATATTGTTGGTGCGGCCAGCATAAACGCTGACCCTCTTTGTCTTGAAAATAGATTCAGTAACCATACAAGTTTAAATGCACCTACCAATTTGATATTACCTAATGGTTATCCTGAGAACTTGATAGGCAGTGCTTCTAGCTTCGAAAGAGATCTGACAACTGAAGAAGGGAAGGACATCACGAGATCACAGAGTGAAGCTGATAGTATTGGTACTTTACATGCTGGTGAAAGCAGCATAATTTCAAATATATTGTCACTGGACCTTGATTCATGGGATGATTCATTAACTTCACCTCAAAATTTGGCAAAATTGTTAGGTGAAAATGATAGGCAGTCTAGTTCATTTCGAATGCCGAATTCCTGGAAAGCACAAAACACCAATCAATCTAGATTCTCTTTTGCTAGACAGGAGGATTCTAGAAATCAAGCATTTGATGTAGATGCATCTTTTAGTGACTTACGGCGGTTACCAAAGAACCACACATTCAGCCAGGATTTGGTTGAAAGCCGAAACTTGTATATGGATAAGCTTGGGATGGTCAATGGTCTTTCTTCAAGAAATTTTGAGGAGTCTGAATCTTTTACCAATGGTGCCTCTCTCTTCTCTCATAGGCCTTCTGGTGAGTTATTAAATATTCTTACCCTAAGCTTGGAATTTAAGCACCATTTTTTATCTTAAGTGTGCACAATTTCCAAGTAGATATTTATTATATTCCAAGTAGACATTTTTTGCTATTTCATTGCATTTTGAGCTGTTGTTAAATATTTGATGAACAATAAAGTTGATATGCCATAAGTCATGTGCATTTGGCAACTTATCTATCTTTTTATTTTTGAGCCAGCACTTGGTTCCAGAGCTCCAATTTCTGCACCACCTGGATTCTCTGTGCCAAATAGAGCTCCTCCTCCGGGCTTTTCTTCTCATGAGAGAGTAGACCAGACTTTTGATGGTATACCTGGTTAGTGTCATATTTGTCATTGATATCATTGAAACCTGATTCCTGCTTTGTGATCACTCTTATTTAATGCTCTCTTTGTAGGGAATCATCTGCTCGACTCTTCTTCATTGCTAAGAAATTCATATCAGGCCCCTCCAACTGGAAATATTGGTGGCAGTACAGACCTTGAGTTTATGGATCCTGCAATTTTGGCTGTTGGTAAAGGGAGGCTTCATGGCGGGCTTAACAATCCAGGCCTAGATATGAGATTAAATTTCCCGCAACCCATGAATACCTTTGAAAATGAGGCAAGACTTCTGATGCAAAGATCTCTCTCTCAGCACCAGAACTTAAGATACACTGACAATGGGGATAGCTTTTCTTCTCTTGGTGATTCTTATGGAATTTCTTCAAGGCTTGCTGATCAATCGCAAGTGAGCAATTTATCATCTCCTTTTGCACAGCTGTCCCTGCCACAGTCGAGGAATTGGATCACATCAAATGGACACTGGGATAGCTGGAATGAGTTTCAGGGTGGAAATAATGTAGCAATGGCAGAATTCCTCAGGAATGAGAGACTTGGATTCAACAAGTTCTATGCTGCTGGCTATGAAGATTCAAAGATTAGAATGCCCAGCTCAGGCAACTTGTATAGCAGAAAGTTTGAGATGTGATTTTGATGGATGACGATTTACTTGGTTACCAAGAATCATAAAGAGAGGATATTTGCATTTAAGTGCCATATGCTGAAGGACTGGACTGACCTATGAATGGTCTTGTTGATGAGCCTGATGAAGGATCAAACTCCCGAAAATTGGGGTCCCAAAGGCAGCAGGTAAGAACAGACTCTAGCTCTGTTTCTTGTTGGTCATTTGATGTTTTTCTTTTTTGTTTCTTGAATTCCGAGATTTGAGTGTGATGGATTTTGGGTTTTTTTTTTTTGAAAAATGGATTTTGGGTTAGTTTGTTTTGCCTCTGCCTCAAAACTTTTCAGTTTCTGGCTCATTGTTGTATTCATTACTGTGTTAGTTGATTGACACAAGTTGTGCCGATCATTGCGTGTGATATTTTTATTAGCTGTACTGTTTCTTTAGCCTTGATTAAGTTGTTTTGAGCTTCATTTTCTATTAGAGATTTGTTGGGGGTTGGTAATGCAAGCACATTATTATCAAGTGTTATTATTGGTGGAATTAGTATATCTATTAAGATCCAGGTTATCAAAACCACGTAAGTAATTTCAACACGATGTCATAACAACAATTGTTGTAATGGGTGGCATGTCTTTGTGATGTCCGCAGGTTATGTAAAGCTGCGAAATGAAGGTTGTAACTATGAGACGCAGTATATCATGAAGTGGGCTAATGATGAGCCTCCAGATAGTCGAGTGTTTTGCTCTGTTATTGGCGGATCGATTGCTAGTGAGCTGAATAGGTTAAAGTTTGAACACTTTCTCTTCCCCTTTTTGAGTTGTATACCAACAACCCTGCAATTGATCTTGAATGGGAAACAGACGTGTCAGTATTTGCAGTGCATTAATACGAGGAGTTAATTTCGCGTATCAAACAAATTTTCCAACATCTCACCTATTGTTGGGGCTTAATGTAAGCTGCAGATTGTAAATACCGAGTGCTCAGCTTCCTTATATTGCTTGCCCAGGTTTGGCAACGCTCGATCTTAATTACGTAGCCAACTCGTTTAAGTCAGGTTAGAACTCATGTCCCCATACCCACAGAGGCTGATGTCAATTGTCAAGTGGAAGATCCTGTAAATGCTAGACAATCAATTATTACCTGAAATTTTCGAAAGCAAGAGGAAATTTTGACAAGGAGTTTCAAAGTTGTAGAGGGTAAGTTAACCTTGAGGACCTGATTGAACTTTTCCATCCAATTTGAATCAACGACGACAATGAAGGACACACTTAATTTTTTGTGAAGTTTGATGGAGGAAGCTGGAAAATGCTTATGGTTGCTTACTTAAGCAAATATTAAGGCATGATGTGTACGCAAAGTTCCCCAGAAAAGGCAAAATCTAACCAAACTCGTTAGGCTGAAATAGCAGTTTAGATACAAACCTGACCAAAATTTAAAAAGGTGGCTTTTAAATTTTAATTTTCTCCTAGCATACTCTTTAGGTTGTATTGGAGCTGGAATTCATTATGTAGCACCTCACTTTTGCTGGGCCCGAACTCGATATCGACTGTGATATCCAAATCCGTGCCCTACAAGGGTGGTGTGCTACATCACTAAACAATCAAACAGTCGGTATAAATTTTTCCCTTTTGTTTTTAAAACCATAAACATAAAGCATAGAAAATCGTTAACCAAAACGTTCCACTTTCTTTTATAACCATTTGTTACAAAACAATGAAATTAACAGAAACTT
>JAOQMS010000179.1:8980866-9004997 GCA_027563885.1 Erythroxylum longipes
ATCACATATAATAGAATAAAATTTATTAAATAATTAATAATAATTTTATATAATTAATAATAAATTATATATAATTTATAAACAATTACAGAATAATTTTTTATATTTCATTAATAAAAATTTTATTAATTTTTTTTTATTATTAATTATATACGATTTTTATTAATAATATAAAAATATTATTATTAGAGTAAGGAGAAATAATATACAAATATTATTAATTATACAAAAGAGGGTTAAGGTTAAAAGAAATAATTGGTATTCAGAAAAATTTTTGAGGATATATTAGGTAGTATGTATTTATTAATTTACATTTTATCTTAAACCCTCCGAATCGGAGATTTCTTATTTTCACTGTTTAAAATGGAATGGAACGTAACATAAAATCTTCCGCTTCCATCCCATTTCGTTCTATTCTATTATAAAACTATCAATCAAACGATAGAAGTGTGTTACGTTCCATTTTATTCCATTACTAACCCTCCAATTAAACAAGCGCTTAGGTAAAGAGTACCACAAAATAGAAAATACTGAATGTGTACCTTTTTTGAAGGTTTGAATCAAGACTATACGGAGAAATGAAAGTTGTCTTTTATTTTACTTTTTCCTATAATTAATTTTCTAGTCTGAATATTTCAACTAAAAATTTTTCATTTAACTGTTTTAATATAATAGTTTTTTTAATTATAAACCTTTTGTTAACTCTATTAACCCAAAAATGTCAGTGAATGATATGCATCAAGGAATGGACCTGGAGTTCGAGGCAACGTGAAGGTGAAGGTGAAGGGAATCGCAATAATACATATAAATAAAGTTAAGCCCAATTACCTTGTTTTTCATAATTTTGAGATAAGGATAACTAATTTTAAAGTGTTCAATTTTTGAAATTTAGTGTTCAAACTTTTAAAATTTTTAATTTAGTAACCAACATTTTACAATATTAATAATTCTGATTAAAATGTTACTTTCGTTATTAATTTGCCGATTTAGCTAACCAAATCTTTATTGTTTATGACATTTAGATATTTAATTGAAAAAATAATTGTCATAGTTAGAAGAGAATTTTTTAGAGTGACACCTATATATATATATCATGAACAACTTCAAGAGGTTTTCTAAGTGCATTATAGCTTCTAAATAACTCCCTAAACATACCCTAACACAAACCGAGTATGAATGAGTATTTTCCATGCATAGATTAATCATAATGAAGCAAATACACAAAATATATGTAAATGGAGATTGTGTAGTTCTAGTATTTCTTCTTTTCAAAGTTATTTTAGGCCTTCAACCTTTAAGACTTATAGAATCAGTAAATATGTAACAATCTTTCGACCGTATAATTTATAAATCAATCTTTATCTTCATATCGAATGTAACCACATGGTTAAAAAAGTTACATATTAAATACTCGATCATAATTCTACTCAATTGAAAACCCTTAAACCATCAACATATAACCCATAAATAAAAACCAAAAAAAAGAGTTACATACAAACTCAAAAGAACTCTAAAAACAAAAAATAAAAGTCAAATATGCCTCTAAATTTTATTTTTAAAAATGACATAATATTTCGCACCATTCAATTATTTATCTCTTTATTTTACATGTCATCAACATTTTATGATTTTTGTTAACAATCTATATAAATATGTGATAATTTATTGAATCTTATAATTTTAGATTCAATAAGATTATTTGACTTTTAAGCTTATGAAAAGGATGAAAAAAGGTTTAACTAGATTTTAAGATAATTTTTACCCTTAAATTTGATTCTAAATCAATGTTATGGTTGCAATTGACTGACTGAACTTAGTTTCAAGAGACTTAACTTAATTCAAGTTGAATTAATTAAAATAATAATTTTTTTAAAAAAATAACATTATTTTTAATAATTAAAGAATGAATTATTTTATCTTTGGGCCCACGTGGTTAATGATGAGTAAGAGGAAGTGGCAAGGTTGCTTTCAGTCTGATTATTAACGAAGGTAATAAAAAGGGAAAGGCTTAAGGCTTAGGGTAGAAGAAAAAATGTAAAGTCATACAACCCCTAAATGAGTGGGACATTAGTTTACTCCCCTTTATTTCAATATTCAACACAATTATTTTTATTATTCAAAAATCAAAATAAATGCCAGAGTCAAAGCTGCTATGACAACTGCTGTAAGTATAACTAATAGTAATTTCTCCTTCCTCATCGTCAAGTTCTTGTCATGTTTTCATCGGCAACTGCCGTTTACCGAGTCTTGAGAAAAGGGTGATCCATACGACGTATCAATCATAAGAAGAAATTATTATTATTATTATTATTATTATTATTATTATTATTATTAAATCTTTTGTATAGTTTTAAAATTTATAATAATTTCATAATGCTTACAATTTTCAAATTTTTGTAAATTTTCAATTTTTTGTAAATTTAAATCACATAATTAACCTTCTTGTAAAAGGCAAAGAGAAAATTGCTTCAATAATTTAGTTCAAAATTTTGGCATAAATTTTTAAGGATTTGGAAATGAACCCTCTAAAAGGCAGGATTAGAACCAAAACTTCGCAGAACGACGTAGTACAAACCAAACGTCCCATTGATGCATTAGTGCCATTGTGTTTTTTTCCACCACAAAAAGAAATATGTCTTTCAAAAAGGTTTATGTAATGTCAACCGCTTTTGAACTCCAAAAGCATTTTTATGTCCTTGGAGTCAGGAAGAGGCACAAAAATTCTTATTCCATCTTTGTATGAGAAAAAGGAAGAAAGTTGTGTCAATAAGAAGAGAGAGAACGGGAAAATAGCTTTTTCTCTATTGGTTTCCTATCCCAAATCCCACTTGTAAAGCAGTTTATTTACAATCATCAATCATAAAACGTCCAAGGCATTAATTTACGTGCCCAGTTGCCTACACACTTTTTGTTGTCCAGCAAACGAGCGGAGCCGGAGCATATGTTTTTTTGGCAGTGCTACGACGTATATTACAGTCACAGTCACATCTCTGGGGCGGGTCCCTTTGGTCAAACATGGAATTAGAGGAAAATTTTCTCGAGAAAATTCTATGTATCGGATTCTGCGCTTGTCTCAAAGGGAAGTTTGAGTCATATTAGATTTCAGTGACCACAAATTTCTGGATCTTCAACTATAGGTTATGATTCCATTTGAAGTATTTGCTCAAATAAACCATTATTTGCGGCGTCACTGCTACTATCGCTGCTCATAGAAACACTTTGAGACGAGATTAGTATTCTTTTCACATATTTACAAGGTTTCATAATTGTTTTAGCAAAGTCAGAAATAAGTATTAGCATGTATGTTATGGAATCAATATTGAATCGGAGAATGACTTTCAACTTAGTCGCTATCCAGTAAACTACCTACCTCCTTGATACAGGGAGGATAGGAGGTCACGGTGGAGCCTGAGGTGACTTAATTGAACAACAGACTTGAGAGGCATGCGTGGCGGTGGCCGAGGGTGAAGGAAAGCAAAGATTGCGTGTCGTTGGGTGATTGAGAGGTTTAGATGGAAGAATGGCAGCGGAGGGAGTAGTAGCTGAATTTGAGAATCCTGATGATGCTGCAGTAGAGAACAGTGTCATTGGGGAAGCAGTGACCTGACCATGCATTTGCCATGTCCAGTTTGTGAGTCCATGTGAAGAACCCAATTCAATCCTTTTATCTGTTGCTCTTGCCTGCCAAAATTTCTAAGTCAGAATATTACAAACCAAAACGTGGGCTTTTCAAGGCCAAACAAATACAAGTTTTGGCAGATACATGTCATTTTATCAAGAGCTGTTAAACAATGTAGAAAAAAAAAATTTGTTGATGTTATGTATCATAAATTAGTAGCAATTAACAAACAACACATAACACTGATCGACCATTTTAAGTCCCTTATGTTCTTTCTCTAAAAACTTAAAAAGTTGAATAAAAATATATGTTTCCATGGAATATATATTATTCCAACGGTTGAAAGGTCAGAGTGACAAATCACGAGTGGATTCAGCGGCTAATTTCAGCAGAAAAATACAGGATCCTTTAAATTTACACACGGACACAGCAACATGTCAATACCTCAATGGGAGAGAAACTAGGATATAAGCCATTCCAGCACATATGGTGATCAGATTTCCTCACTAGCCCTTTGCCCTTTGAAAGGTTGATCAACCATTATTGGAATCATTGAGTTCTCCATCTGCAAAGTCAGATCGTGTAGAACATAACATCAGTAAATGGAATAAGCATAAGATACATTATTACAAACTAGCAAGAAATGGAGAAAACAAACAGAGCCATGCTCGTAGTTTGAAGAACACACACATTTTTACCTATTACTTTGCCTAATACCAAGTGTCATCATCATCCACAGAAAAAGGGCAGTTGATTTGCTATTAAAAAGTCAAGTAATGCTCCAAACTTACAATAATCAAGAAGAAACATGAACACTTAAACATTGAAAGGACATAAATTACCCTTGAACTCCCACTGAGTACAGAATAGGGGATTGAATTGAATTGTAGATACCCTTCATTTTCCTCGGAGCCATTGCTAATAGAAGTAGATATTCCCAAATTTAGATCAAGGTTGTGGTCACCACCTGAATCAGAAAACCATTACCAAACTCGGATCAATTAACTCAGGGAAAGACTTCAGTTATGATTTCTTCAGAATCCTGCCGAATACAACAACACAAATAGCAGCAAACATAAATCACAATACCTTCCTTACTGGCCTCAGATATCTTCTCCCCCGCATACGAACTTGGCTCAAAGTTTGTTACTGCTTCCCTTCCATGACATTTGATAGCAGCTTTGTCATAAGCCCTGGTTTCCAGAAAATCAAAAGTTGATGCATGCCTATTGAGGTTGAGAATTCAGGGTAATAAATTCAGTATCAGTAGACTGTAAATCATGATCACTAAGACCTTGCAGCTTCTACTTCACTGTCGAATAGCCCAAGGTAAATATACCTGCAAGCAAGCATCGTAATCTCCATGATGAAAATACCACTGCCAGTCGTATCTTCTTTGCAAAAATATACTGTGATATTTTTAGATTTATTTATTTATTTGGGTTACAAGGATATTACAAAACTGAGCACTTTTTTTATTGGTTTGAAGCAGCATACACACAAATGCAGAAACACGCTTTATATACGTTCGAGTATAATATAAATTGAACAAGAAATTCATAAAGTAGTTCCTCACTTTTTTCCGAGAAACTGACCCATTCTAGCTTCCCATCGGCCACATTTGTGCAAGGTTACCCCTCGATATTTTGAGCTCCCTCTTGAAAAACCAGTACTCTGTCGCCGAAGAATGTGCACAAATTCTTCCTTGGAGAGATTCTTCATCTGCAAATATATCCGATTAAGAAAGAAGCCAAGTTCAGAAAATGCTTGAATAATAATTTGCTTAACGTAGGTGTCATTTGCAATGACCAACCTGCTTCAAATCCTCGTCATAATCACTAAGGCTAAAATTGATATCAGCATCAACACCTCTGAACGTGACAGCAGCTCTATCGTAGGCTCTGGATTTCGGAAATAAAAAGGGTAAGGAGAAAAAAGTATGGAGTTAATTAAATTAACAAAAAGCAACAAATAAAAACGAAAATTTGAGAAAAAAAATATGAAGGAAGAAAACCATCCTTATTTTATCGTCCAGGAACTGTTCAACATATGTAGTAAATAGATGCACTCACCTAGCGGCAGCATGGGCGGTATCAAATCCACCTAATAAATCCGACATCATGTTAATATTTATAAAACCAACGGATAACGAAACAAGTTGGAATTTGAGGATTCGCAGCAAACGACATCCTCTTGCCGATGTAAAATTGAAAATAAATTAAAGATGTAAATCCTGAAAAACAGAGGGCAATTCATCGTACCCAGGTAGACCTGTTTCCCGCAATCCCTGCACATAAAAGAGTATATAATTAGCCGTTAGACACGTACCTTACAATAAATCAACCAAACATTTCGTAAAATTTTCGCTAAAATACGAGGTCCGGATAACAAAGGAATGACCAATGGCAACTAGGACTTATGCAATCAAAAACAAAAGACTAGGAAAAGAAAAAAGAAAAAAGAAGAATAGTACCAGATATGAGACTCCCATCGCCCAGTCCTTCTATAGAACGTGACCCCTCTGTACTGTGAACTCCTAGACCTAGGCCCTCTCCTACTCTTCTTCACCTGCTGTGTCTGTGACGCTTGCTGCATCACACGTACCTCTCCGCCTCCAGCAATCTGTTTCTGCCTCCCAAACGAGAGATCCATGGAGTTTCCAGAAACTCCATAATCAACGCCTCGCACATTTTTTCCGTTGTTTACCGGAAAAAACTCCTTCGTCACTAGGCCGTCGTTTTCCTTCTCATTTTCATTTTCTCCGCCTCCGACCTTCAATATATCAAAGCTGAAGGTGTATGCATCACTGCGATTGCTGTTATCGGCATCCGCGGCGCGTGTGGAACACGAGTCGTCATTGCTGGATGCGTCCACATTGACGACTGATGAATTGGAGGTTCCCGATCCTTCGTGATGAGAATACTGGCGATTCCGGTACTTCTCCAGTAAAGCTAGTGAGTCTGAGTTTTGACTCGACTCGGCCGATTCGATAAGATCCAACATTACTAACTACCTTAGCTCTCACAACTCTACGCTACTCTCCTCTTTCTTCTAGTACTTTCTTTTACAGCTCAATATTAGAAGCTAATTTATCAGAAAAATAACCACAGTATTGAGCATCGAAGGAAATGATCTTTTTAGATGAATAGAAATCAAACGGCTGAGAATTGATCGGATCGAAGATTAAGAAACAAAACAAGAGAAAACACCTTGTGAAATGTAGAGAAGCAAAGCTTCCAAGAAAAGGAAAACAAACAGGTAGAGACAGTTAACAAAAATCGAAACTCCAGAATAGGAAACGGAGGCTACTGTGTTGCTGGAAACAGCCGGAGATACTTCACGGTCACCAGATAATAAGTACTTAAGCTAAACAAGCTCAAAATAAGTCAACGACGTGATGTAGAAAGATGAAACTATGAAGTTCAGACGCATTTCGTCAAGTAGTCGGCGATGAGTTTGTGGACACAGTCGCAGTCATCGCCGATGACAGCACAGAGATCGGGTACAGAGTGAAAATCTCCTTCTATTTTTGTTTTTTAATTAGAGAGAGTAAGATGGGACGTGTGAGGGAACATTTCGGACTGAATCAAGGACTAAGGAGGGCACTGGAATATATATATAAACATTTTCTAGCTTGAAAGCACACTGATTACCGGCTTGACTGGTCACATGATTTTTTTATATTTTTAATTAATATTTGTTTAATTTCTGAAATCCGAAACTGCCGTCAACCGTAACTAACCAACCCGTGAATAAGCAAAAGCAAAGCAATACTTTGTATTAAAATAAGGAAAAAGGTTTTTTTTTTTTTTGCAGAAATCTACAATTTTTTGAAATCCATTTATTTATGAGCATTTATTTTTATAATAGTTGTGTATTGAAGGCGGAAAACGAATGCGGACATTGAAGATAAATTAAAACGTATATTATAGTTGGAGGGAAAGGTTGAATGGTTGCTCTCAACATAAAAACGGGTGTACCAATTTTGCTTCAATTTGATGTGGACCATGGTTACACAATTAGGTGAGACCTTGTTCTGTTCTTGTCCGCATAATTAAATGTTCTTTTACAACCCAATTTTTCTAGCAATGCGTTCAATCTCATGTTGTTCATATTTTCTTCACCTTCTCAAATTTGCAACATTTTGACGATTCATTTTTAATATGTTTTCATATCATATACTTTATGCTAAATTACTTTTTTAATAAATAGAGAAGTTATTTCTTTTTATTTAACAATATTTTAAATTTTTATTTCTTTTAAAAGGAAGTATAAGAAAATAATTCAATTATAATATTTATATCTATCTTAAAAATATTTTCCGTTTAAAAATGTTTGATTCATAATAATTGGATCCTCGTAACTTGGTTCATTTTATATAAACTAAAACTATAAACTAGATAAATTCTAAAAAAGATTATGAATAGACTTCTTATTTAAAATTGAAATATATTTTGAATTTGTTCATTTATATGAATATAAATTCTCTTTTAAAGTTACGTCATGACAAAAAGATATATGTATAAATTATTATTTAAGCATTATAAAAAAATTGAGCAAGCAATTATCACTTTTATTCCTTCATGGAAAAAGATAATTTAGATTTGGATTAGTTGGACATGAAATTAACTCTTTAATATATTTATAAAAAATGTAAAAATTGAGTCTAAATTGAGTCCAAATTAATAAATTAAATAAGAGTTTATAAAATTTAAATCGAACAAACTAATTCAAATACAATAATATTATTTTATTTAATAATTAAATTTTAATTAATTAAAAATATTATTTTCCAAATTCTATTAAATAAAATGATCAAGATGAGCTTTGGAGAATAAAATACTCAAAAGTAATAATAAAATACTTAAATTTTTAATTTTTTTCAATTCTAACCCGACGTTAGTATTTCAATTTTTCCCTTCATTTTTCAGTTTGTTCTCTTGATGCCCTCATCCTTTAATTTTCAGATTATACAGCCATGATGCCCTCATGTAGAGGGTATCAAGAGAATAAACTGAAAACGAAGAGCTTGTTATTATAGTATGCTGCAATGCGAGAGTAGTTTGGGGCGAGGGAAGAATAAATTAGAAAACAAAAGGCCAAGGGAATGGAAAGAACAAATAGATAACGAAGGTTGAGGCTGTGTAAACTGATTTAGAGATTTCATTTTTAACAATGACGTTGTTTCATTAATCTTCATTGTTGTGTTAACTTTGACTGACGTGTATTAATAGTTAAGATTTTTGAAAAACATGAAAAGCAACGTCAACAAACTTAACGTAAACATTAACGTCAGACTAAAATTGAAAATTTTTGAAGGTTTTAACATTTTATTGCCATTTTTTGAAGTTCGGTTAGATTTGAAAAAAATTGAAAGTTTGATAATTTTATTGTTACTTTTTGAAGTTCGAGTTATAATTGCAAAATTGAAAAAGTTTATTACGATCTCATCATAAATTCATTTCAATTTATATTTATCACATGGGCTTTATTATATACATATGAATATATATATAAGATAAAGAATGTCTTTAAGTAATTATGTTACTGACTACAACTAACCGATTGGTTGTAGGGCATAAATCAATAATCTCCCACTTGCATTAAGCCAATTGTTTAATTATCTTATATCATATCTCTACATGAAAATCATGCTACTATTGGAATAATGGTTTAATGAGAGAATTCTGCAAGATCTTATACAGTGAGAGCACTTGCTTAAATCTTCCAATTTTCATATTAATTATCAAAATAATTAAAAGAAATTGCCTAAGTACATACTCAAATCTTTAATGAGATCTTAGCTCCTTTTGCATTCCTGAAAGCTCTAATGTTCTACAGTATATTACTATATGAATATTGCAAGAAACTATGCTGAGTTCATTAAAAAACTTATGATCTTAATTAGGATTTACTTCTAAACTTAATATCCTTATAACTTTGAACTAAAATATCAACTCATATATAGAATAATGGATATCTTTAATACTTCACAACTATAAAATATCTCAAATACGAAACACCTTTTATTACATTATCTATGTACATGGATTAGAATACATAAACAACTCCCAATCAATCTATATAGATCTATGTCTCATAATTAAATTGTTACCTTTTTATATCCAATATGAATTGTTCTCATACAATTATATTTTCAACAATTAAAAATACAAATTATTGTTCTCTTTATAAGCAATATGTCTCTACGTACTCCCATTAACCTTCTTGTAGACATGATAAATTTAATATCATCTCTAAAACAAACTCTTTGAATTCATTATGAAAGTCTTTCAACGTCTCGTAGCCTTTCAACTATACATCAAATGTATCAATAAAGGTACTAGTTCTAATTAGATGTATTGTCATGAGATTTAAACTTTTCCAATTTCATATTACTCTCACTACTTATCTTGAGAACCATTCTCCTATAAGTGTTCATTGATATAAACAATTTGTTCAATGAGTACGTAAGATTATACCCAAAATTTTGGATATCTCATGACCTTATATTATCTAATCTAATTCTAAACTTAGTGGATAGTATATGCCTCAACTAAGTATCATGTCCTGGGATCTTATTGTGAAGATACTCACCAGGGAATCTCATTCCTTATAGTTAACCAAAATTTTATATCTCTCATCAAAGTGATTTAGCATTCTCAATACTTAATTTCTACTTAGATTTAAATAATTTAAACTTTTCTAAATTTTAAAGCAATATTTTATTTAATAAATATGTCCATATCATATAAAGTCATTAGTAATATAATGAAATACAAGTATCATCCTTTTATGAATTGTTATTAAATCTAATACATCACTTGTATAAGATTTAACAATTTAATATCATCGTCATTCTTTTACCAAAGATTGATTTAGTTATTCTTCAACTTAGAAAGTTTTATATGATTCATAATCAAAAGAATACATATATCTTTATATGTGACTTTGTAATTCTCATCATGTTGATTTAACCAATATGGTAGAAATGATAGTATTAGTTATCCAACTTTGTATTCTTGCCACTTATATTAAACATAAGTTTACTTTGGTCCATTTCATCCAAACTATTTATGTAAACTTTGATCAACTACTTTCACTTAATAAGGAAACTTGGATCAACTACTTTCACTCACAAATCTATTTCTTACCTTGCCTTAAATATTGTAATAATGTTGAATATAAATTAAATATTAAATACTCATAAGCATGAACTAGAAATATATGATTTCTGTCATATTTTATATAGGTAAAAAAAGCCATGCAATCATTTTTTCCAATAATAAATATTATCATTCTATAGTAAATGCCTTCAATTCTAGTCCGCATTTATGCTTTTAGTAGGCTAAAATGAGTAGAACAATTCAATCAAGGTACTATACCTTTTAGCTCTACTTCATACAACCTCTTGCATTATGCTTATCATGGTACTGACATACATATTAAATGCTATTATCAAAGTTTATGGGAAATTAGTTAACTCAAAATAATCGCGTACTTTATCATCTATTTGATGTTAATATATCTCTAAGACTTTGTCACCAAATCCTTTATAGGGAGTAATAGCAAAATTTTATAATGGACATACAATTTTTCTATCAAACTTTGAGAACTCTTCTCAAACTTAAAATATGTACAAAATTAGTTCACCGATTTAGTATCAACTATTCTAAACAAGGTAAATTTTATTCAGAACAAATATAGAAGTAAGAAAAACAAGTAATTGATTATATGTTATGACTAGTAAATAAGATCAGGACTCTAATCATATATTTAGTTACACTATTTTATTCAAAATAATAGACATCATTACTATTTGGAAATATTACTCTAATCTCTCTAGTGGGCTAGGATTCCATTCATATTTAGTTAATCTTGAGTTTTCTCAACAAATTAAGTTAGGTAGATAAAAACTTTATCAATTATATCTCATGTGACTCCTAAATTTGTTAGGTGATAACTCTTGCCAAAATACATCTTATATGTTATTCCTAACCTTAACTCTAAATTTATATGATCATGAGTTACTCATCCAAATCATACAAATTTAGCTAAGGAGGACCTATTAATTGAAGACAAAACATATTTGGGTTAAAGGAGTCTTAAGTCACTTAACAAGTCTTACAATAAACAAAACTATGGTTTTATTCTCAAATAATAAAAAGCAACACGTTCTCAATGTATACTTAATATTTTCGCGATGAATTTAATTTAAATAGTCTCATCAAACACAAAATTACATGTAATAATATCACAAATATAAAATATGCAATTTAAATGCATCCAATATATAACTATCAAACTTTGTTTAATTCTAGTTATTAACCTTCATAATCTTAAATAATATATCTAACTCTTTGGATCATTAAATTATATTAAAATCATTGATTCCTAAATGAATTAAATTCCTATTTCAAATAGAAATTTAATTTGATTTGAAAACAAATTTTCAAGTTTAATTAGAAACTATTTCCAATTATCTTGACTTCTTTAATTAAAATTTAATTGAAAATAATTTTCAATAAATTTCTTACTATAAATTATAACTTTAAAACTCCTTTTTAAAAGTTAACAAGTAAGATATTCTAATCCAATTAAAAAACTATTTTTAATCTAATTAGAAAATAATTTTCCTTAATTAGAAAATAATTTTCTAACATTGAAAAGAAACCACTTTCAGAATTAAATAAAATGCTTTTAAATTTAATTTAGAAAGTCATTTATATTATTTATTTAGAGATTAATTTATTAATTAATTACAAAATCTTTCTTTAATAAATTAGAAAACAAAATTTGAAAATTATTAAAGAAAGCTTATTTTTATCAATTAATAAATAAAAACACCTTTTAATTAAGATTTTTTTAGTAAATCAAGAAACCGATTATTCATAAATGAAGAAATGATTTCTACATAAATATAATAATAATTCTATAAATAAATACAATTATTTAATTTATTTTAATCAAAATTGAAATAAATAAATTTAATTAAGAAGAACATTTTTTAATTACTTAAGAAAATATTTTTCTTAATTTTAAGGATTTTAATTAATTTATTTTCATCTAATTAAAATGTAATTAATTTTATTCTAGAGTAATTTTTTAAAATTTTAGTTACGAATCAATTAATTATTAATCTCAATGAAATTAAGAAAATAATTATTTTAATTTTGAAATTATGATCTCATCTAAACACCAATAACAATACCTAGTATAAATTTCACTTAGGTGTGGAGTTTGGAAAAGTCTAGTAATATGCAGCCTTACCCCTAACTAGTAGAGAAGTTGTTTTCAAATGATCCACATAAAATAGGAAGGAAGGAAAAATCAAATAAATATATAATAAAGAATAACGAACTAATAAATAGCAGTAATTAAAATGATAATAAAATAAATAAATAGAAATATATATAATAAAATGGTTTAAAATGATTTTAAAAAGCATAAATAAATAAATACAAATAATAATGATAAATAACATAATAAAATAAAATAAAATAAAAATAACTAGAAAGATAAATAAATAAATAAATAAATCTAATACTAATATTCATAATAATACGATAATCATTAACATAATAATAATAATAAGAAAATGAATATTAATAACATATATGAAAAGATAATAGTTTTAAACCTTTGCTTGATTTTAATTATTAATTTAATTTAATAATTATACTCTTTAAAAAATTAAACTAAATTCTACAGCATCCCTAATAAAAACAATCATTTGAAAACATTTTTAAAAACATTTTTTCAAATTTATTACAAAGTTAAACCAATTCAATCTCTATTAAATAGATCTAATTTAAAATAAAGCTTAAAAACATATAACAGTAAAATGAAAATTGTGTGGGAATTGTATGCAGTGCCGGCCCTGGGCAGTGGCAGGCAGGGCACCTGCCCAGGGCCCATAGAAAAAAAAGGGCCCCCTTGGAATTCTAGACCACTTGACCCGTATTATATATTAGCTAGATAGATAAAATATATATGTATATATAGCCACCGCCTAGTACCCCATAATAAGTAGCTGCTAAGGATATTACATCTCTGACTCTGATAAACAATCATTGAATCATTATTATTCTACATATGCTACTTCGTTTTATTATTCTACATATGCAAAAGTGGTCTAGAATTAAACATCTGCATTTGCATATCATGATTTATAGTTTCACTTATAGTTGTTGCTGCATTTCAATTTATGTTCGAGTCAGAGAATTTAATAATTTACATACAAGCACATCATCCTCTTAATTCTTTAATTGATCTCATTTATCAGGAACTGATTGTAATCCATGATGTGTATAAATATTGCTACATTATTTTTGTAAGGGATAAAATCTTCAAAGTAATTCAATCCATGACATGCTTGAGGACAAATTAACACTGATATGAGAGCATTTTTCTTGTTACGAGCGCTTCCTAATGTGAACAAAAAATTTCTTTCTTTTCTTCTCTCTGTATATGTATTTGTTAATGCAATTCTTTTAGTGTTTTGCAGTCTAATATTATTGTTTGATTGCTACTATTATTATTTTGTTATTACTATTACTATTTTTAGTAGTTTTATTGATAATGATATTTGTAAGATATTATTAGAAGATATTATGATTATTTAATATTTGGTTGAATATGTAGACTTATAAATTGAGTCATTTATGTTTCATACAAACATTTACACTTTAAATTTACATATTTGTATATTATGGATTTATTGGGACCTTTCTTTTTATTTCACCTAGAGCTTATAAAACGATAAGAACGGTCCTAATTATATGACATATGTACTGCATGCGTCAGAGCATTTTCTGTGAGGTGCGTACATTGCACACACCAGCAGTGTCTGTTCATAAATGCTTCGTCCTTACATTGACATATGCCCCATCGTTTTTGGATCTAGTGTTTTCTCTGTGTTCCGTTGCTGGCACTCGCCTTTGTGCTTCTTTTGTTGGATTTCCTCCAAACTACTCACTGCTTCTCCTCTTCTAGATGTCTTACTTCTCTTTTGGGCGATTACTCCCGTCATCTTTTGGGCAATTTTTGCCTTTCACCAGTGGCAAGATAGCCAGTCTGTTCGTCGCTTTTAGCTGTAGAGAAGCAACTTTACTAGCGACTAGCACCGCCTCCAGTGGAGACCTATTATTAAGACAAATAACCAAATACAATCACACATACACATACTAGATTTTGATATAAGGGGACATGCATATGATTTTGACAAAAGACAACGCAAATCTAGAAACAATGTACACGCATATTAGAAATCCACGACCTAGCTAAAGGGTATGCAATTTAATTTTTCATATCCATAAAATATGTGGGAGGCATATTCTGTTTCTAGAAACAATGAATATATTAGAGGCAAAATAATTACAAAAAGTGAGCAGAACAAGTGTGAGGTATGTTGATTAGGTTCCAAAAAGCTTAGACAAAGATGGGCGAGGTGTAGTTTTTAGAAAACTCAAAACAAAGTAATTAGTTTTAATTTTCAGCCTTAATTTTATAAATCAATAACAATAAAAAAATTTAATCAAATTATAGAATTATAAGTCTACTTTAATACCATTCATTACAACAAGGTAAACATTTAACTACTTTTTTTTGCTACATTTTAAAAATCGTCGCTAAAAGTAACCATTTGACGACGCTTTTGAAAATCGTTACTAAAAGCAAACCTTTAGCGATGATTTAGAAAATCGTCACTAAAGGATTCACATTTAGTGACCATGATAAAAAATCGTCACCAAAGGATTCATATTTATTAACGATTTTCAAAAGCGTTGCCAAATGGTTACGAAATTAGTGTGGAACCTTCGGTGACAATTTTTGAAAATCGTCACTAAAAGGTTGACATTTGATGACAATTTTTAAAAATCGCCATTAAAAAGACTTTTGGTGACGATTTTAGAAAATTGTCACCAAAGGTTCCACACTAATTTGGTACACATTTGCTGACCATTTTCTGAAATCGTCACCAAAGGGTTTACATTTGGTGACGATTTTACAAAATAGTCACTAAATGTGGATCCTTTGGTGACGATTTTCTAAATCGTTGCTAAAGGCTTGCTTTTAGTGACAATGTTTAAAAGCGTCGCCAAATGGTTACAAAATTAGTGTGGAACTTTGTTGACATTTAGTAACAATTTTCAAAAATCGTCACTAAAAAGACTTTTGGTGACGATTCTAGAAAATTTTCACCAAAGGTTCCACACTAATTTGATACACATTTGGTGACCATTTTCCAAAATCATCACCAAAGGGTTCACATTTTGTGACTATTTTAGAAAACCGTCACTAAATGTGGACCTTTGGTAACTATTTTGGAAATCATCACTAAAGACTTACTTTTAGTGACGACCTTTAGCGATGATTTTCAAAATTGTCACCAAATGTTGCAGAATTTAAAAAGAAAAAGAAAAATGAATAAATGACGTCGTTTTCGATTCTTTTTAATGCAAAGAACCTAACCCCCTTCCTGCCCTAATTATTTCGGTCTCTCTTGCGCGTTTGCTCTTTATTTCTTCTCCATTCACCATCTTTTTATCTTCTTCATTTTTGAGTCCACCATGTTCTATTGTCTGCTTCCATCTACTCTGGTGAATTGTCAGTGGAGGTAAGTTTTTGAATATTTGTTCTTGAGTTTTTTTTTCTACTTGCATTATTGGTGTTAAATGCTTTGATGTTGGAAGGTTTTTTCGATTTTTTTGAGTTGTTTGCATTTATTTGGACTATTAATGGTTGAATTTTAGTTTCAACGTGTTAATGTTGGTGAATAAAGGGAAAAGACACAATTTTTTTAGTTAGTTTCAAATGAACTTATCACGCGTATAAAGTGTTCGAAGAAAGTTGTCTTAGGGTTATGTTAAAGTGTTTATTAACAAAAGAAATGCTTACAGGACAAGGTAATCATTTCTGTTTTGCCATATAGTATACATCACAATAGTTATTAGTAGGTAAAGTAATATTAGGTAAAGTAATGGGAGGAAAACGTAAACGAAATGAAAAGAAAACGACAAATTTTATGCAATGTAGGAAATTTAGGACTTTATAGGCGACAGTCTTTTAGGTAAGTCCCTTATTTGGATTGTTAATTATTTGTTGAATTTGATTGTAAATGCTGAAAATGGTTCCTTCTTTCCTGTTTATGCAAGATATTACAGGATTTAATCTAATGGCAGTTCTACAAGTTTTGTATGGTTCGAGTGTTTACATAAATTCGTTGTTTCTTTTTCGATGATCTTCTCCATCAATTTGCATTTAATCTCCATAACTGCAATCCTTTTCACTTTCGAAGTCACCTCTTTTAATTCAAGGGGGAAATAAAGAGTTCTTATTTACCTGAAAGCCTTTTGGTTTTCCTAAGGTCAGGTAGTTACTTTTCTTTTTGTCAAAGAATTGATGCATACAAGGATACTTTCTACCTAGTACTGAGAGCATAACTTGCCATATAGAATGTATCTTCCCTTTTAGTGTCAGCTATCTTAGTTCCTGCAAAAGGATTTCTAATTGCTGCTTTATGCCAAATCATGGTTAGATGAATAAGTTATGCTGATAGTTGAACAGAAAATTTTTTCGAATTAATTAGTAATTACTTGTACTACAGTTTGTGGATCTTCAAAAATGTATTATTTGATATTTCTAAATTCATGTTTTTGTTATTATCTTAGGGATAGATCGCATATGTCTATGCTAACTGTTTGTCTATGTTGTTATGATCATGTTCTTTAAAATTTACAAACTGTCTTGTTTATGCAGTTACATGAGCAAAAACACTTAACAAGTATATGCTCTAACACATTTGGTGGAGATCAAATCGCTGGAGGTTCTAGTCACTTTTCTTTCTTATATGATCGTATGTAATTGCTCTCATCGACATGGATAAATCTACCTAGTCGTCCTAGTTACGATTCAATTTTTTTTATCTCAACATTTATAATTTGTAAAGTAGTCTTTGCATTTATTCTTTTGTCTATAAGAATTGTTAAAGTTGTAATTAAAATCTTGTATACGAAGAATATTATTTTTATTAGTATAATTTAATGATATTTTATTTTTTTATACAATGTTTTAAATTATCAATTTTTTTGTATAATATATTAAAAATAAAGTAAATAATATATATAATAATATGGATTAAAAATGTTATAAATAATTATAATTAACATGATATAATATTTTGCTAAAACATATATTAAAATTTGACCACATTTTATAAAATATAGCTAAAAACATTTGGCTATGTTTTAAAAAACATAGGTAAAACTTTTTAGCTACTTTTTCATACATGTATCTAAAAACCTTTGGTTACGTTTTTTAAAACATAGCTAAAAACTTTTGGCTATGTTTTTGGAAACGTAGCTGAAAATTTTTTGCTACTTTTCCTAATTTTTAGTTAATAATTTTTAGCTACGAAATCCAAGCATAGCCAAAATGTTTTGATGACGATTTTCTAAAACGTTGCTAATAGTTTTTAGCTACGAAAATAAAGCGTAGGAGAAAACTATTAGCGATGATTAGCGAAAAACGTCGCCTATAGTTTTTAGTTATGGGAATTTGACGACATTTTTTGCGACGAATATAAATCGTTGTTAATTATTATTAGTGACGATTTTGGAAGTTTTGATGACAAATTTTTTGGTAGCCAAATGTAGTTTATGTTGTAGTGATTATTGAGTAATTGTGATAGAATCTAATCTTGCATATAGCAGAATAATAATGAAAGTTTTTTCATTTTGATTTGTCTAAAGTCAATATCACTAAAAAATTTTAAAATGATTAACACATAAATTATAATAAAATATGAATCATAATTCGTACTTAATTCTTAAGCTTAATCAATTGACTCGTCTCAAGCATTGCAACCGTATAAGTGTTTGGTCTCTAAAAGTATTCACATAATATGTTAAGACAGCTCTGCAACTGTTACAAAGAAGGTTAGGCAAGGACTCCTGGCTCTCTTAGACCTTAAACCTATTTATAATATGTTTTTGATATTTTAGTAATCTAATTGAAATTACATTTTAATTTCAATTAAACTTTAATTAGAATTACAAATACTTCTAACTAAATACCAATTATGTCCAAATATAACATAATATCTCATATTAATCCTTATTTATTAAATATCTCATATTTAATCATAAAGTTTCTTAAACTTTACAATAAAGTCTAACTTAATTAAAGTACTTTTCTTTCTTTAACTCGTTCTTTGAGTATGAGTCATTGAGTTCTCAAATATGTTGATAATTGATATAAATTATAATCCTAAATCATATTTATGATTAAATAAATTAAAATTTTAATTTATCTTTAATTTCCTGTTAAAAAAATCTATAGAGATTGACGTCTATCAACGCATCATGACCATCTAAATATTTAGGAATGTCAAATTGATTTTGACTAACTTTTTTCATGCATAATTTTTTCATATAATTTATTCTTTTCATCATATAATATTTTGATTAGACATAGAGCATGAAATTAATATCTACTCTATATGAGTCAATTTATGTTAGTTCTATACCATCAGTAATTAAACTAATTAATAACATTTGAAAATTATTTTCAAATTGTCATTCTAGCCTGCCTAATGATTTCTTGTTTCAATACTAATTAAGAACAACAGAACATTCTTCCTAATCACGTTAAAGAGATAAATCATGTATTTATCTCTCAACTACCTTCCTACTATATCTAATGACTATTGACTGAGTTATCATTGACAAGAATATGTCATAAAAAGTATCAAAACATAACAATACTATATGAGATAACTTTAGAGATCGCAAGTTAAATAATCACTTATATAATCATCATAATGAAAATTTCTATAAATATATGAGTAATGTTTCAAATGAAATTCTCATACATGATCTCCTTATTGAACTTTTTCTCCAATAAGTTCCCACTCATTTGTTACATGATCTCCTTATTGAACTTTTTCTCCAATAAGTTCCCACTCATTTGTTTAATTATCTCTATATTTTAGTCTATGAGATCGACTGTTTTTTTATAAACAAAAAAAAACATAACGTGTATTAGTCTTTTTATTCTCTATTAATGTCTTATCGTAATAGAATAATAGCTAGAAACAATGTAAAGATAATACATAAATGCAATATTAATTTCATAATTATAATCTTAACTTAAGATAAAAAATATATTTAAATAATTATGTCACTAAATTACAAGCAATTGATTGATTGTAAAGTATAACCCAACAATACAAATCAAACCAAACTTATGCATGGTAAACATTGTGTTAATTAAGCCTTCGAACACAAAACTACTGGTGTGCATCACCTGGTGTATTATCTTGTTGGTTTAATTTGGCATGGTAGGAGTTGAGTTTTCTCTGAGAGAGCAATTAAAAGAAAATGTGTGTAGAAAGTTACAAAATTCATTATGCTAATGAAAACGGGTGAATGAAAATGGTTGTGGGGGCACATGGTTGCAACCAGGTAATAAAGTTTGTCCTGAAATCCGACGGTCTCGGTGAGCTCATACGGTCTCAGATTGTCCTAGTCAAGTATTTAATAATTGGTTTTGGGACATTTCCATTTTAAGACATATCAAACTACGTTGAAAATATGACGAAATTGAATCGTACAAAATGCACCGAAGCATATGATTTTCATGGAAATTTAAGCACATCCTCGCAAATCACGAGGTAGTTAAAGAAACGCGGACTTCGTATCCTAGGACGAGAAGTTACCACGTTTCATTTTGTTTAATGATTCCAAGAAAACTTTAGAGGCGGGCAATTTTTGACCAAGTGTCCTGTCAAATCTAAAGTCATAACATCAAAATCTAGAAGACTATTCCTAAAGCGATTTGTTGACCTACACTCAAAATTCCGATTTGTTTGTTTTCAAACTCGTTCACGACGTCTATCTTTTTCTTTTTCTTTTAAGAAAAAAGGGGAGATATTATTATTTTATAAAGGAAAAAGACATAAATTAATATTTTAGAAAATCATCAAAGAGAGGTAAATAAATGTTTGTTATTGAACAAGAATGATGGGAGTAGACCCAACCAAACATTTATTGAACAGGAAATCATAAAACAACTTGATTAAGAAAAAACAAACATGCATGATATTAGCGTCCTTTTTCTTTTGTGGATTTGTTGTGATCTGTCTTTACTCTTATTATTAGTACTTGCCTCCTAAGGCAAGCTTCCAACCTTAACATCTTAATTTTGGGTAAAACACCAAAAGTTTCAATTTTGGTAATTTAAGAGGCAACCACCAGTCGATTGCAAAAGGTCACCACATAAGCTGTTCCTCTTCCATGCCTTTGACGGACCACGACTAAAAAACCATAAAAAGAAATGAAAGCAAACAATCTCTTGAGTCTTGACGGACGGTATTTAATTGATAACAATTATGAGAGGCAGAGTCAGGGTTGGGTATATTATACTGTCGGCAGCAGTGGGTGTACGAGGTTTTCAACCACTTTGTCACGTGGCCTCTTCATATCCATTCGTCAAACACATTTTATTTTTTATTTTTCTTATTATTTATTTCAACTGTCAATGCCCAGGATAATGAAAGCATGGTGGCATGCAGTTCTCTAAAATTACACACATGTCCTTTGCCCCTACTCGTGAGTAAACTCACCTCCTGTTTTGTGGAACGACAGGGCTGAGGTCATGTCAAAGTTAGACTGTCAATCCTGGCCACTGGATGCGGTGTCAGTGAGATTCATATTATAACCAAAGTTTAGATATGCTAAAACAACAAAGAATGAAACACTTCGAGAGGATGATTAAGAAAAAAATAATCCTAGAATGTCGAGATTCATTACAATCCATGTTTATTTAATATGGTGTCACCAGGGATTAGTTTATTGTTTAAGGATCTGGTTCATTTAGATTGAGAGCCTAATCAGGTTCAAAGAGGCACCACCAGACCTTGTTTACTACATAAAGTCAAGCCAAAGACTAGAAACCAAACCATTTTTTAGTGACAGAACATTTGAGAAGAAGAAAAAGTGGCACCAAAGTTTCTAAAGTTGTACAAAATATCATAAACTAAAGAAAGAAACCTTAAAAACAACTACAAACTTTGGCTTTTTTCTCCAATCATTTTTCCTTTAGTTTAAGAAACCTATAACAGAAGGGTACACCTAATGTAAAAACTTTTCACTCTTTTCTATGATTTCAATAGAAAGCTGTCGTCCAAGCCTCCGGTTTTGAGCAATCACGTGTAAAATCGATAGTATACCTAATGTAAAATATTCATATTGGTCTCGAAAATGACATGCACACCCTGTTAAATAATTCACAAGTTATGTAGAAAAGGATGGGAAAGCAAAATTTAAAGAATTATATAGCGTAATTATAAGCTAAGAAACAAACAATTCTATACTTCCAAAACATCCTTCTCGGTCCCGATAATTCTTTCATCTTGACAGCAGTATCTCAACTTCTTTCATTTCCTTCCAAGCCCTAAATTATCACCTTAAAGAATCTTACAGATAGATAAAACTACTAAAGACAAGGAGTTTAAACATTATTATTTGTGGCCACCTCTTTGTCTTTTAACAAGTGATTGGACATTGACCGATATACTAATACTGATATCAGCTTCCAATAACGGATATACAAAAGGAAACCGCAAAATAAAGAAGACGCAATTCATACCTTCGATATCTTCGTCAACATATATGCAACATCTACAATCATTCTATGGCTATAACCAATGCAATTCACTTCTTAATTTGCTTCAATCAGCCACTAGAAACGTTTCTAACTCTCAAGTAAGTTCCTTCTCTTTTGTAATAATGTGGTGTGTAAACAATTACCTGCCTTATTACAGATGCACTTACAGATACGTAATTGTTATATTTTTTCTTTGAACGGAGTGGGTAAAGTGAGATGCATATGGTTATTTTTATGAACTCGATGTAAATGCTTTAATAATCAGAAAGTTAGAACCAAATAGCAATTGCATATCTCAAAACCAAATAAATGCATGTATTTAAAACTTTCATAAATTTCGTGATTAAGAAAGACTAATTTTAGTACTTCTAAACCGTCACATATTACTTTCTCCTGTGCAAATGGCCACCAATTTATTACTTAACTAATATACTTGAATTTGTTTATATTCACAAATTCAATTGCACTACACCTCTAGCCCAACGCTAGGCCTCCCTAAGTTGGCTTCGGATACAGTAAAGTGCCTTTAGGTACCTTGACCTTGTACAAATATATACATCAAAGAGCTGCTCTTGAGAGTCATTACTTGAGTTGAAAACTGTAGAGATAGCTTTAGAGCTCCATTTTCGTGTTTGAACAAAGATCCAAGAGATATGCCACATAAAAGTCTTCTCAAAAAATTAAATTAAAGGACAGGTAAATTATTGGTTTAGTTCGACTTCTATTTTTCAAAACAGAATTGGATTACAATACCAACTATGCTTCCTCGGTAATATAGTTGAACTGACTATCACCTGTCAACAACAAGTATCGACAACGAAAAATCTGGTGTTGCCATTAACTGAAAGGAAATCATAAGCCAGGCATTAAATAAACATTTCATTTACATGCATCAAAACAGTTGCTAATTCTTAATATGTAATCAACTATTGCATCTGAAGGACCTAAGTAATATATCCCAGTCAAAGTCAACCTAATAGTTAATTTCAAAATTAGACATGTAACCAATACAACGTTCAAAATTTTGCGTAATCTTCCTTCACCGTAGTTAGTGGCCAAGCAGAAAGCAATGTCACTTCAATTATGATTGGTTACTGCATCTTTCATCCATTAAAATTTGTGATGTCGTTGTGGCCTGCATTTAGCATTTGCTTATCGCTGTCTATATAAAATGTAAGAACAATACAGTTAACATGAAAATTGTTGAATATGAGTTAGAGGTCTACAGTATGATTGGTTCCAATGCAAACCTTGAAAGTGAATTGTGCTGATCTCTTGTCCTCTAAGTTCAAATCCTTCATCATCCAGCAGTGAAATCCCTGAAGATGTTATGGTAAAAGGGAAAGCTAACGGTGGTGATAGTGGTGATTTTGCCAACTTCAGATACCTCTGGCCTGAAAGAGAATCGTAGTCTGAATATAGGACAGTAGTAACTGAGAGACTACCAACAGGTGTTAATGTATTAACTCCAAAATCTAGCAATAGGAATTTGAAATTATCCAAGCCTGATAGCCCATAATGCTCAAATCAAACAAAGTGTGCAGAAGGATTCCAATTTTGGAGACCGCTGTAAGGATTATTTTCTCAAGAAATGTAAATACACAAGTGAAAACCAATGAAAACATTCATAAGCATGGGCAAAAATTTCAAATCAAGTAACATTGATAGGTAATATCAATAGAGACTGTATTATTTACGTAATGAGCTAGGTACAGCAGTAGTATACCTCCTGGAAGATAGCTTCCAGGCCAAATAGAATATCTATACTTTTCCCAAGATGAATCATAATCCCTCCCCACTATACAGATTCTCTATATGCCTTTCTCCCGTACCTCCCTCCTCT
>JAOQMS010000179.1:9052986-9065199 GCA_027563885.1 Erythroxylum longipes
TTGCATTTCTTGATTCCACAAACCTAGTACTATGAGATGGACAATAAAATCTATACCCTTTGGACCTTTCAGTATATCCAATGAAATACCCACTTATAGTCCTTGGGCTAGTTTCTTTTCTTATGAGTTATAAACTCTTACTTTAAAAAGGCATCCCAAATGCTAATATGTCGCAAACTCAATTTCCAACCTTTCTATAACTTAAATGGTGTTTTAGAAACAACCTTGGTTAGAACTTGATTTAATATATACACTATCGTTTTAAGAGCTTCAGTCCATAAAGATTTAGGAAGTTTAGAGCTGCTAAGCATACTCCGCATCATGTTTAATAATGTTCGGTTTCTTCTATCTGCTACACCATTTTGGTCTGGAGACCTAGGCATGGTGTATTGAGCTATTATCCCATGCTCTTGAAGAAACTTCGCAAATGGATCAGCTGCTTGTCCACCTTCAGTGTATCTACCATAAAATTCTCCACCTCTATCTGATCTCACGATCTTTATTTACTTACCACATTGTTTCTCTACTTTTTTTTTAAATACCTTAAAGGCATTCAATGCTTCATTCTTTTTATGAAGCAAATAGAGATACATATATCGCTAGTAATTATTTATAAATGAGATGAAGTATTTCTGACCATACAAGTCCGTTTTTGGACTACAAATGTATGTATGTATAATCTCTAATATGTCTAAACTCCTCTAAGCACCTTTCTTTTTCATGTTGGTCTGCTTTCCCTTTATACAGTCCACACAAACATCAAAATCAGTAAATCTAAAATATTAAGTACTTTATCATTCACTAGTTTTTTTAATTATTTCAAGGAAAATATGTCTCAATCTTCGGTGCCACAATAGAGAGGATTGTTCATTTATAACTCATCTTTTAATACTAGCATTACTATAGACATGCATTGTATTATGAAAAACATTTTCTTGCAAATTAATTCGGAAAAGACCATCAATCATTTTACCATTCCCAACAAGATTAGATACATGATACAAACGAAATGATGTATTTGAAAAGTTAAAAGAATATCCTATAGGTACAAGTCTTGAAACTGAAATCAAATTTCTTGAGAAACTAGGAATATAAAATGTTCTTTCCAAATTCAAAACAAAACTAGAATTTAAAAATAATTTGCATTTTTCACTGCCCACTGGCTTCCTGTGGTTTAGAAAATCCTACAAGGTATTGTAAATATGGATTTTAGAACCAGAATCAATCCACCAATTATTATGATAAACATCAACCATATTAGATTCATAACAAACAAGTGAGATTAAAATACCTTTCTTTATAAGTCAAGCCTTAAATTTGGCACAATCCTTCTTTATGTGCCCTTTCTTTTTGTAGAAGAGCACTTGGGATTGAAATCCTTTTTGATCTCAGTATGGACTGGTATTTTACCCTTTCCTTTTTGTTTGGCTTGCCCTCTATTCCTTCCTTCTATAGCCATATGTGCACTTTCACCCAATTCCATTACTAACCTCCCTTCCTCTTGAATACACATGGTCAGAAGTTCATTGATAGACCATTTATCCTTATGTGTGTTGCAAGATATTTTAAAGGGTCCATATTGAGGTGGAAGAGAATTAAGTATGTAATGCACAAGGAAAGACTCGAACATCTCAACCTCAAGAGACCTCAGTTGGGCCGCAGTGTCCCTCATTCACATGATGTGCTCACGCACACCTCTAACACTTATAAGCTTCATTGATGGTAACTTATTCATTAAAGTGCCAGCTAGGGCCTTATCTGAAGACTCAAATTATTCATTAATAACCTTTAATCGATCCCTAACATGATCATACTTTCCAATAGAATCATAAATACTCGGATGAATTTTGGTCTTTATGTATATTATGCTGAGGCGATTAGATCGCTCCCAACTTTCATAAAGAGCAATTTCAGCCTAAATGCTAGTTTCAGTAGGTACAAGTGGTTCATCTTTTCGGATAGCATAATCAATGTCTATACACCCTAATTGGAGGAGAATCCTCTCTTTCTATATTTTATAGTTATCACCATTCAATTCGGGAATATCAGAAAAAAAAATTCACAGGTTGAATAACTGCACCAAATTTAAAATACATGCTAATGTCACTAAACTTGTTGAAGTAAAGAAACATGTATCATGTTTTACCAATGTTAAAACATGCAATCATATTTCATATGTGAATTATATAACAATTGAAACTGCATGTGGGCTAAGCTTTAATTAAAAGATTCATACATACTCTTTATGATGTAACTATCAAATTGTATTCTTTTTCTTAATACCTGTGGGTAAATTAAGAAAAAGACAATTTGCTATTCCATCTTAATTAATTATGCAAATATAATAAGTCTTCCTTGTGGGATAAAATTTGTTATATTTAAATATGATTAATTACAATTTGCGTCATTTTACTAGATGTGATCCATAACACATAATATATATTTTTAATTAATCAAAGATGTTGAGGCTAATCTTTAATTAATTAAAATTATGTTGATCACATGACACTTTATTTTATGAAAAACTATGAATAAAGGTTCTATATGATCCTTTACAATCTATTAATAATGAATCAATATTATTCATTGACTAATAATCAATGCTTTTCTTCCCCTTGTTGCGTACTTCCCTTTTTGTCTATTACGCCCTTTTAAGTGTCACAAACACTAATTGCTTCTATACCTTAACCTTGTATTTGTTAAACAAGGTTCTGTGTAAAGCATTCTTGAAAAACTTTTTAAATGGGCCCCATGAATAGAATCGTGGCCACACAATTCATGCATCAATAGGATCAATAGATCAAGTCAAACCTGTGGGCCCATGAAAACTCTCTCTTCTCACCAGGAAACTAATTTGCAAGGACCATCCATAAAAAAATTCCTTCTAAGTTTCATTTATTCTCAGAGACCTATTTAAAATCACCCCCACAATGGTGCATACCATATCTCGACTCATCCCAACCAATCAACGCAACCTAGAGATCGATACTAGAGAAGGAAACATCAATGGACCCCGATAGGAAAATGGGAAAAGAGGGTTGCAGTCGCTGCAAGTTAAAGTGCCATACGACACTTCCTATCTTTTACGGGCTTTCTTCCTCGCCGGAAAATCATTAGAACAAAGAAACAGAAGAACCAAAATTCACAAAAAAATTACGAGGACCATCTATAAACAATTCCTTCTAAATCTAAATCTTGGCTTCTAAAATTCCAGTTTTAATGATACAAAAGCCATTTTAAACAGAATTAAATGTCTCACAATACAGTGAATTTAATGACATCAATATGTGCAACAGACAAAACACCCAATTACGCATATAATTGCAGAAAATCAACTACATCAAGGCAGAGAAAAGTTTACTCTAATACCAACTGTTAGGCATGATAATAATCTATATACATGTCTATTATAAAAAAATGAAAATGCGGAATATTCTTACATACCTCCTGCCATTAATGTTGAGAGATTAGGACAAATATGATAGGGCTCTTCTAAGCTTTTAGCAAATGTAATAAGATGGTGTATATAGAATATTGCTAAGCCTAGGGACCCAATCCCTTATATTCCTTGTTGTCTTCTATCAAAACAACAGAAGGACATGACTGTTCGCAGTGGAAGGACATGAGGTTTCAAAATGAACAGACACGACCCATCAAAAGGAAACCAACGGATAACACAATCATCCTATTCTATTTACAATCAGATTTAATACAATGATAGATATCAAGGAGGTGTGACTACCCAACAACTTATTATTTTGCATCACATCCTAAGCACGGCCGGAATCAATACCTTTTCTTGTACAATTCCTCGTAGTGACTCCAAAATAGTGTATATATTATTTGTTTTTACTCGGTTGAAATGGATATAAAAACTTGATCTTTATAATATAAATCAAAATGACATTCATAACTTTGGGATTTTAAATAAACAATTGTTACAAATCATAAGAGCGTAATATTGGTACCGGATATGAAAGACACCATTATCAAAAAGAGATCGAGAAATTTCACCGCTTTCTTAGTTAAAATTGGTTTTTCTCTTTGGACTCTCTCATGGTTACATAAACTTGATAGAAAACAATTTGTGACCTCAATTAGGAGAAAGAGAACCAATTTATATATCAATAACTTTAATATGATACGTTCATCAAAGTGATCAAAATAAACAGTTGAAATTTGTTCCACTATTAAATAGAAAATATAGACCAATTATTACTCTTTAATTATATTAATATCATTATTAATATATTTGGAATATGGCCACTAATTGGGCCACATTCTTATGTTCTCTCACTTGTCTGATGTTTCAAATTTTAGTTTAATAGTGTAAACGATAAGCACGCATAAGTAAATCTCTTAATATCTTCATAATTTACATCAATATGATAAACCACATAATGCGGGTTATGACAATCATACACTTCAACTTTGCATACTTCCTTCTATATACCACAACACTAGTAATTGATTAAGTCAGGTAACATAAGTGATGTATAAATATTATAAAGGTCCACATTAATGTCTCATAGACAAATTTATTTCTTATTTAATAAAATTTACAACTACACATTCATAATAAATAAGAAAATTGTGAATCGGAAAGTTTATTGAACTTAAGAGTGTTAAAAGTCATAAAAATCAATCATCAACATAACCAAATCACCAATCATAAGATTCGTCTTAATATGTTCAATACACACTCTTTGTTTCTGAGCTTCCTCTTTTACGACAAAATATTTCAACTCCGTATGTTCAGCATCTTTAGAGTATTTGTCATTCTTGGAGAAGAAAACTTATGCAGAATGATCACAATAAATTTTCAGTGGCTTAATAATGGTGTTGACAACCCCAAACCTTGAAATAAATTTCCACGGCCATAAAGCATGAATTATGACCTCAAAAAAAACTACAAGTTCTACTTTCATAGTGGATGAAGCAATGATAGATTTTTCAGTACTTTGTCGTGAAATTGCGCCTTTTGCTCAAAGAAAAAAAAACATTGATTTTATACTATCAATGCATCCAACAAAATCTGAATATGAATATCCAATAACTTCTAATGAATTAGATTTTTTATACATGAGCATAAAGTCTTTTTTTCCTTGAAGATACCTAAAGACTTTCTTTACAGCTTTCAAATGATTTATACCATGATTACTTTGATATCAGCTTAGCATTCTAACCACAAAGCTAATATTGGGTCTCGTGTATGTTTGAAAATACATCAGACTGCCAACAAGAGAAGCATATAGAATAAATTCCATTTGTTTACATTCCACATGATTTTTAAGACATTGCACGAGACTAAATTTAACCCTTTTTTGTATCGAGATAATCCCTACCAAATATTTATTCATATTAAATCTATCAAGAATTGTTTTAATATAGTTTTTTTACACATCCCTACTAGTCCTTTTAATCTATTTCGAAATAGTGAAATTCCTATCACATCGAATGCTTCTCCCATAACTTTCATTTCAAAATTTTAGAGAGAAAATCTTTAGACTTATACAATATGTCCAAATCAGTAACAACAATTAGAATACCATTAACATATAGAACTAGAAATATAAACTTACTCATACTGATCTTTCAGTAGATACAATGATCAACCGTATTTTCTTGAAAACCAAAAAATGTTACAATATCATTAAACTTATATACCAATATCGAGACGCTTGTTGAAGTCCATATATTGATTTCTTAAGTTTACACTATATATGACTCTTTCATTCGATGGAAAAACCTTTAGGTTGATCCATATAAGCTTACCCCTTAAAATCACCATTCAGAGATACAATTGTCACATCCATTTGATGTACCTCTAAATCAAACTAAGCCACTATTTCCATAATTATTCTCAATGAGTCTTTTTTTGAGACAGGTGTAAAAGTCTCTTCATGATCAATGACATCCTTTTAAGTATAACTTTTAGTAACAAGTCTAGCTTTATATCATTTAATATTTCCATTTGATTCACGTTTGGTCTAAGCCTTCATCACAAGGAAGAAAGCATGTGGTCTCTGCCTGGCCCTTCTCTCTTCCCTTATAGCAAAATAAAGCAATCAACTAGGACTGATACTGACCTCTTGGGAGTCATGTCCCATTCCATACTCTAATCCTTGCTTAGCTTTTTTAGTTTGTTATGGGTTCCAACCAAAGTCCCCATGAACTTGGTAGCAGATGGTTCAGATGATGGTTATGTCCTGAACCCAATCAATAGTCGTTACTCGAATTTGAATGGATTAAGCTAATCCATTTGCAACTGACTTGCTTAGATACTTTTCGCAAATCAACAAGGTCTCAAACATTATTTTGTGCCATTAAATTTAACTCATTTTCATATCATCAATCCATTTATCAGACATATCACTTTCTAGGGCTTGCGAAAATGAAACATAATCATTTTTAATGTCATAATCAAATTCTGACTCTTGTAAATAAATCATATAGTCATCAGGAATAATTGATCTCCGTAATCTTGCAAGTTAATTCAAAGCTATTCCACATGGTTCACTTAAATTAATTGGTTGTAAGCTAGTTTTTTTATGAGGTCTTGTTTCATCCAAATCTTGTCTAGATTTTTTTTATTCTTCCAATCTTAGGACAATATTTGGTATATATGAGGATACTTGAATATTTATAGGTAATGGAACATCAACCCTTATTTCACTAATATCTACAACATGTTTTTCAATACTCCAACTAAATTCTCCATTTTCAGTAAACTTAGCACAAACTATTTCAATAATTCTTAAACTATGGTTTGGATAGCAAAACCAATACTCTTTAGATTTCTCTAAGTAACCAATAAAGTAGTCATTGACAGTTTGAGAATCTTATTTCTTTTATTGTGGGTTATAAACTCATGCTTTTATTGGATAGCCCTAAACATGTTTCGAGAATTTAATTTCTTTTATTGTAGGTTATAAACTCATGCTTTTGTTGGATAGCCCTAAACATGTAGATTTCTCACACTAGGTTTCCTTCTAGTCTATAAATCAAACGAAGTTTTAGGTATTACCTTCCTAAGAATCTTATTTAGCAAATATACATCAGTTTTAAGTGCATGCATCCATAAGGTTTTAAGAAATGAAGAGTTACTCATTGTACTCCTAACCATATCTATTAATGTCCTATTACATCTTTTTGTTACACCACTTTGTTGAGTTGTACCTGGTATAGTATACTATGTACATATGATATTTTTCTTGAGAAAATTTATAAATGGACTTGGATATTATCCTGATTCATCATATTTTCCATAATATTCATCACTTCTATCAGATCTTAGAATTTTCACTTTTTTATATAATTATTTTTCAACCTTATTTACAAACACTTCAAGGGCATTTATAACTTGAGATTTTTCATTAAGCAAATTTGAGATTTTTCATTAAACAAATTAACATATCCATAACATGAAAAATTATCTATAAAGGTGAAAAATACTTTTCTCCATTAAAAGATGGAGTTTCAAAAGGTCCATATATATCGGTGTGTACAATTTTAAAGAGCTAAGTACTTCTTGTGGCTTCCTTTTTACCATGTTTGATTTGCTTTCCCTTAATGCAATCTATACATACATCAAAAGCAGTAAAATCTAAATTTTGACGTGTTTCATTCATTACTAATCTTTTTTATCTTTCTTTGGATATATGACTCAAATGTCTATGTCACAAGTAAGCTAAATTATTATTTATTATGCTACGCGTTATTCTAATGGTATGATAAATAGAAAATAGGGATTAAAAAATTAACATCAATTTTCAATTTATATAAACCATCCATAAGAATTCCAAAGCCAATAATGAAATTATGTTTAAATAAACTAAAACCATCACTAAACTTGAAAGAAAAACTACTTTCATCTAGTTTAGAAATAGAAATTAAGTTTCTAAGAATGAAGGTGCATAGAGAGTTTGTACTAGATCTAGTTTATAACAAATATCTAATATGAGATGTTAGGTCCCTACACCTTCAAATGAGACCTTCTTATGGTTTCCTATGAACATAAAGTTCTCAGTTGAGTTTATGTTTTGGATTGTTAGAAATCCCTACATAACATTAGAAACATAAGTATGGCATTCGAATCAAGCCACCAAGTATAAGAAGAAACTTCAATTAGGTTTAGTTCAAAACATACAAAAAGGTTAGATGTACCTTTCTTTTTAAACCAAGCCTTATGTTTCAGATAATCTTTCTGATAGTGTACCTCTTTCTTATAAAAATGACACTTATTTGTATTTTGATCCTTCTTATCAACATCAGTAGTAACCTGTGTCACTTTAGCAGGCACTTTCTTTTAAAATGTCTTAGCCTTTGACGTTTGAATTTTGATAGATTCTTAACCCACAATGTTAACTGAATGAATTTCTTGATTCTTTAGCCTTGTTTCCTCATGAATGAGTATATAAGACAATTCATTAACATTCCACTTGTCCTTTATAGTGTTGTAGTTAATTTGAAATGGTTCATACTAAGGTGATAATTATTTTATAATGAATTGCCCTAAAAAGGAATCATTAATTGTCATACCCATGGTTTTTAATTTTGCTACAATATTTATCATCTGTAGGACAAGTTGTTGCATGCTCTATAACTCATCAAGTTTTGTAGTTGTGAGTTCAGCAATTAGAGTACTAGTAAGAGACTTATTTGCAAAATGTAAAATTCTTCCATAAATTAAGGTATTCTTTAGCACTTTTAGTTTGTGAAATATTAGTCTTGATATTGTTGGTAATTGTCATTTGCATGAAATTAAGACATAATCTGTTAGACCTTACCCTGCTTTATATTTTGTCTGCTCAACCTCACTGCTCGTACCTATAATAATAGTAGGTTTTTCTTCCAATAACGCCAAATCAAGATCCGTAATACCTAAATAGAAATTGACTTGTTCTCACTATTTAAAGAAATTTAAACAATTAAACACGGTAACAGAAGAAGTATGCAAATAAAGAGAAATAGTTGCAAACACATAAATGTTCAATAAATTATTAGATTCAAATAATTAAACATTTAGAATACACTAGAGGTTTCCTTTAGGCAAACTCAACAATATATTATCATAAGTTCAATGCCATACAAACTTTATTAGACAATTAAACAAAAACTTATCAAATACAATCAATATCTTTGGATATATGATATATTTCATAAGTGAATATTGATTTTGCTCTATTATGTTTATTAGTCATAAAGTAATAATTTATCTTTGGATAAATTTTAAAATTATATCAACTAATAAACATCATCTATTCATATAATTAATTCAATAATAGACATTAATATTTTATGAATAAATAACTATTTATACGTGACAAAATTTACTTAATTAATTTGGTCATTTTGGTGATTAACAAATTATCCTTTTATAATGTCATGTATAAATTTAACATATAACATATAATTTTAAGTTTTAATAATAATATGCATAAATGTAACATGAAATCGTTAATAAAAATAATAGAATACATAGCATCAAAATAAAATAAAAAATCATTAAATTATGAAAATAAAAAAATTAATTTAAATAAGTATATAGACATAAACTTTGAATAACAGTAATAGTGAAATTTATATCAATAATCCATTTTCGTTTAGTAGTTAGGATATTTGGCATTTACCTAAGAGACTAAGGTTCAATTCTCAACAAGGAAAATTCTACTCAAGTTAGAATTCTAAAGAAAAAATTAACGAGTATTCTTCCGTGTAGTCTGGTGGTGGGGGTGTTTCACTTTCACCTGAATTCAACTACATATTTGGATGCATAAAATGTGGTAGTAATAATGTAAAAAATTCCTTTTATTTATATTTTAAAAAGAAATCATTAGTAGTGAATAATCACAAAACTCTTCAAACATCAAAATATTTGGCAATCATCATAAAACAATCATAGTAAAATCGATGAACAAATTGTTTATTCAAAACACATGCTCTGATACTACATGTAAAAACATAATCTTTATAACATAAATCAAAATTGACATTTATAACTTTAGGATCTTGAATAAAACATTGTTACAAATCATAAGAGTGTAATATTGTGTATCTAACTTGGAAGATGTCATTATCAAAAAGAGATCAAAAAATTTGACCACGTTCTTAGTTAAAATTGGTTCTTTCTCTTGATTCTCTTGCGACTACAAAAACTTGATGGAAAATATTCTATAACCTTAATTAGTAGAGAGCGGACCAATTTATATATTTATGACTTTTAATTTGGTATGTCTAGTAAGTGACTAAAATAAACATTTGAGATTTATTCAACTATTAAATAAGAAGTATGGACTAATATGACTCTTTATTTATATTGATGTTATTATTAATATATTTAACATATGAACACTAATTGAGCCACATTCTTACAACAGATTCTAGATCCCTATGTTACTTAAATAAGATGGAAAATTTCATTTTGTTTTGATATTGAAAAGTGTAATATATGTCTCTATGCACAAATATGTACATATCTATGCTCCAACCCAAAATTTCTTTGTGTCTTGTTGTGTTGAAGGAAAAAATATAGGCTTCGTTTAAGAAAATTTGAAAAAAAAATTCTAATCTTGAAATTTTTGAATTTTTTTTTTTGTAGTTTTCAATTTTCTAAAAAAAAGTCCTCTTAGATTTTCGTTAAAAACTAGCGACGAAACACATTTAGTATAAATATCACATATGAACTATTCCAATGTCACTAATATAATAACTCAACTAAGTTTTTAAAAATAAACTGAACAAATTAAATTCAAATTAAATTAATAATTTAAGATGATTATAACAAATTATTAATTTGAGTTGAATTTAATTCATTTGATTTGAGTTTAAGAGCTTGGTTAAATCATTATATAAATAACATTTGATTAGCTCATGTCTAATGTTTTTAGTATATGTGTTTCATCGTTATTTTTATCTAAAGTTTAAAAGAAGAGATTTTCTAGAAAACTTATAATTAAAAAGAGTTTTTTCAAAAAATTTCAAGATAAGAGGGCTTTTCTAAAAATTTTTAAATTACATAAAATTAAAATAAAATAGGAGAAATCGAATGGTGTATAGTTTTGGCAGAACGACAGAAGCATCCTACAAGACAATCGATTCTCGTCCTTGTTCTTTAGTTGAAATCAGTTGTATAGTAAGTAAAGTTCATATCTATAATATGTGTGGTGTCTACTAATCTAAATGGAAGATATTTTCTTCTTTTTTCTAACCTTACGAAGGAAAATTAAACAGTTCGAAACGCCTTATTTTTCCTATTCATTGTGTTGATAAATTTTAGTAAAAAGAAACTTTTTAATTTGTTTGTTTTAATATTAATATGAAAATGCTTGTCCTCCTCAGGATCAAAAGGGCAATAACAGTTCTGACAAATCAAGGTTTGTGACTGTTGCAGGTACCCTAGAATCTAGCATAATTAGTGTAGGATAATAGCCAATATTTAGTGCCGGTTTTTTTATGCTCTTTTAACTGGTATCATTTGCTTTAATATTTATCCAAACTGAGACATGTGAGTTAAGAGCGAGAGATAAGTAGGCGACTCTTGCCTCCACTTCCAACAGAGGTTTTGGCATTTTGTTGCAAAAGCTACAAATTCTACATCCCATCGAAGAGCTTCCCGTGCATAACTTTTTTCTTTTTTTAATCGATTCCGTGCATAACTTCTTGCATTTGGAAATCTAATCTTTCTAGAAATACTATCGCCAGTTCTAATTAATTAGGATTATTGACTTGTTCAACATCATTGATGTTGCATGACTTGCATCACTTACGAAGATTTTCTGAGCAACCATCTTCACTTTTTCTTTTTCTCTTTTATTGCTTGTTGATTGTTCCCCTACTCCTAACCTTCAATGCATGATATCAAGCAAGGATTTAAAAACTTAATTAGATCAATAAAAATTTTAAAATGTGAAATATCAATCAATTTACTAATTAACTGATCAATTTTTGTAAAGTCTTATAAACTAAAATAAATTAATTACTTTTTACTTAACAATTCTTTTTTTCAATTAAACTTCAAAATTTTCGATGAATAAGGACAATCTCTTTCAATCATACTTCCAATTCTTTAATTTTATTCGATCTTTGACCGATTGTATGATGATTTAATACCAGCTGAATCTCATGTTAACTTTCAGTCCAATTTTTAAATGATTGATATAAATAAATTGAGAATATCTCTCATTTATTTAAAAGCTTTTTCCTTAATTAAGG
>JAOQMS010000179.1:9105912-9147184 GCA_027563885.1 Erythroxylum longipes
TTCTTCACCAAGTAATGAGCTTCTTAACTCCACAGAAAGCTCCTTCTTCCTTCTTTCTTCTTCCTCTCTTGCATGCATTCGGATTCTCTCTTTAAGATTTACAGATATTTCAACTTAGCTCTCAACTCTATTCTTTCACTCTCATCCGAAGCCTCTCTTTTCTTCTATTCTTCTCATTCACGTTACCACCTACTAAAAGACATGCTCACTATAACTTTCCCAAAATTCCAATTTACCCTTGCCATTTTAACCATATACCGAAAATGCCCTCATTTTCTTCTCATGTCTTCTTGCCATAAGTATTATGCTTATGTTAATGAAGAAAATTTTCATGGGGGCCGACAAAGTGCTTTAACAATTTCATCTAAAGACATACATGAATTTGAAGATATTGAGGTTGAGTAGATGTAAGGGTTTTTATTAAAATTGTGAGATTGATATCGTTGTTGTCGCCTTTGATTTCCATAGCTCAAGTTTAGATGGTCCCTCCATCTTAGATCATAATGATTGGAATAAGGGTCATACTTTTGTTGGAGGTTGACCAAGAAAGCCCCCTATTTGTTAGCTTCTTAAAAGGAGTCTTGTTGCAATGTAAGGCATATATCCATAGGATGTCTAAAGAACGAGCATATTCTACACACTCTTATTGATTATAATTGACATACAGTCATTTGAAAAACTAGAGCAGATAAATCTAAAATTTTATCCTGAAGGTTTGTGTTATTTGCCTTATTTATGTACTTACCTACTTCATCCATCCTTATCTTAAACTATTAAGAAGTTTTGGATATAATGGATATCAATTGTCTATCCACTTCAGGTTTTATATTTACCAATGTTCCTCCACTAGTTGCATTGACCATACTTTGATCCATTAGCAATATTCCTTCATAAAATTACCAAATCAAAAGTTAGTCAAGAATTTAATGGTGTAGGCAACTAGCACATAACTCTTTAAACCTTTCCTAATATTCATATAATGCTTCTCTAGTAAATTTTCTTATCCTGCACATCTCCTTTCTGATATTAGCTGCTTGTGATACAGGAAAGAACTTCTTTAGAAATATTCTTTTCATCTCATTCCATTTTTTCATTGAGCCAGTGGAAGATAATATAACCAATCCTTCGCTTTATCTCTCAATAAGAATGAAAAGGCCCTGAAATTAATTTGTTCTTCTGTCATCCCTTGTGGCTTCATTCCAAAGAAGACAATATGAATACCTTCAAGTGTTTATATAGATCTTCACCTGCAAAATCACAAAAAATAGGGAGTAAGTGAATCAAACCAAAATTTAACTCAAAATCTTCTTCAACATCTATATATTGTATGCATAAGGGTTGCTGATTTAACTTTGGTGAAGATAACGCCCTTAATGTTCTAGTGTTAAGATTTGCCATCTTTTCTTCCACTTATTGAAAATTAGTGTCTTTACAAAATTTTAGATCTATCTCAACTTTCACTCATTAAGGTGAATGACTGCTTCCTTGCTTAGATTCTATTCTTGAACGACACGTTGTATTTTCAATTTTGAGATTATATTGTAATTCACCTGTCTGAGAAGCTTTACAAGACAAGAGGTTAGTAGTAAAATATAAAATAATGCAAAGAAACTATGAAACTAAAATAGTTCCTCGGTAATGGCTCCAAATTTTCGTTGGGTTGTTGAATCCCTAAAAATTAATTTCAATTTTTCAACTTTTTTGTAGTATTCAAGGAATGAAGTTGAGTTCTAAGAGAACTAAACATTAGTTTCTTAATTTCAATCAATAAAATAAAGTGAGGAGTTTTTGATTAGTTAACTAATTACCCAAAATTAACAAGAAATCCACATAAATCAACTGAATATAAAAAGGAGAAATTCAAGATTACTAAACTCTGATTCATGGGAAAGATCTCATCTAAATGTAACATTGATCATTGGTTTAAAAAGAATATCTGTCAAAATTCAAGCAATTAGTCTGAAACATATTAAGATAGTCATAATAAGTCTCAAATTTTCCTAAATTAATTAGTTCAAACCCAACATCCAAACCAAAACTTACCATCAATTGATTGAGTATGATAGCATTCCAATTCAATTAAATAATAACAATGATATATGTTTAAATGTTGATTTATTTGATATACTACACTTAGTGATTGATGCCTTAGAAATGTTTAGGATACTTACTTTAGCTCATATTTAATCTTAGGAACTTTTTGGCAGTAAATAAGCTAAAGTGACTCGAAAGCATATCATCGAAGCCATCTTCTCAATTTCTGTATTCTATTGATTCATGGAGTATAAAGAAGAAGAAGAGGTAAGAGACAATTTCAAATAAAGAACAAAGAAAGGAGAAGTCTCACAACCAAACATTAGCTTGCATGGATGTGAGAAATCTATCACACCCATGCAATATCTCTCATGGCCGTGAGATATCTCTCACGGCCGTGAGATATCTCTCACAGCCGTGAGAGGGCCATGCATAACCATGAGAGAGCCATGCACAACTATGAGAGGATTTCACAACCATGCAATGACCTTGCATGGTCGTGAATTCTCACACCTAAGAGTTAACTAGACAAATCCAGGTGTCTTGGCTAGGTGTCACTCAGTTTTAAACCTAAAATTTACTATACAAGGAAAAGAGAGTGATAGTTTTCTCTCATTTTCTCTTGAAGGACTTCTTCGTTCTTCAACACTCACAATGGCATGAGAGGATGGCCGATGGTGAAAGCTTAAAAATGGAGATGGAAGGCTAACTTCTTAATGCCTGTTCAATAGGGATATCAAAGCCAAGTCATGATTAAGCTATTTCATTCTTTTAACATTGTAATCTTTTTTCAGATTGTTGTTGTTTGTGTTGATTGAGTAGGGTTTTGGATAGATGATCTTAATACGTTATTTTGATTGTTCTATTTCGAACCTATTGCTATAATATTGAATGTAATCCGTAATTGTTAGATTTGATGTTTGTTATTAGCTAATGATCGTGAATTGTTACGAACAACATAATTTAGGTTAGATAACATGAACGTGTGAGGTTACTACCCATATTGGTCATTTTCCATTTCATAATGTTGTCGCCAAATTGAATCTAGAGATAGTATCCTAGGTTATTTGGTAGTTAGGTTTAATTAACAATCGTATCTTAAGTAAACACAACATAAGGGGAAAACAGGGTCAATAGAGTGTTCTATTAGTCTCATATCAATATTCTGAAGAGAGGTGTAAAGACGTTAGAATGATGGAATACGTTTGATCGTGTTTAGGCCTAGATTGATCATAGAACTGAAACTTACTCATACTTGACACTTTAATCATTTTCGATTGCTTATTTTAATTTGTTTTAAATAGTTTACTTTTATTTTATTTTCTAAATTTCTAAAAATCCAAAATCCCCCCTTTTATATTGTCCTCGCATTAATTAATTCCATTACAAAAATTAACCAAACATTCCCTGTAGATTCGATCCTGACTCACTACAACTATAAATTTTAGTGTGCAAAGTTAGGTAAATTTTGCAGTGCACTCGACACGCACTGTCAAATTTTGGTGCCGTTACGGGGGAGTATGGTAGTTTAATTTTAATATTTGATTTTAGTTGGTATTTTGTGGATATATTTGTTTATAATCATTCTTTTTGTTACTTGTTAATTTTTAATCGTTTGTTAATATTGGTGTATGGTAGTGACCACATCTCTTGACATCGAGAGAACATTGTGGAGATTGCGTAGGGAAGGAAGATCAACTCTAGTAGAAGAATCAGAATCTGAATCCAAAGACGCGATGGTGAATTCGAGAATGTTGAGGGAGTTGACTGCACCAGATTTAACTTAAAGACTATTATGCATAACAGTTCCGAATTTTCTGAACATGTTACCTTTGGGTTAAAATATGGATTGATTCATTAAACTTTCATGGTCTTGCAGTTGAGGATACACATAAGCATCTTAAGGAGCTTGAAGTGGTTTGTCTGAGCATGAAGCCTCCCAGGGTGACTGACGAGCAAATCATGTTGAGAGCCTTCCTGTTCTCACTTAAAGATGTAGCAAAACATTGGCTGTTGATTTGCCAGCAGGGAGCATAAATACTTGGTTAGAGATGAAGATACTGTTCTTAGAGAAATATGTTTTGGCCTCAAAGACGACAAGTACTCGAAAGGAGATATGTGACATTAAGCAACATAACTGAGAGTCTCTTTATGAGTACTGGGAGCGGTTCAAGAAGTTATGTGTCAGTTGTCCACACCAGAATATACAGGAGCAACTTCTCATCCAATATTTTATGAAGGATTGCTACAGATGGAGAGGAGTTTGGTTGATGCAGTGAGCGGTGGGGCACTTTGAGGGAAGATTCTTAGTAAAGCCAAGATTTTACTTGAGCAGATGGCTGCTAACACCCAACAATTGGGCACTCGCAATAATGTTCGACGAGTAAACGAGGTAAGCACTTCATCCATTGAAAATCGTTTAGATGAACTAACATCTTTTGTGAGGCATATTGCAATTGGATAGGCACAACTGAAAGTGTGCGGGATATGCTCAAACATGAGCCTGCCAACTAATAAGTGCCCGACACAGCAAAAGGGAAGTATGGAGTACGTGAATGCTGCAGGAGGGAACTTCCTGAACCCATATAACTCGTATTCGCAGACGTATAACCCAAGATGGAGGGATCACCCCAACTTGAGTTATGGAGGGAACAAGTAGCAAAATTACTTCTAAAATCGGTTGCAAGGAGTATAACAATTTCAACCAAGGGCACAAGGAGCATAAGGAGCCCCTTTTTCTAGTTTGGGTAATGCTCTAGATGAATTTATCAAGGTTTCTACTGCTCAGTATTTAGTTTCGGTGAGATATGAAGTAGCTTCAACAAAGGATGCTACAACTTAATTAGATTGTACAGAAATCCATCAAGAATCAAAAGCGAGCACACAAAATTTGGAAAACCAAATAGGTCAAATGGCAGTAGGTTCAATTGCCTAGAATTACAAAGTGGAGGAAAATTGTCATCCCAACTTGAGGTAAACCTAAAGAATTTCAGTGCTATAACCCTGAGGAGTGGAAAGGAGATTGAGGGTCTCAAGAGAACCTCACCAAGGATTACTACCAAGGAAGAGATCGAGAAGGAATTGGAAAAGGAAAAAAATTCGTCATCATGTACGAAGGTAAATTTTGAAAGTCCCAATATTATTAAAACTAACCCTCCACCTTTTTCTAGCAGATTGACAAGACTGAATAAGGAGGAGAAGGACAAAGAGATATTAGAGACTTTCCAGAAATTGGAAGCTAATATACCACTGCTCGAGGCCATCAAGCAAGTACCAAGCTACGCCAAATTCCTGAAAGAACTATGTACATATAAGAGGAAACTCAGAGGTGATGAAAAAGTAATGATGGGTGAGAATATGTCTACGATATTTAGAAAGAAGATGCCTCTAAAATATCGAGATCCAAGTATGTTTACCATTCCTTACAAAATTGGGAATACTGTGATAAATAGAGTTATGTTAGATTTGCATGTTTCAATTAATGTGATGCCTCGTTCGATTTATGCTTCCATGAATTTAGGTCCTTTGAAAGAAATGATTGTGATAATACAATTGGATGACCACACTAATGCTTATCCTGATGGTGTGGTAGAGGATATTTTGGTGCAAGTGAATAAATTAGTGTTTCTTGCAGATTTCTATGTTGTGGATATGAATGATGACACTTCATATAATCCGATACCTATCTTGGTGTGGGAGACCATTTCTTAATAGGCTTAAACTAAGACAGATATTCGTGAGGGCACCTTCACGATAGAATTTGGTGGCGAAGAGATTCATTTCAATATTTTTGATGCCATGAAACATCCTCTTAATGATCACTGTTTTTTTTAGTTAATGTGATTGATCCTTTGGTATAGGAAATGTTTAAATTAAGTTGCAAGGATAATTTGGAAATGGTTTTGATTGAGGACATGGAAGTAGAAGCCAACACTGATGTTGAGATGAGAGAAGAGATTATGGAAATGACGGCTGCTCTGGAATCATTGGAAAACTCTCTAAAAAGGTACGATTTGGCTTCTATAAAACTATCTAAATCTCACCAAAAGTTGTTACTTTCTGATATGTAGGCACCAAAATTGGAATTGAAGCCACTCCCTACACACCTGAAGTATGCCTATTTGGGAGATAAGCAAATGCTTCTAGTTATCATTTCGGTGAAGTTGACTTCAAATCAAGAGGAGAGGCTAGTTCAAATGCTAAGGGAGAAAAAGAAGGTCATCACGTGGACTATCGTGGATATACAAGGGATAAGCCATTCCATATGCATGCACTACATTTTTTTAGAGGAGGATGCAAAATCCACAAGGCAAGCTTAGTATAGGATGAATCCTTCAACGATGGAAGTTGTGAAGAAGGAGGTGTTGAAGCTTCTCGATGCTGGGGTGATTTACTATATCTCCAATAGTAAGTAGGTAATCCTGTCCAAGTGGTTCCAAAGAAATCTGGAATCGCCATTATGACAAATCAAGAAGGTGAGTTGGTTCCCACCCAAGTACAAACTAAGTAGCAAGTGTGTATTGATTATAAGAAGTTGAATGCTTGAGAGATTAGTTGGTCATGATTATTATTGCTTTCTAGATGGCTTTTCAGGTTATCTTAAGATTCTGATCACACTGGAAGATCAGGAGAAGACCATATTCACATAACCGGTCGGTACGTTTACTTATCATAGGATGTCATTCGGATTATGTAACACACCCGACATGTTCCAAAGGTATATGGCAAACATTTTTTTGAATATGTTGAGAGATTATTGAGGTATTCATGGACTATTTTAGTGTATATATGGTACTGCTGTTGCCTGCAACCAAATTAATACCAACTGTAGCAATGGAAAATGTAGTTAGTGAAGAGTTGAGATAATTCCTACGAGGAACTTTAACAGTAACTGTTATATGAGTTGAAAACTAAAACAAATTGGGGGAGGGTTTGAATTAATGTAAAATTAAGAAATTAAAAATGGTAGAAATTGAAATTTAATAAAAATAATCAGATCTGGAAATTCAGTAAACAAACCTTGGTTTCAGGTTACCTACGTTATCAAACTAATATGGATCCTCGATATAAAACTCAGTCCATTAATAAACATTCATTGGGTAATTTTTTCTCTTAAGATTAAATGAATAGAAACATGTATTTTAAACATTCTTATTAGTCAACAACTTAGATACGATCTTAAGTTTAATTGATTAATAGCTTTAAGAGCTAAGAAACCAATGAACAACACAACACACATACAACATACATTTAATCTAGTTAAGCATCTTCTTAGAATTTCCAAACTCTAACGTAAAGATGGTAATCCTAATTGCCACTTAGGATTAGCAAGACTGAATGTCAAATCCTATTAATCTGGCTATAAATTAAACAAATCAATTCCTAGTTGCGTACCCTAGAAATCATTCAATTCAATCATGAAAAGCAATTCGGAAGACACTTAATATTCATCAATGAAATAAACTTTAATTGAAAATCTCACACATACTAGATGATAACGTGGTTCCCTTCAACCAAGAAGATTAATTTAACTACTCATACTAAAGGTAAGAACCAACAGAAGAATATTAAAATACAAAGTCTCCAACCCTAGTCTTCTTCCAGAAAAATACGAAAAATCCTAAAAAAATAGAAAAAAATATTGCAAAAAACGTAAGAACTAAAGAACTAAGACTCCAACGTGAACAGTGAATGTATTTAATGATTTTCAATCTCCTCCCTTTTTCCTTCTATCGTAATCTTCAGCAGATACACTCCCAAAATATTCGGGTCACAAATCCCCATCAATAAGGCAACAACTTGATTCCCAAAATCATGAAGATCTTAGGTGGATCGAATCTGATTTCAAATAAAATTCTTCAGATAATATTTTTCCTTGCACGTGCCTATGCTTAGTCATTTATTTTTCTGCCATCTAGGAATTCGAATTGTCTTTACTTTCCTTGCATCTTTTTTATCCAATTTCATCTTTCATGTGTTGAAAATCATCTAAGAATAATTAAGAAATAATTCCATTAATTTTGAACAATAATTTAACACATTAAAGAGATTTACATCCAACATTAGCACAAAAATGACAACTTAAAAATATAAATCTTCTTTTAATGAATGTCTTAAGAATCTTGCCATTATCTTGGAACGATGCATAAAAACTAACCTTGCGTTGAACTAGAAAAATGTCATTTTATGGTGGATCAAGATATAATTTTAGGCTATGTTATATCTACTAGGGGTATTGAAGTAGATAAATCTAAAGTTGATCTTATTTCTTCTTTACCTTCCCTCTACTGTAAGGGAAGTGTATTCTTTTCTTGGGCATGTAGGCTTTTATTGAAAGTTCATTAAGGACTTTTCGAAGATAGCCACACCACTATGCAAGCTTCTATAATAAGATGTCTCCTTTAAGTTAGACAAGAATTGAAAGGAAGCATTCAACAAACTTAAGGAGCTTTTGACATCCCTACCGGTGATTCAATTTCCAGATTGGAACCTCCCCTTCGAGATAATGTTTGATGCAAGTGATTATGTAATAAAGGCAGTTTTAGGACAAAGAATTCGAAAAGCTTTACATGCCATCTACTATGCTTACAAGACTCTAAACCCAGCCCAATTGAATTATTCAACTACTAAAAAAGAAATCTTATACGTGGTTTTTTCTTTGGAAAAATATTTCGATCGCATTTGCTTGGTACTAAAGTGATTGTCAATTCTGACTATGTAGCTTTACGATGCTTGCTTATAAAGAAAGAAGAAAAATCGAGTCTGATCAGATGGATTCTCCTGCTTTAGGAATTTGAATTGGAGACTAGAGATAAGAAGGGGAAATAAAATGTGGTGGCAGACCATTTCAGTGGTTCGATAAAGGAAGAAGATGATATCTCTTTGAAAGAAACCTTTCTGGATGACCAATTATTTTCTGCTGATGTGACACCACCATGGTATGCGGACATTGTCAATTTTTTAGTTACTAACAAATTATCTATTGGTTTGTCAAAGGCTCAGAGGGATAAGCTATAGAGTGAAGCAAAGTATTACGTATGGGATGACCTTTATCTTTGGAGGTACTGCACAGATCAAGTTATTAGGAGGTGTGTACTGAAAAATGAAACATCATCAATATTAGCCTTATGCCATTTGTATGCGTGCGGAGGACATTTTGGAGTGAAAAGAATGGCTCGTAAAGTTTTAGGGAGTGGCTTTTACTGGCCATCATTGTTCAAAGATGCATATACCTTCTGTAAATCCTGTGATAAATTCCAGCGGTCAGGTAACCTGTCCTGTAAGGATCAATTGCCACAAACCACTTTGCTTTTCTGTGAAATTTTTGACATTTGGGGCATTGACTTCATGGGACCTTTCCCTCCATCTTTCGGCTTTACTTATATATTGGTTGCAGTAGATTATATTTCTAAATGGGTGGAAACCAAAGCCACCAAGACTAATGATGCAAAAGTTGTTACAGATTTTGTTAAGGCTAACGTTCCTTCTAGATTTGAGATACCAAAAGCAATCATTAACGAAAAAGGAACCCACTTTTGTAAGAGGGTGATGGAAGTGATGCTCAGAAAAATCATATTACACACAAAGTTTCCACTGCTTACCATCCCCAAACCAACAGGCAAGCTGAAGTCTTAAATCGAGAAATCAAGTTAATCCTGGAGAAAAACGTGCAGCCTAATAGGAAGGATTGGAGTGTAAGATTGGAAGACGCATTATAGGCTTATAGGACGACTTACAAAACACCAGTTAGGATGTCACTGTATAGGCTAGTGTTTGGGAAGCCATCTTATATTCCAGTGGAATTACAACATAAAGCATATCAGAAGATGCAACATGAATTTGGACAATGCTAGAGTGCATAGGAAGTTATAGCTTCAAGAGTTGGAAGAGATGAGGAATGAGTCTTATCAAAATGCAGTGATATATAAGGAGAGGATGAAGGCTTTTCATGATAAGATGATTTTGAGGAAAAGCTTCTCGGTGGGCCAAAAAGTGTTATTATATCATTCCAAACTTAAACTATTTCTAGGTAAGTTATGTTCTCATTGGGTTGGCCCATTTGTTATTACTCATGTCTTTCCTTTTGGTGCACTAGAGGTACGGAGTCTCAAAACTTACTACATTCAAAGTGAATGGTCATCGATTGAAGCTATATTATGAAGGCTTCCAAACAGAGGGTTTAGAGGTGTTAATGCTAGAGGATGTGACTAGTGCCACTTGATGCATGCAATTGGAGGTCGAGCCACCTACAATAAACAAAGGCGCTGCTTAGGAAGCAACTCAAGGGAAGTAAATTTCTATTTTGTTTTTGCAATTTCTATTTTTTTTAAATGCTCCATTTCTTGCATTTGATGTTACATTAGGGAAAGTGTAAGTTTTAAGTATGGGGGTAGGGATCTTAGTTTTTATGCATGTTTTTTATCTTAATTGTTGCTTATGTGACTTCTTAGGCAATTTTCAAAATCAAACAAACAAAAAATTTTTTATTTTCTATTGCTTTTAAGACTATATAATCATAATTAGAGTGTGAATTGACTAGAAAATCCATGGAAACCTTAGCATGTAATTTTGCTCTTATGATTGGTTAATGTGCATTATTTTTAGAAGAGTAGTGATTAGTGATAGACAAAAACCAATGAGGTTTTGAGCCATATCATACTGACACATTCATATCAGTCTCACAATCTTTTGTTATGCGTGACCTTCATGACATATGCATTCTTACTTTGCAGTAATTTTCTATTCGAGGCCATATTTTTATCACATGCATTTTTATGAAAATAATTAGGCATTCTTTGTTGATTATGAGATACATTAGCCAAATAGCCTACCCATTTATGTGAATTTTACTTTTCCTTTGAGCTTTATTAGCCTTTTCTTTTGTATAAACCACATTACATGCACCTAACCAAATTCCTTGCCTAAGCTTTAAAGCTAGTGGAGCATTTGTTAATTCTTGATTATTGTGATTTTACAAAAGCCTAAGTGTCAGTGTATGCATACAGATGGGTTGGTTCTATTTGTTAAAATGCCATGTTATAAACTTACGTTGATGTAGCTTCTATCACATTTATATTTGAAAAAAAGAAAGAAAAGAAAAGGGAAATGAAAAAGGTGTGAGTTTGAATAAAAGTGTCAAGGAGGAAATACAATTGTTGTGAAAAGTTGTTGATTAATAGTTTATCCTCTTTAAGTTGTATTGATTAGGTGTTTGAATATATTGCATATGAGGACGGATGTTGTTTTAGATGGAGCACTTTTTTTGTTATGTTCATGTGGCTTATGTTGTGAGAGCTAAATTGAGATGTGAAACATAATTGTTGCATTCTTCATAACTAACAGTACCCAGTTTTGAATGAATGTCAACTTGTGGATTTGATATCTTATTGAGTGTTACTTTTGTTTCACTAGCTTGATGACTTTTATGCTAAATTACCCAAAATACATCCCACCTTAACCTTACCTAAATTAAAACCTTAGAAAAGTTCTTTGATTCATGATTATGCATGTGACTTTTAGTGGTGGAGAAATGAAATGATACGTAAAGTTAGAACTGTTATGATTATGAATAGTGTTTGAGTGTACCTGTGGAAATATTTTGTTTGAACACCTTTTGTCCAAGTCTACCTCTAAATTACTCAGTTTTTAAAGGTATCGAATGTTGATTGATCATGAGTAGATGCTTTGAATGTTGAATTATTACTATAGTTTTGAAAGTCATTCGTCTTGTCTTATAGTTATCTACTCTTAGGAAATATGGAAAATGAGTAAAAGTTTTGACTTGTGATTTTGATTTTGATGATTTGCCCGAGAACGGTTAAAAGCTAAGTGTGTGGGAACTTGATATATGTTTAAATATTGATTCATTTGATATACTACACTTAGTAATTGATGCCTTAAAAATGCTTAAGATACTCACTTTAGCTCATATTTGATCTTAGGTACTTTTCGGAAGTAAAGAAGCTAAAGTGACCTGAAAGCATGTCACTAAAGTCATCTTCTCAATTTCCATATTCTATTGATTCATGGAGCATGAAGAAGAAGAGGATTGAAAGAAGAAGAGGCAAGAGAGAATGTCAAATGAATAACAAAGAAGGGAGAAGTCTCACGGCTAAACATTGGATTGATTTCTCACACCCTTGCAAAATAAGAGGGCCATGCACGGCACAACTGTTAGAGGTTTTCACAGCTGTGCAATGACCTTGAACGGCCATGAATTCTCACACCTGAGAATTAAAGTGAGAAATCCAAGTGTCCTCGCTAGGTGTCACTCAGTTTTAAACCTAAATCTTACTATATAAGGAAAAGAGAGTGACGGCAAAAAGACAATCATTACATAACCTAGCTGGCACATTTCTCTCATTTTCTCTTGGGGGGTTTTCTTCATTCTTCAACACTGATAGTGGCAATGGAGAGGATGAACAATAGTGAGAGCTTGAAGATGGAGATGGAAGGCTAACTTCTCAATGCCAGTTCAACGAGGATATCAAAGCCAAGTCATGGTTAAGCTATTTCGTTCTTTTAATGTTGTCATCTCGTTTTGGATTGTTGTGTTGTTTGTGTTGAATGAGTTGGGTTTTGGATAGATGATCTTAATACATTATTTTGATTGTTCTATTTCGAACCTATTGCTATAATATTGAATGTAATTCGCAATTGTTACATTTAATGTTTGTTAGTTACATTTAGTGAATGTGAATCGTTAGGAACAACATAACTTAGGTTATCTAAACCCAAACATGTCAGGTTACTGCTTATATTGGTCATTTTCCATTTTGTAATGCTACTACCAAATTGAATCTAGAGATCATATCCTTGATTATTCAGCAGTTAGGTTTAATTAACGATCGTATCTTAATTAAACACAACCTAAGGGAAAATCTGGATTAGTTGAGTGTTCTATTAATTTCAGATCAATAGTTCGAAGAGAGGTATAAAGATGTTAGGATGATGGAACTTGATCGTGTTTAGGTTGAGAATGATCCTAGAACTAGACCTTACTCATACTCAACACTTTAATCATTTTCTATTGTTTGTTTTAATTTATTTTCGATAGTTTACTTTTATTTTATTTTCTAAATTGCTAAAAATCCAAAATCTCCCATTTTATATTGGCCTTGCATTAATTAATTTCATTACAACAATTAGCTGAACATTCCTTGTGGTTTCGATCCCGACTCACCATAACTTTAAATTTTAGTATGAAGAGTCAGATAAATTTTACAGTGCACTTGACAGGAGCTGTCAAGAAATAAGCAAAGACTAAACCCTAAATTAAATAATCGAGATAACTATAACTATTCAACTTATTTTTCTTGTATGTTATAAGTTAAAAAGCAAACTGACAAATAACCTATTTGCTACTAGTACCAGTCCTTCATGACAATTATAAATCATTGAATTTATGGATAGCAATAGAATAATTAACCTTAAATATATTTTTCATAGTAATCAATATTAATCATTCATGAAATGCAAGAACTCAAAATGAGAAATACTTGAATTAAAACATGAATAAAAGATTAGAACAAAACCTCACAAGGTTACGAGTAGAGTTTTGAATCCCCTTGAATTATAATAACTGAGTTTAGCCACACATGGCTTAAGTTTCAACACCAAAAATAGAATAAAATTAAAGAATTGAGATAAGAGTAAGAAGAAGAATGATTGGTTCTCTTTTGAGAGATGGAGAACGTCCCTTTTATAATTTTTGCTACTCTAAACCTAATCTTATCATATCTTGCAAAGATGCCTATCTAAAGAAAATCCCAATCCCTTTATAATAGGGATAGAAAGAAGTTTCTTGATTAAACTCCAACTCTTTAAGTAAATCTGGCATTAGCATAATCTCACCTTATCTGTTGCAGTTAGCTGTCCACTCTATCCAAAATTCATGACTTTCACCTATAGTGTCCCCATTTGATGCAATCTGTACTTTTCATCACCTAAAACAAAAAAAAAGCTTTCCTAGTTAAGCACCAAAATAAATCCAAAATAAAACAGATAATTCCAATTAATATATCAAAATAACATCTTATCAAATAGATCCTACTAAGAAGTTCTGAAAACAAGTCTTAAGAGATGCCTCTTTAGCCTTGAAACTACTATCATAGATGAAAACGAATGGTAACCCTTAATTTAAACATTTTAAAGGAGGGAGCTGCAAATAGGAGACCACATTGATAGGTTTCTTTATAGAAAAGAGAACTTTATTTCTGACATGACAATCACAGGCACATTACCATTGAAAAACTTTTAATCTGCAGTAGGTCATACTAACCAATGAAATATATTCCTTTTTAAATTCTCCACTCACAGCTAAGCTTAGAAAGTCCTAAAAAATGACCCTTAGCATTTCAAAACCAATCTTACTTTAATCGTAGAAGCCAAGCACCAAGGTGGAAAATTGAAACATAACTAAAATACTATTGTGGTTAGATCTAAACAATATTATATTCAAATATTGGACAACCAATTGATTAAGCCACCTTGTGAGCTTTATAGGAAAGCCAATATTGCTAGATGAACCATTTGGAACATAAAGAGAGTAAGTTATGCTCAAGTATATGTATTGGTTGATAGTAATCAAGACCTCCCCAATCATATTCTAATTTTAATATTACATGAATCATAAAATATGTTTGAGGATAGAGTCAATGTAACATACTTATAAAGACCTAGTAAGACTCCTCAAATATAGAATTGGAGGCTAACTATTAAGCTCTTCAAAACTAGTGAGTATGATGAACTTACTTAATAGTATATGATTCATAGTCTCTAAGAGCTAGACAATATTGGAATGTAGAAGACAGAATTATGGAAATAACAATTTCCAAAGCCAAATGGAAATAACAATAGGCCAAACAGGGAGCTCTAAACTCAACAAAAAAATTCATGAAAATAGTAAGGATGGAAGGAACTCCTATGACATTGGAATGTGAAGGAAAGTAAAGGTATATCAGTGAACCTCAAATAGTTCCACATATTAAAGGTAGAATATAGAGTAGTGAAACCAACTCAGGGAATGAAAAGGAACGACCTAAACATTCTCAATGTATACCTAGAAAAATCATATATAGTAAGAAGAAGAGATAAACCCTAAGAGTAACTTTCAAAGAATCATAAAAAGGAGCTCTAAGTGGAAAAGAGAAAGCCCCTACCACCCCAAACAAATGACTATTCTAGCTTGGAACACAAAAGAGCTCAATAGTCCTAATAATAGCAAATGATTTTGGATTATATTAACGAAATTAACACTTCTTTCTTATAGTGCTCTTGGAATAAAAATAAAATAGGATAGTTATGTAAGAATGAATCTCTTCAAAAAAAACACTTAAAAACTATAACCAATTATCAATACCACCATAATGGAAGGTTAATTGTAGCTTTTGAATAGGGATCTCTAAAATACCAGAGATCTTTCGTGTGTGTTATCATGTATAGTAGAATAATTCTAGAACTTGCTTTTATTATACATATTGAGACCATATTTGTTAATTTAGAATCATTTAAGTGATAACCTACTGCAGTAGGTCATACTAACATACAATCTGCAGTGTTAACCTATTTCTTTGATTATTACCTTGCCTATAATTTATCCTTTAGGAATAACTAAGTCGAGCTTTAGTCTTTTTCATTTATTAAAATTAAATATTAACCTTTATCCTATTTTTATTTGAAGCCTTTTTAATTGTTTTGAATCTTAAAGGTTATTTACATTACGTCTTTGTTTGAACCTTAGAAATTTTTGAAAGGTCCATTATTGCTTTAATTGTGGCATTGAATGCCCAAAAAATTGATCGATAAAAAATAGTGAATAAGTATAAGGTGCCAATAGAGTTGCAATAAGAGGACCTGCATATTTGTAAACACATTTCTTGAAATTTCTGTAGAAAATTTCCTTCAATTTAACCGTTTTTATTATCCCAATCATACTGTACCTAATCCCCATTATAACCCTTATTAAGACCTTTTGATTTTTGTTTCTAGTTTATACATAAGTGGTGGAGATATGATAATATTGCAAGCTTATGGTAAAACTTCTACAATGTATTGATTAAGAATTCTTATACTTTTCACCTCAAACACTTAAATACATTAAGTGACATCTTAGTGAGGGTGTAAAGGTTTATTCTTTTGATTTCAATGCAATTATTGATATGGTTACTATTGATATGGACTTAGGAAGATAATTTTAGGATAACTTGACTCTAATTGTATGTTAATTTGATTCAATATGACATAATGATTTATAGTATGAAAGGACAGATGAATATTATGGGTAGATGAATATTAAATAGATGTTGTAAGATTTATAATTTTGATTATGGTTTGCTTGAAGACAAGCATAAGCTTAAGTGTGGTGATGTTTGATAGATGCATAATTAATCATATTTATATCCCATATTTTTTGTATTTTTTCTTGATATTTATACCTTTATTGTATATTTAGTACTTAATTTGGTCGAAGCTATTTATAGATTATAATTGTCTTTATAGACTAAACAAAGAAGAATTTGGATGAAAACTTAACATAAGACGAAGATTTGAATCAAAGAAGGGATACATGGATGTGCATCTGCCTTTGTACTTCTCCAGCCATGCAGAATTATAAATTCTAGGTATTTTGGGTTATATATGTTCTAGTACACAGTTGTGTATTAGACCGTGTATCAGCCAGAACCTTAAAAATTAATATAAAAAGAAGTGTTCAGAGGCAAAATAGAAGAGCAGACGTGTAGAGACTTTCAGAAGCGACTAAAGGGGTAATTTTGATATAAAGAAGTGGAAAACATAAAGAAATTATCAAAAGATCCAAGAGAATATAAGATCAAACCTCTACCTTGCAAAGAATATTTGATAGGAGATAAAATAAGATTTAGAATTACGAACCCTTCATTTTTATTTATTTTTCTTTCTATTTATGTTTTATTTTGTCTTCAATCATGTGTAACTAAATTTGTTTAGTGTCTAGTTAAGATGAAGCCTATGTTTATGTTATAACATATATTGATTCTTTTATTTAATGCAATTGTTTTGATTGATCTATTATGATTTGATTAAATGTTTAAAATATGTTCGAATAGATCTAAAATATTAGATAATAATCTGATCATAACATAGATATTGAGAAATCATTTTATGAATAGATCTACCGTAATTTCAAGGAGTTGATTGCAACCCTAGAGATAAGATAACATAAATCCTCTATATTAGGGTCAAACCTAATAGCAGAACTCACAATTTGGTAAAACAATCCTATTAACTTTAACCTGAGTAATTCAGTTGATAACCTTAGGATTGGTTGTTATTAGACTCAGAGTTATTATCATACCATAGGAATTTCCACGGTCTAATATTCAATAATAAAATTAACTAGTTAAGGGTTTTTGTGGGATTCGTAACCTAGACACTAATTCTTGATAGTGGTAGTTTTCTAAGTGATTCTTTATTTCTCTGTTCAATATTGCTACCTATTTTATTTTATTTTCTTATGTTTTACTTTCTATAATTAAAAATCAAAACCAAATTCGTAGACTAGATAACAAAATAATGGTAACTACTAGCAATCATCATGTTCATGGGATTAATCCATACTTGTTGGTACTAGCTATAGCTACACCGTGCACTTACTGATATTAACATACTTAGAATGAGTCAATCAATGCCTAAAGGTGAAGCACCTGTGGTAGGAGAAGAAAAGGTGAAGGTGACCACTAATGGAGCGTAAGCCAAAAAACAAAAAAAAGGGAGGCAACATCAAAATTAGGAAACTTTAGCTAAAGAAAATGATAAGATTCGTGTGAGAGATAGAGGGAGACAAAGTGAAAACCAGGAAACCCTAACTAGAGAAAATGATAGGGCGCGTGTCTTACACAAACCTCATATGGTCATCACATCTAGGTTATCAGACGTAAAGCATTGAATGAGGCATATGCACTCATAGAAAAAATATTCCTCATTTAAATTTTATTTTTGATTTTCTATGTTTTAAGCCTTCATTTTAATTAAATTAGTTTAATTGAGATTAAATTGATTTAAATTCCTAACGAATATAGAAAAGTATTTTCTAATTGTTTGAAAATTGTTTTTAAAAGGTTATTTTATTAGAAATATTTTGAAATTTATTTTAATTTTTAAAGGATTAAATTATTAAATTAAATTATTTATCAAATTAATAATTGGAATCAAGAAAACATTGAAAAGGATTATCTTTCATAATTAGATTATGTTATATAAATTAATATAATCGGATTATACTAATTAAAATAAGTTCTTGATTTTAATATTAAATTAATTATTTTTCTAAAAATTAAATTGATTTCTAATTAATAATTTTATAAATTGTTTCTAAACTTAAACTAAATGAATTTTAATTAGATTGAAATTAGAAACTAACTAGACGCCTTTAAACTTAAGAAAATTATTTCTTAAGTAATTAAGAATGTTGTTTCTCAATAAAAATTATTTATTTTAATTTGATTGAAGTAAAATAAGTTTATTATTTTATAAGGTTTAGGAATTTTTTCTTTATTAGTTTGAAAAATAAGTTTCTTAATTAATTGGAAAAAGCATTTTCTTAATTAAAATTGTAAAATGTTTTAATTTATTAATTAAGATTATGGGCATTCTTTAATATTTTATAAGACATGTTTTAATTTATTAAAGAATTATTTTCTATTTATTTGAGAAAATAATGAAATGGACTTTTCAGTTAAATTTAAAATATTTTGTTTAACGTTGAAAGTTTTTCCTTTTGAAATTAGAAAATAATTTTCTAATTGAGGAAATTTTATTTCTAATTAGATTAGAAATAGTTTTCTAATTGAATTTACTTATAAATTTTTAAAATGAAAATTTCCAAATTAAAATGAATAAGAAGTATAATTTATTGAAAAATTTTCAACTAAATTCGTTAAAGGAGTTACGATAATCGAAAACAGTTTCCAATTGAATTTTAAAATTATTTTTAATTTCTATTTTTAATAGTTTTTTAATTTATTTAGGAATCAACAATTTATTCTAATTTACAATATTATTTTAGATTATATAGAATATGTAGATAATCAAACAATATTATTTCTTATAATTTGATTATATTTGCATGAGTAATTGCATGTTTAAAATGCATGACATTTTACATGTAATTTGTGTTTGATGAGACCTTCAAAATCATTTTACATGTCATGTTTGTTTGATTAGACCTTCAAAATTAAATCCCTTATTAAAATATTGAATATAAGTTAAGAATGTGATGGTTATCTTCCATTATTTAAGAATAAGACTAGAGTTTTATTTATTGCAGGGCTTAATGAGCAAACTTAAGGCCCTTTTAACTTAAATATGTTTTATCTTAAAATAATAAGTCATATTTAATCAAATTTTTATGACATGGATAAGTGTCTCATGGTCATACAAATTTATAGGCAATGTTAGGAATAACATATCAAATATATTTTAAAAAGAGTTGAAACCTAACAAATCTAAGAGTCACATGAAATATTGTTGATAAATTTATTATCTAACTTAAGTTTAGTTGGTTTGTTGAGATAACTTAATATTAGTAAAATTTGAATGAGATCCTAGCCCATTAGAGAGATGAGAGTAAATTCTTTGACGAGTAATGAGGACTAATATTTTAAATAAAATAGTGTGAGGAACCAAATATATGATTAAATTTCTAATATTATTTGATAGTCATAATATATAACCAATACATATTTTTCTTACATTTATAGCTTGTTCTAAACAAAAATTACCTTTGTTTAGTATATTTGATACTAAGACTTGGTGAACCAAATATCTTCGACATGAGTTAGGTTTGAGAAGAACTCTCAAAGATAGAAAGAATAATTATATGTCTGTTATATAATTTTGATATAATCATTGTTAGGGATTTGATTACAAAGTTTTAGGGATATGTCAAGATGATATAGATGGAAAAATGTAATGACATTTTGAGTTGTTATTATCTCATAAACTTTAATGACAACATATTAGATAGATTTCAACATCGAGATAGCATAATGCAAATAGCTATATGAAGTAGAGCTAAAAGGTATAGAACTTTGATGAAATTATTTCACCCAACTTAGCATACTAAAAACATAAATAATGACTACAATTGAAGGTATTGATTTAGAAATGATGCCAATTGCCATTAGAAGGGAAAAAATGATTGCATTCCTTTTATTTCCAATAGATAATATAATAGAGGTCGTACATATTTCTATTCTTGCTTTTGAGTATTTGACACTAAATTTGGATTCAACATTACTACAATGTTCAGGGTATGATAAGAATAGATTATTAAGTAAAAGTAGTTGATTCAAGCTTATACAAATAAATTTTATCTTCTGAATAAAGAGAGCTTATGCTTACCATAAGCGGTAAGAATATAAGTTAGATAACTAAGACTATCTTTTATACAGTATTGGTTAAATCAATATAATGAGAATCATAAAGTTTCATACAAGGATATATATGAATCGTACAAAACTTAGGAAACTTGTTTGATTGAAGAATAACCAAATCAACCTTTATGAAAGGATGATGACAATATTTAATTGTTAGATCTTATATATGATGTGTTGGATTTAATAACAATTCATAAAAGGATAAATACTTATATTTCATGGTAATTACCAATGACATTACATATTGAATAAAATATTGATTTAAAATTTTAAAAAGTTTAAATTGTTTAAATATAGCAATTAATCATTGAGAATGTTAAAAAACATTAATGAGATCGGTATGGTGAGATTTAAATTATTTTTTTGGTTATCTAGAGTGAATGAATTTCTCTGTTGAATACCTCTATAACTAAATTCATAATAATATGGATTTATATAAGAAGGATAATGCAATATGAGATATTGTATAATGCAATATTGATTTCTTATATTGTTATAACAACTTACATTTAATAGTTGCAATTAAAGTGGATAGAAAGATTTCATATTAGATATAGAATGGTATGACTTTGAAAGAGTCAAAATTAATAATTATGTGATCTAATGCTTAGTTAAAGCATGTATTATTCAATAAATTTAGATGTCAATTGAATAATAGAAATTTATGAGACGTCCAAAAGGGTTGGATGTGATCCTAAAAACCATAATTAATAAAATGTTTGTTTCAATCAATATTTATAAGAGAATGGTTCTCAAGATAAGTAATGGAAGTATGATAAATTTTGAAAACTTCAAATCTCATAATTATACATCTAAATAAGACATTGAAAGATTCACTTTCATGATTAATTCAAAATGATTATTTTGGAGATTATTGTGCATTTTCATGTCTATAAAAGGTTAGTGAGAGTATAATTACACTCTTTAGTGGGGGTATATAAAGACATATTGCTCATAGAGCATAAATTTATATTTTCAATTGTTAAAGGGATAATAGTTAAAAAATCTAACTGGACATTAAAAAGGTAACAAATTAATTTTGAGAATTAGATTTATAAAGATAAATATAGAAGCTATTTACTTATTCTAGTCTAAGCAATATATTAAAGTTGTTTAGTAGTTGAGATTTTCGATACTTATGAAACATTGAAATAACCAATATTCTATAATGAATTAGTATTTGAGTTCAAGATCATAAGGAAATTAACTTTAGTAGTCAATCCTAGCTAGGGTATATTTTACTTATACCAATATTATTTGAAGATTGAAAAGGTTCAAATGCTGCATTAATTTTTAATCAAGCCATAATATACTTTCATTTAGTGGAAATGATTATGTGATCAATAAGCTCTTTAATGAACTTATTATAGTTTTTTCATTGTCGAAATAGTAATATACTATAGAATATTAGTCCTATTATGAATGCAAAGGAAGTTAAGGTCTTATCAAAGATCCAAGTACGTATTTAGGCAATCTATCTTAATTATGATGATAATTGAGATAAGTGATGTAAGATGTAATCAATTTCTCATTATAGAGAATCTTACAAATTTCTCTAATTAAAGTATTTTCCAAACAATAACATGATCATCGTATAGAGATATCGTATAAGATACTTAAATAATTAGCTTAGTGTAAGTAGGAAAAAGTAGGTGTATGCCCTACAGGCAATCGGTTGGTTGTAGATTTTGTGACATAATTAACTAAAGGCATTTTAATCTTTATATATTTTTGTTAATTATATTTGATGTTTAAATACTTAACGTAAAAAGCGAATAATAATCGTTGTGCAATTGAAATTAGATGAGATATTAATTTTGAGACTCAATTTGCATTTATGTATTTTTTAAAAAATTGTTCCTAGTTACAGTTTCATCATGTTAGGATATTGATTAAATAATAAAATTTGCATATGTTTTGTTTCTTTCTTATAAGAAAGTAATTAATCTCATAAATTAATGTATGAAAATACTTAAACAAATATGTGGGTGTCTATTAGAAAATAAGTTCATATCACTGACTCGATTATGATGATCCTAAATGGAATATTAATTGTGGATTTTCTCATTATGATGGTTGTATAAATAATCATTTGTCTTGAGATTACCAAAGTATCTCATATGAGAATTACTATATTTGGATGTTATTCATGACTAATTTTCTTTAGCTACTCAATCGATAATACTCGGATATAGTATAAACCATATGGATATAGTATGAACATGATTTAGGAAATTCTCTTGCCTGAATGAATTGAGATCTAAAAAGGTCTTTTTAAATATCAATTTAATTACTAATTAATAAGAATGAATATGATTGGATTTAAAAGATGATACACTAATTCTATACTCTATATTCAATTAGAACATTGGACTATAAAAAAAAATGCAATATAATCATGCATGAACAAACTGAGTCAAACCAACTTAACATTCTAAATATTTGTGTGGTTATAATATGTTATCACTTTTGATCTATAATTATAAATTGTTTGATTTGAGAGTCAGAGAAAAATTAAAATAAGTTTTAATATTTCTAACTCTAATTATGAATTAAAATTATAATTTATAATCATTGTCAACATATATGGACCTAATTGGCAACACATAAAAGAGTAGTTAAAAAGAGAAATAAATTAAGTCAAATTTAATTATAAAGTTTGAGAAACTCTATGAATCAAATATAAGATATTTGATTTTATGAAAATTAAATTATAAATATAATTAGAGTTAGAGTTAAACTCTAATTTTAATTAGAAAATTGATTTTAATAAAAAAGAAATATAGTATCTTTTTCTATAAATAGGAAAAGACATAAGATTACTAACACTCGTACCTCTTTTCTCTCAAACGTTGAGTTCTTTTCTATAAAGAAGAGAATTTTCTAAACTTTTTTAGGTCACATATTTTATTATGTTCCCATAGATCATACATAAAAAGACACTTACTACAAAATATAAGTAACGTCGGGGGCTTGGTAAAAGTGAGACATTGAAGGACACTACTAAGACTATGATAAAGAGATGGATCAGAGACAGGGTGACTCGAACCAGTAGATAGCTTAGCCTTTTTGTTGACAAGAGTAATAGAAAGATTGAAAGAACTTATTAGCTCTTTCCAATATCTCCTAAGCATACTTACATTATGAGAGAAACAAGCCATTATTAGTCTGTGCCATAAACATTCCTAAAAAATAATACGACTTTCAATATCAGTCCTAGCAAATTCCTTGTCTAGAGAGGAAATGATAGATTGTCGTAAGGATGTAAATAAAGTTGTTAAGATGGTTTCATTAACATAAAGAAGAAGGATAGCCATTTCCTTACCACAGTAATACACAAGTAGAGAAGTGTCAGACCAAACGATAACAATGCTGATAGAGGTGACAAAGGTAGAAAAGCATTGGTTCCAAGTCTGAGGAGCCTGCTTAAGTCCATAGAGAAATTTCTTAAGCTGACACACATAGTCTAGATGAGCAGTGCTATCAGATCGAGGTGGTTAATGCATGTACACAGTTTCTTAAAAATTTCCATAGAGAAAAGCATTTTTCACACCAACTGGTGGATAAACCAAGATCTAGAAATGGTGCGGTTGAGAATAGCACGGACTATTGTCATTTTCACTATGGGATTGAAGGTCTTATCATAATCTAGACCAGCTTATTGAGAAGTGCCAATGGAAACTAGGCAAGCTTTATGAAAAATAAGACTTCCATCAAAATCAAATTTGTCCCTGAAAATCTACTTAGAATTGACAACATAAACCCCAAAATGTCGAGGAACAAGATCCCAAGTATCATTTTTAATAAGAGTAGAATATTCATCATGCATAGCTTGCTTCGAGTTAGGATCTTAAAGAGCTTGGTTATAACCACTAGGGAAAGTGGATGGAATTGATTATGAACGGACAGAAGTTATTTTGGCTTAAAGATAGCTTGCTGACTATGGGAAACCATACAACGATAAGGGGGAGGAGGAAGAGTTAGGAGAGGAAGGGAAGGAGATGGAGATGGAGATGGAGAGGATGAAGTAAAGGCTATAGGAGGAAAATGGGGAGAAGGCGGCTCATAAGAGGAAAGGGGGTAATGAATTGGTTGGTTGTGTATGAGAGAAGTGCTTGAGATGGCGGTGGGAGGGAGGAGGTGTATCATCAAAGGGATCAAGGAAGTTATAGGAGCTAGAGGTAGGCATGTGTTGCGAAACAAAAGGAAATTCCTGCTCATTAAAGGTAACGTGCCAGGAAAGAATCACCTTATTGGTGGCAAGGTCAAGACACCTATAACCACGGTGATGAGATGAGTAGTCTATGGAATGTTGTGGGAGAGATTTAGGTAACAAAGGCACCCAAAAACATGAATGTGAGTATAGAGGGGTGGTTTGTGGAAGAGAATGTGGAGTGGTGTTTGGTAGTGTAAAATTTTGATGGGGAAAATGTTAAGGAGGTGCACTATCATGTGTAATGCCTCTACCCAAATTGATGGTGGAATGGAGGCTTGAAAAAGAAGAATGTGTATTGCAAACTATTCATATCATATGGAAGAAGGCTCAGACTGCTGATGATGTGAAGGCCAGAATGACCAACCTAATAGACACTTCGATGCTATTGTTATGGAAGCGAAGATCTTATCCAATTTGCTAATTTATTGTTGCTGCTCATGAGGATCCAGAAACGTTAAGTAAACAAACCCAGGTCCTACAACTCGTGGAGCATAACCCAGTAGACTAGGGTCATCAGAGTTAATGGGCTTGCCATCAACGGCCCCCTAACCAGTCCAAAGAGGTGATGCAGCAAACCATAAATAACTAGGTGCAGTGGGCTGCTCATACATAAAAAGAGCCATGGTTATAATTTTGCCAGCGCTTCCCTCATCCATATGTCTCAACCTCCCTGCATAATGTTTCAACCATAACCATGTTTACCATTGTAGATGAAGTTGTTCGATATATCTCCATAGGAATAAGAGGAAGAACTATTTTATAAAGGAGTAGAAGTGAAAAGGACGGAGGAGAAATTGGGAAGAAAAGATTCATCTTTGGAGATACGTGCTTCTTGAATAAGTAACATAGATTGGTCTTTAAGAAAATTAGGAAAAAGGATCTTGATATTTAATGGTATTGGCAATACCAGAATTTGTCAATGGGACCATTTAAAAGATGGAGGTCTTAGGTTTTATCATAAATAGCAGTACCTACATTGGCCAAGGATTTGCAAAAGTTTTAACACAAAGACAAAGATATATCGAAATTCTTTTATTAATTGGCGTGTCCTTTCACTGAGGTTGGCCTTGGAAAATGATTCAATATGGGTCTATAGTTTATGGTCACTAGTACAGCTCAGACTCATAATCATACTAAGGACACCACTTGTATAGTTTGATAGATCCATAAACCAACATGAGCATCTAATTTAATCCAATCATCATCATGTGTATCCTTAGTCTTACTAGTTCCATCTAGATATCCAAGGATCCCGACACTAGTGGCCTTTGAAAGGTGTAAGGTAGCCCATTGTTTGTATTTAAGATTGTTAAAATCAAGAATCAGAGGAATGTGAGACTTAAAAATGTGAACATTAAAAGCTGGATGAGAAAACACATGTTATTTGTTTAGTCATTGGTGTCTGGCATGATGAAGGATAAGACAAAAGAATACTAAGACGAAGAATAGAAAAGAGAAATAAGATAATAGAATACCTGAGAGAAAGGAATGGAGTATGGATGCATGTGAAGTGTACAGATGCATCTGGCGATAGATAAGCTGTGGAGAAGGAGAATAATTCGTTACATGATTCATATTAGAGGGAATAATTAGGTGAATTTTTTGAACTTCCTTGAGTAACGTAATCTATTATGTATGTATAGGCTTACAAAAGGACTACACAAGGATATATACAAAGCTAAATATAAGCTAATAATAGAATTAATTTACATTAAATATATATTTTATCAATATTGGGCACGTGAAAAACTTGTAGTTGACAGATCAAGAAGCAAAATTATGCCTGAATATGAATTAGGTACATTTAAACCTTTTTATTTATAATCCATATTTTTGAAGTTATTCAATTAAAGAGATGTCATTAAAATTTTATAAAAGATATTTTTTATTGCACCTATGATTAGATCAAGGTTAATTTCCCTACACTATCTTCCTTTCCATAATGATAAAAGGGATTAAAAGACTTATTGTTCCTAAATGGCTCTCATGTTTTACTACAAGCAAACTCACTACAACAAACAGATGAGTTTGTGACGTTTTATTTTGCAACGAAACTAAAATCGTCGCCAAAAGTTAACATATTGCGACGATTCAAAGAATTCATCATTAAAACTAACCATTTAGTGACCAAATGAAAAGCGTCGCAAAAGAGAAAACCCTTAGCGATGCATATTAGAAATCGTTACCAAATGCTGAATATTTAGTTACAATTAAGAGAAATCATCACTAAATGATGCACAATGGGTGTCGATGTCAGATATTCGTAGCTAAATAAGCTTATGGCGACACTTTTGAAAAATGTCACCATAACTTATCAAACATTTGGTAACAATTCTAGGAAATCATCACCAAAGGGTTGACATTTGGCGACGATATTCAAAAGCGTGACCAAAAGGTCAATATTTGGTTATGAACGTTTTATTTGGTCGCAAAAGGTTAAACATTCAGCGACGATTTTTTAAAATCGTCACTAAATTTCAAGCAATCAATGACGATTTCTAGAAATCGTCACTAAATGTATGACATGTTTCAAAATTATTAAACTAATATTTTTATAATATATCATAGTTAAGATATGTTTTATTGGAGATTTGTTTTCAATGTTTGCAAAGTATTATTCAAAAAAAACTCACAACATAATTTTAAGTGTTAACAGTAGTATTAATTAATCATTAGTATTTACTAAAATTGCAAAATTTAGTTATAAAAATTTTAAATAATTTTATCAATATAATAATATGATATATAGAGTAGTACGAACTTTGAATTAGAAGATGAGTTCATTTGATTGACTTGCTAGATTGACTCGCTAAATGATAATGATATAATTATTTATTTGGATTCCAAGTAACATGAGAGTCGGTAAAGGTAAGTAAGTCCCCGATGTCTAGATTCCTGAGAAGGGTTCTTGCACATTCGAACACACCAATTGGAATAATAATAGTTGTTCCCTCAAGTGTAGGGTTTTTCACACCCTTTTGTAACAACTTTTTCGCTATAGCTAAACTTATAGAGGATACAGTGAATGAGTCACTAGATTTAGTACCTAAAACATAATCAGTATAGAACTTATATATTGTCATATTAGTAAATCGTTAAATGAATTGAAATTGGAGTGACATGCATACGTGAGTGAGCAGACGAAGTATATGGAATTGACGAATTTTTCAAAACAACCGATTTTTCTAATCCTTTACGGATTGTTGTGACATTGCTCCCACCTCCATAACCATACATGTAATATTCGAGACTCATGGAAGCTTAAAACAACATGTAGTATAAACCATCAAATGTGAATATATATAATAGCTTCATAAAAGAAAATGAGATGTACATAATAAGGAAAGTGACGTTGTTTGGATGATGATAATAACACCTTGAAGCAGAAGATCGGTCATGGAAGGCAAACGATGATTAGTGTATGAAGTGGAGATTTTTTTTACATTGTTGGTTTTTTCAGTAGGGACAATTTTGCCACATTCCTCCTAACGAAATAAATTAGGGCCATCTTGAGCTAATCTCCATGTCGACATTCCTTGATTAATAATGTTAAGAGGTATATTCTGGAAAAATCGATTTAGAATAAAATGATGATATGTTTAACTCCAATTTCGATGACAAGTGAAACTAGTCTTGTTTAGCACTTATATATCTTCAATGTGCCTAATGATCTAATGATATGAAAGTTACTCATACTAAAATTTAAAAAATTTATTGTGTAATTTGTATCATATGTAAAGTTTAGAATTTAAAGTAGAATAGACATGACTATGTTCTTGATGTATAAAAATATAGTATCATCTATATGTCTCTATATTACTATTAATGGAAATGAATAAAAGTAAAATACTCTTGAAATAATTTCATCAATGCAAAAACAAAGCTTTGATGAGATTAAGCGTTAAACGTCGGTAGGAAGATAGACATAAAGAAATAACAAAGATAGACAGTAAATCATCTTCAAAACACAACCATAAACACAACTCATACATCAAATGCATAATTAAGAACTCACAATAAACACCTAAAAGGTTTTAGTGAATAATCACAATATAACAAAAGAACAAAAGAATGAACACAATAACTCACAATAGAACAAAAGAATAATGCCAATTTAGTGACTAATCGTTCTTCGACAGTGATGAGCAGAACACAAAACCCAAACAAGTTCTCTACGAGAGGATTTAGGATTGGTGTTGACAGCTTGAACGAGAATGGAGTAGGCTTTTATGTTTTTGTCTTTGAAAACCTAATACAAAACGACGTTGTTTTTCTAGTTTAGGTAAATGATGTTGTTTATTGTTAGCTGTAGTTGTTTGGAAATAGTGTTAGTTAATTTGCTACAATTTATGGTATTTAGTCGATGATCGTCAGATGCAGCAACTAATACATGGTTTGTCGCTAAAGCCCATCGGTTCATAAATAATTTTTAATAAATTTATTTTCCTATTCCAAATAAAACATAATTTGAATTAAAAATTAAATTATTCATTTAAAAGCTATTTGGAAATTAATTTGTTGACCATTCAAATAAAATAAAATTGACTTACAATTTTCACACAATTATACATTTTCATTAATATAATTTCCAAAAAATTATTTGAAAAAATTAAACATTTTAATTATTGTAATTAATCAGAATAAATAATAATAATTTAAGAAGACATTGTAATATAATTATAAAACTATTTCTAACAAATTATATTTAAAGATTAGTCATTCCCAAAAATTAAGCAAATGAAAAAAAATTGCATATATAAGTGAGAAGATTAATTTTTCATTTTGTTATTGGTAATAGGAAAAACTCATATATGTTAATCAATTAAGAAAAATAAAGATGTAAAGAAATTATATAACATTGGTAGCGAAATTACATTGGTAGCGAAATTATACTTTTAGGCGACGAAAATTGCCACTATTGGAAAAGTTAAGAGAAATAGTCGACAATTTAACAACTTGGTAGCAAAATGTTGTACATTTTATGACGTTATAGTTGTTTCGTAGCCAAAACATGGCATTTTGTGACGAATCTTAATTTTGTCGCAAAATGTGCGAGATCAGAATAATATAACTACGTCGTTTTTCACATTTTTCCAAATGTATTGGCGACGATTATCATATATCATAGCTAAAGGTTTGGAATTTGATGAAGAATCTCATTTACGTTGCTAAATGTTGCAACGGTAAAAAACAACAAACGACGACGTCCCACCTAACTAAAAATTAAACCCACAACCTTCCCCCCCAGCCCCCCTCTCTGTCCTTTCTTCCTTTTCTCTCAAACTGAATCAATTTTCTGTTGTGCTCTGCTGTGAATCAATTTTCTATTCTTATCTTCCCCCCATCTATCGTCTCCTGGAGTTGGGCTCAACTTGGTAAGTTTTTCTTCGATTTATTGTGGGTTTGTTTTTGAATGTGATTAATAATACCAAATAGTAATTGTTGTGGGTTTCTTCAATATGTTGAGTTGTTTGCATGGATTGAACAACTATATTATTGGGTTTGTTTTGAAATGTGTTAATGATGGTGAAGAAAGGGAATAGACACAATGAATGGTTGAAGTTGGGTGTGTTTTATGTTATGGTTACAAGGTGTTCGGTGAAAGTCATGTGATTTGTTCTATTTCATTTTTTGTCCGAAAACGAACTTGTTTTCATATGTAATATGTTCTCAACATGCACGATGATGATGATGATAAGCATAGAAAAGAAAGTGAAAAATTATTGAGCTGCATTTATAGAGAGGTTCTTTGGAGTAGAGTGTTGTGAGTATATACAAGGGAGATGTCCACTTCATTAGTAGCCTATTTTCCTTAACTCTTACATGAATTAGTTGATTTGAGGTTAAAAAATCACATACCTCTACTTTATTAGCATTAAAAAAGACAAGGATTCTTTCATTAGGATGGCTTGAGTGATTTATGATTTACTTCCAATGTATAGAAAAAAATTAAGTAGGTTATAAATTTCTAACTTGATTTTAATCAGTTTTGGAATGATTTACCAAGGAAATACAACTTAGATGATGGCAAGCTTATTGGCATAGCTCTAGGCAGTTCTATTTACATTATCTGGAGGGAGGGAAACCAACAAAATTTTAAGAGCTAATCTTGCCCCCCAGAGCTAGTAATTCAAAGAAATATCCTTTGGATTAGAGAGATGGCATTCATAAGTGGACTCTCTCATTCCTTTAAGGCATAAAGATAAGATGGAGCTTATAAAGTACGAGGCCAAGGGTTTTTGTTCTTATTATCAGCTATGGACAAGCTTATTGCTTAGTGCAATAGCTATTCTTTAATATGTATTTGTTTTAACTAATTTGATGCCATTTTGACTTAGCATGGAATATGAGCTTCCTATGAAGGTTGTATTTTGGTTTATTCCTTAGAAAATTTTGGCTTGTTGCCACTAATACAATTCTTTATTTTCTAAAAAAATTATCAAATTTATTATAATAATATTATGATAGATTATAAATAAATAGTATTCTATAGTTACAAAAATTAGTTATTAAAAGATTGTCCTCCTCAGTCTATTTAGTAGTTTTATTTAAAAGATCTATGTAAAACCTTTTATAAGTGTATTCTTGTTCTTGTATAAATGGCTTGTAATTCACGTGTTTGACAACACTATTAATATTACAAATTATATCAAAGATATTGTAAACTCCTCACTTTCTAAATTGAAGAAACATAATGTTTTTGAAAATTCTAATTTAATCCAAGTTAACATTTTAGATATTAAGAAAAGGATATAAATTTATTTAAAACAAACTTAAACTAATAAAATAAAATAAAAATTACTTGATAATATAGATTGTACAAAATTGTCTTCATAACATTATCAATGTAGAGCTTAGAAAAAATTGATGAAAAAAGAAAGAACAGTCTTTATGCATAATTTTGAAGACTTCGTAATCATGATGTCTTAGTACTCTGTTACGTCATGTTGACTGCATGTAATATTAAACATATGTTTTTTTAACATAATATAAAATGAAAACTGCATTTTATAACTCTATTATCTGCTTGTATTGTATAGCTAAATGGATATGAGTTGGATGTCTCATCGAAAATGGTCAAGTAAATATGTAAAAGGAGTTAAAAGTTTCATGCAATTTGTAAAAGATCAAATGGGTGATGAATGTAGTATTTGTTGTCCATGTATTGATTGCTTAAATGTGGACTTCCAAAGTCAATATGTGGTATATAATCATTTGCTCATTCGAGGCATACACAAATTTTATACTCTATGGTTTTATCATGGTGATCGTAAGGAAGCAAGTTGTAGTAGAAGTGCCGGTAAATCTTATGATGACAGTTACAATAATGATGTTGATGATTGTGATGTAAATGATGATAGGATTGATGAGATGTTAGACGATTGTCAGAATTATATGGAGACTATGAATGAAATAAGAATGCCTAACATAATTGGTAGTATGAGAGAAGATAATTTTGGGAAGTTATTGAAAGTTGCTCAAGAACAATTATATATGGGGTGCTCTAATTTTTCTCAACTATCATTTGTTGTAAAGTTGTTGCATTTGAAGGTTTATAATAAATGGAGTAACAAGTCGTTTGACATGTTAATTGACTTACTAAACAATGCATTACCTTTGGGATATAAGTTACCGAAATCTTACTATGATGTGAAGAAACTGTTAAGGAACCTTGGATTGGGATATATTTCAATTCATGCTTGTAAGTATGACTGTGTTCTTTATTGGAAGGAAAGTAAAGAACTTCAGGAGTGTCCTATTTGTGGTACATCAAGGTGGTGGGTGGATAATGGGAGAAGGAAAAAGATACCAATGAAAATCCTTCAATACTTTTTTTATTAAACCACGATTACAAAGGCTGTTTATGTCAATAAAAACAGACATAGATATAAGGTGCATAAACATAAATGCATTTTATGCGTATCCAACAGACTCAATGGCATAGAAAGAGCTTGACAGAAAGTTTCCATGGTCTGGACAAGATTTTTGTAATGTTCAACTTGGATTGGCCTCAAATGGATTTAATCCTTTCATTAATATGAGTAATTCATATGATAATAAGACTTGGTTTAGGTCCTATAAGTCACATTGAGTTCAAACTTGAGCTGCGAGTCTTTGCTGCATTATGTAGCCTCTTTTCAAAAGTAATTAATAAACTTGCCTCATTGATACTTCTAGTTCTCTTGCATTGGGGTTCTTTTAAACTCCATTATCCACTATATTTATAATGACACTTGGATATAATGGTGAGGGATTAATATTGATGTTTAACTGTGCATTTTCAGTTTTTAAATTTAGTGACCTACATATTAAAAACTTTTCTTTACACCAAATGTTTTAGGGAATTGCAATCTTGTATATAATAATTCACCATTCCATTATGATATTCATAACTTGTTAAACCAGACTAGATAGTGATATTTTACTCTTTTAGAAAAAATCTAAAATGAATTAGAGCAAGCCATGTGAGTCAAACTCATTATCACAAACACTCAAAATCACTAGTTATTGAACATACATATTAGCTTTCTTGTTAGTGTAATTTCGATTGCATGCTTGGTATACAAATTATTCAATTATTATGGATACTTAATTTTAATTTTGTTCAACTATTTTTTTTACATATTCTAATATATTTTCTATAATTACATTCCATCAAATTTAATTTAAATATGCTAATATTTGATTTTATCTAATTAATTTTAATTTTTATATGGTTCATTAACATATTTAATTTATGTAAAATTTTAACATATTAACTATAATTTTATTTTTATTATATCTAATTTTATTTAAGTCTTAATTGATATTAATTAAATTTTAATTTTAGATAATTATCTATAATATAGTTTAGTTATTTTGTAATAGTGATAAATTTCTTATAACTAATTTTTTTGAATGATTATTTTAGTTTTCATTAATCAAAGCTTATTAAAATATTATTATTAATTTTGATAAATAAAAAAAGGAAAAATGATAAGAGCAATTGGGTAATTTGATACATAAGTATTTTCTAGGGTATAATTTTGGAAGAAAAATTTTAAGAAATAACTTTGACGATTATTTAAAAAGGAAAAGGAAAATTTTGGATAAATTATCAACCAACGGGTGATGTGCGTGAAATTTAAGGCCATTGAATTATTAAGGGCAATTACGTATTTTTCTAGGTATAAGGGAATTATGTCCATAAGTCCTCTATAATCAAAACTTATTATAATTACGAGGAAGAGGGACCATCGACTCTTTTCCCTCTGCTTTCTCTATAAGTCAACATTGTTTTGCTCTAACAAAAATACCTCTAAGTAGCTACTTATTTCCTCTCCTCGTTCATATGCGATAAGAAATAACTTGTGTTCTTAAACATTGAATATCCTCTTCTCATCATCACTAGATTTTTTAAAAAATTTAAAAAAACTTATGCACAAAAGCTAAGCTAGTATATCCTTACAAAGGCTCAGTCATTTTTTCTACTGAAGAGAATAGGCAACCAAGGTAACAAAAATTATAAGAATTACAAACATTTGCATTTATAAATTACTTATAGATTCCAAAAAGCTCTCATACTCGGACTTTAATTTAATTCCTATATAGTGTGCCATGATTATTTCTCCAATCTAGTTGATAATTTTTTTTAATAAGGTGTGCTTTTTTGTCTTAACTTTGTTGTGAATTATAAAGTTCTTTTCTCTTTATATGTCATACAGTGAAAGTTCTCCCCACCAAAGAGGCTATATTTATCGATGGAGTTCGAAGTCATCTAGAATATTCTCCACAAGTCTAGAGAGGATGGAAGACTCTAGATAGCATGATTAGCTCCTTAATTGGTGGAGTGATTAGTGGGATATTTGTATAGATGATTGTAGAGACTCTTTACATGCTATTGGATTGTATCGATCCTAACAATCCATTGAGGGATGGGGGATTATAAATAGGCTAAGGGTCTCACTTTTATAGACAAACCCCATTCTTTGTAAAGTTCTTTGAGTAATAAAAACGTTTTCCATATTCTCCAAGCTATATTGTGTTCCTTAAATCTTTCACATTTCAAAGTCGCTTCTGCCAAGTGTTTGATCTAAGTACTCTTACGAAGTACTTGTGAGAAGGCTGAACTAGCATTCTAGCCGAGGAAGATGTTCCCAAGTTGAGGAGTTTGCTAGTGCCACACGGTTTGCAAGGTTGTAAAGTCCAAGCCCGTGATAGTTGGCATCAGAGACAAGGTTCCAACCACATTGGTAACAAAGACAAAGTTCCAACCAAGTTGGTGTTCAAGCAAAGTTTCAAGTAAGTGCTTTGCTTATGTTTGATATTCTGTTTGAAAGATGGTCGGTGCAAGAAACAATGATGCTACCCAAACTGAGGGAATATCCAAACAATTCCCTCGAGGGAGATCCAAATCAAGGGAAGCCTTAGTCGACATGAACGATAGGCTAGCAATAGTAGAGCTTGTTATAACCGAGGGGCAAGAGAAGTTTGAGGAGTATGAACACTGAATCGAGAAACTTGAGGGGGATCATGAAGAGTTCCATGGAAGATGCAAGGTGCCTTAAGCAAAGTCCTCTCAAGATTTCTAGGCCAAGTGGAGTCCTTGAAGGGTGCTTATCAATCCAAGATTGTTGTGATGAAGGATGAGCTCGAAAAGGTTTCCAACGAATTGAAGGAGACCAAGGATGAGCTGACCCTCTGCAAGAAGGCTATTGCTCAAGGAGGAAGTATTGCCATCCCGAAAGTAGTCACCAATCCTTCGAGAGTGGATATTCCAAAGCCTAAGATGTTCAAGGGGAAAAGGAATGTGAAGGAGGTGGAAAATTTCCTGTAGTGTTAGAGCAATATTTCAAGGTGCTAGGTGATGTGGATGACGTTAATAAGATCAATAGCGGAACTCTCTACCTTGATGAAATCACAATGGTGTGGTGGAGAAGGAGATACGGGGACATTGAAAAGGGGACATGCACCATAAGTACATGGGGTGAGTTTAAGAGAGAACTCAGGAGGCAGTTATACCAGAAAAACGCCGAAGAGGAGGCGAGAGCAAAGCTAAGGAATCTCCATTAAGAGGGAAGCATTAGGGACTATGTGACCAAATTTTTTGAAGTGCTCTTGGAGATCCCAGATTACCCCAATAAGGAGCCACTCTTTGCATTTAAGGATGGTCTCCAAATTTGGGTGGGTCAAGATAGAAATCCAACGCTATGGAGCCCAAGATCTTATAAGTGCTATAGTCATTGTCAAATCCCTCATGGAGTTCAAAAAGTCTAATAAGCCCAAGACCAACAAAAACAAGGGTGACAAGGAGAAAAGTGGGGGAAAGCATGAAGGCAAGGTGGGCTCACCCAAGTATAGCAAACATGGGAAGCATAAGAAGGGCAAGAGCACCAACGATGGAGACCAAGGTGAGAAAAAGTTCACACCTAATGTTGGTTTTGTGATGGACCACACAGGGCTAAGGATTGCCCGAAGAAAAGTAAGCTCTTGGCCTTAATCGAGGAGAGGGAAGGAAGTGAACCCGAAAAAGTGACGATAGGCTTGCTTCAACTCCTCAATGCCATCAAGAAGATGGAGGTGTGTAAATCCAAGAAGAAGGCCTGCTTGTTCATCGAAGCTAAGATTAGTGGCCAAGTGGTAAAAGCATTGGTGGATACCGGCACTACCAATAACTTCATTCAAGTGGAAGAAGTCAAGTGGTTAGGCATCAAGTATACCGGGGATGAAAGGTGGATCAAGGCAGTGAACTCAAAGGCAACAACCATATATGGAAGTGCCCGGGGAGTTAAGGTATGCCTTGATGATTGGTATGGCCAAATAATTAACCTTTCGGTTGTTTCTTTGGATGATTATCCTTTAGTGTTTGGGATGGAGTTCTTCAATGCCGTCAAGGTGATGCCAATCCTATTTTCCTACACAATGTGCATCATGGAGGAAGGTAAAACATGTATGGTGTGACTTTCGAGGGAAACAAGACTTCAAGCCAAGCGCATTTCGGCCATCCAACTCTTGGAAGAAGAGATACCACCCACGTTGTCGAAAGCTCAACCACCTAGGAAAGAGGTGGACCATGTGAGCAAGAAGGTACAAGGCACGGTACCTCTAAAATTTGATGAAGCTAGGAGGCAACCAAAGGAGTCGATGGGTGAAGACTCCAAGTTCGAGAAGAAGGTAAACTTTATGACATGGAGCCATTTCCTTAACGGTCCGAAGACCACATGGAAGTAAGCAAGTTGGCAAGTTTTTGTGGCAAGTTACAACTTGGTGATGAAGCCAAAGCCAAGAGGAGCAACATTGGAGGTGGATGTTCAAAAGTACAAAGGCAAGTTTGGGAGCCATCGCAAGTCCAAGAGTCCTTTTGTTAGATTGCTTAAAAGAGAATAAGCAAAGCCCATAAGCCATGAGTTCAGGAGAATTAGCAGGTCGAGAGAGGATAGGTTGACTCGGGCATAAAGGTGAGACGTCAAATATCAAAAGCAAGCAACTGTTCGGGCCAAGGAGGAAAAGATTGAGGAAGGACAATATGTAACAATACCAGAAGTATGCAAGACCGAAGCAATGAGGACGTTGCCAGGTTGAGTAGGGGAGAATGTCACACAGTGAAAGTTTGCCCCACCAAAGAGGCTATGTTTATCAGTGGACCTCACAGTCATCTAGAAGATTCTCCACAAGTCTAGAGAGGATGGAAGACTCTAGATAGCATGATTAGCTCCTTGATTGGTGGAGTAATTAGTGGGATATTTATATAGATGATTCTAGAGATTTTTTACATGCTGTTGGATTGTATCGATCCTAACCATCCATTGAGAGATGGGGGATTATAAATAATCTAGGGGTCTCTCTTGTATAGACATACCCTATTCTTTGTAGAGTTCTTTGAGTAATAAGAACTTTCTCCATATTCTCCAAGCTATCTTGTGTTCCTTACATCTTTCACATTTCAAAGTCACTTCCACCAAGTGTTCGATATAAGTACTCTTAAGAAGTACTTATGAGAAGGCTAAACTAGCATTCAAGTCGAGGAAGGTCCCAAGTTGAGGAGTTTGCTAGTGCCTCACGGTATGCAAGGTTGTAAAGTCCAAGCTCATGACAATATGCGATAAGAAATAACTTGTGCTTTTAAGCATTGAATATCCTCTTCTCATTAGCACTAGATTTTTTTTTTGAAATTAAATAAATTTTATCCACAAAAGCATTGAATATCCTCTTCACTCAGTCATTTTTGCTACTGAAGAGAATAGGCAACCAAGGTAACAAGAATTATAAGAATTACAAACATTTGCATTTATAAATTACTTATAGATTCCAAAAAGCTCTCATCCTCGGACTTTAATTTAATTCCTACACTGTGTGTTATGATTATTTCTCCAATCTAGTTGATAATTTTTTCTACTAAGGTGTGCTTTTTTTGTCTCAGCTTTATTGTGACCTCTAAAGTTCTTTTCTCTTTATATGGCATAAATGGAGAAACTAAAAGCAGTTTTGAAGACATCATTTGCCTACTTTAAAGAGTGTGTAGTTTTGATGGCCCATTCAAGTATGTTTGGCCAATGCCTTATCTGGAAATAAACTAATAACAAATGTTGAATTCTAGCCTAAATTATTTGTGAGTAACTGCATTGGAAGGACAAGTGACTAAATGATTTAGGACAGGAATTCGTAACATATGTAAAGGATCTATGTTTCTAAACCATCTGTTTTTACTTTTGATCCTTTGCTTTGCCATTAGCAAGCAAATGAGAATTGCTTTAAGCATAAGTGTGGCAAGCAAAAATTGCTTAAGAATAAGTGTGACAAGCAAATGAGAATTGCATTAATAGTATGTGTTTTCTCCAAATTAGATCAAACTAGGGGGACTTCACTAAGTGAGGCCTAAGCATTTATACGAAGGAGGAATTGGTGAAGTTCCTTGAGCTATCCCCCATCTAGCATATTTTATCTTCCTTTTACGAAGTATTATACTAAGATAATAGGTCTACTCAACTATTGGATCCTCTAAGATTGCAATTTAGTTTTCTCTTTGAATAATTGAGCTCACTTAATCTTTTAAAGTGATTCTAGTTGTCGGGTGCATCAAATTATACCTTTCATGCAGGGGTTTGAATTCAATTATCAATCTAGAACCAAGTCTTACTCCCACCTCCCACATGATACTTTATTAGGGGATAAATCTACCCCCTTATTTTTGGCATTTGAACAAGGCACTATGATTGCTTCCTTGAAATGCTCAACTACTAAAAACCACTATCTCTTAAGTAATACTTATTGATCTATCTTTACCACAAATCTTCCTGATAATTGAGTAATCTCCAAACTCTCTTATATAGAATAAATTTTATCATAGTTGAAATTAAGATTAAACTAAGGCCTGATTCTTGTTTAAGGAGACACAACTTCTCCCACTTCACTTTAGCTCTTTTTGAGTTATTAGCTTTTCCTATCTAGAGAAAGTATTTAATGCATCTCTCCAGCTGCCTTATCATTTTTCTTAGAATACAAAGATGAACACTCAATTGAATGTAAAGATTCCTTAGGACCAATGAAATTAGATGCTCTCTCCTTTCTACGGATAAAAATCCATTATATCAAGCACTAATTCTAAATTTAAAAGTCTCTAACAAGGGGATGCAATTTGCATATTTGGGCTTTTTAGTAGTAATGATCACTCCCAAGTATTGAAAAGGAAGCCTATAACGAGTTAAACCATTTATACCTTTGAGTTACTCAACATAATGGAAATCTTAGGAAATATAAAGACAACTTTTTCTTATGATTGATCTTAAAACCTAATATAATTGAAAATTCCTTTAGAATTGTCATGAGGAGACTAAGAGAATATGAGTTAGCTATAAAATATATCATGATATCACCAGTAAAAGCCAAATGACTAATCTTAATCCTTTACAATTATGATGAAACACAAATCTGCTATCATATAAAGTGAAGAGCTCGATCATTGTGGATAAGAACCCAAAGACCAAAGTGAAAAGATAGGGGAAAGAGGACCCCCCTGTCTAATGCCTTTAGTCCCCTTGAATTTCTTAGATGAACTCCCATTAATCATGATAATATAGGATGTTGAAGAGATTTACTCCTTTATCTAGTTCATAAAAACATTAGGGAAATCAAAAGCAACCAAGAAATTTATAATAAAATCCTAATTGATTATATCAAATTTTTTAAAGAAGTCCACCTTCATCAACTCTTGAACTAGTAGGATATTGTCACTAATTAATTTGCTAGCTATAAAGGCACCCTGAGCATGATTGATTAGACCTTAAGCATGGCTAATTAGACTCCCTAAGGGTGTTTTTAAATATACTAGCTAATATTTTGGAAAACTCTTTTTACGAAGCATTGTAACAAGAGATGGGGGTGATATTCTTTCGTGGAGCTTGAGTTTGATAACTTGGGAAAGGCCTAATCAAGAAATTTTTCACCTGTATCCTACACATGCATATTGATTTTATCCTTGAAAAATAAACTTACAATTTAGTTTCTATTTTCAATGTTAGCATTTGGTCCCAACAAGCTTTCGAAATATTCTAAGTCAATTGCTTCTATCTTCTCCTTGTCTAAATAAGTAGCTCCATTTTCATCTTAAAGTCCTATGAGCAAGAATAGAGTTGTGGAAGAATTTAGTGTTAGAGTCCCCTTCTTTAAGCCATTGAATCCTACCCATTTGCTTCAACATGTAATTATACATTAAGAGGGATGAGTTATTCATTAAGCCTAGTAACTTCAATAGCTTTAAGTCCTAAGTTGTGAGGGGAACTGCAATAGTCTTCCCTTCACTAGAATTATTAGTCCATTTCTCCAATTATTTTTTAATTTCTTTAGAATCTTAGGTAAGTGCATAAATTTTTAGGCATTCATTGACAAGTCGTTATCCTGAAATGACTAGGCAATTTGTTAGGCGCTCCACGGTGGCCCTCTAGTCAATATCTGAATCGGCTGGAAAGTTCTTGTGAAGCTAAGCTTATTAACCTTGTTATGGAAAAGCTTCAACTCAACAATAAGAAATGTAAACATTGGAGTTTTATTTTTCAGTTTATTAAAAATTTCGTCAGCACAACGATTGTATTTTGACATCCTAAAGCATTTAAAGTCCCTGTAAAATCACATGAAAATCACCACTAGAAATTTTGGATTTCAAGTCCATTCACAGGCAATCTCAAAAATCACTTCAATAATCTTTTAAAAAACTAAAACATATTCATGCATTTAACTTTAAAACATTTAAAAATAACCTTCTTTTACACAAAATACATTCCAAAACATATTCATTAATATGCAAATGTTCACAAAATAGTCATAAACCAAAAATGCCTACACAATAACTCGTGACGAAGTTGAATAGTCGTGAAGTGGAGTTCCTACTGCTGAAGCCCCTGAGCGTGCACCTGGGAGGTTTCATTTAAAAAAAAAAAGAAGAGTGTGAACTAAACCAACTTAGTGAGTGTTAGATTTTCTATTCAAATCATATTTAACAATTTAAATGTAACATCCCGTTTCCGTAGAACGGGTCGGACCAGAGAAACGGGTCTAAGTGAGGTAAGTAAGAGAAATTAGGAAAACACATCTCATGCTCATGCATTTGTGAACAGTGATATGTGCACACGAA
>JAOQMS010000179.1:9151768-9184817 GCA_027563885.1 Erythroxylum longipes
AATCAATGCTTATACTCTGAAAAACAAATTTTCAATACAAATAATTCACAATTCCAATTATAATCACATTTATAGATAAATTAGACCCCGCAATTGTCAATGAATGCATGTACAGTCATTTGATGTGTGCAAAAATTCAAATTCACATGTATGTGGGCTAACATTATCCATGAGCATGAAATGCATTTTTCTATTCTCTTATTGCTATTTTCTCAATAACTGAAATCTAGGTTTCTAACCTTTAGTATGGAAATGGGATGTTAAATTCTTACTAACTTTGAGATGAATATGTTAAGGGATAAACGAGAGAAGAACAAAGGATTGGCATCCATGAATGACATAAGAGATGAATCCGATGAGAATGAGGATATGATGTTATTGACAATAAATTTTAGCAAGTGCTTAAAGAAAGTAAAGAAGGATAGACCTGAATTTAGGTAAAATGGTGGGAACTCATTAAATAACAACTTCAAACAGTAAGTTAAAACTCAAAAGGGTGAAAGAAAAGTGAAGAAAATTCAATGTCATGAGTATTAAGGTTTCAGACATGTGCAAGTGGAATGTGCTAACACTTTGAAGAAGAGAAAAGGGAAGTCTTATACAAGCATGTGGAGTGAGAATGAATCCAAAAGTGAGTATGGTAGTGAAGAAGAATTTGTAAGTAGTGTTGTGTTAATTACTTTATACAATAAAAATCTAGTTGTGTGTTTAACAACAACCAAGAAGGAAGAAACTAATGATGAAACCGTGGATAAAACTGACCAAAATTTTGGGAAAAACACAGATGGATCAACTCAAAGTTTAATTTCATATTATGACAATGATGATAACGATTCGGATGACAAAAAGAGGATATTTATGAAGCCTGTGAATTAATGTATGCAAAATGGGTGCAAATGTGCAAGAATAATGAAAAGCTAAAGAAGGAAAACTCCTCTATGAAGAACATCATTCAAGATTTAAAGAAGAAATTGTTATCTACAATAAATGAGCTTGATGAAACAAAATTGAAGCTAGTCAGTATGGAAAAAGGAATAAGAATGCTAAATGGAGATACAAAAAAATTAGAAAAATTGTTGGAAATTAGTAAATTAAAGGAGACTTGCAAGGTCTCAACTACACAGGTGAATATTCTCAGGTGAATGATAATAAAAGCGATGATGCTAAAATTGTCAAAGGAGAAACCTCAAGGAAAAATCGAGGTTCATACCTACATGTTATTTTTGTGGGGTTATCGGGCACATAAGGTTGAAATGCTGCAAGTTATTACAAATAACATTTCAAAAGGGCTCAAAATAAAAAATTTATACACTCTTTATTAAATTTCCAACAGTAGCCCATGATACCAAAGCACACTTGGGTTCGAAAGGGCAATTGCAAGCTCTTGTAGTTCTTAATTCTAAGAAGGCTACTTCACATAACAGTTGGTATTTTGACAGTGGATGTTCATGTTATATGATAGGAGAAAGGAGCTGCTTGACCGATTATTAAAGTTGTGTGGATGGGTATGTGACTTTCAATGATAGAAAGAAGGCTTCGATCGTTAGAAGAGGGATACTTTGTGTGGATGGGCTACCACACTTTAAGAATGTTCTTCATGTTGATGGGTTAAAAGTAAACTTGGTAAGTATAAGTTAGCTTTGTGATGATGGATTATTGGTTAAATTTACAAGTGATGAGTGTAGGGTGTTAACCGAACAAGGAGAATGCCTTGTGAGTAGGAGAAGGTCTGCAGATAATTGTTGTATGTTACAGGTCACTACTTATAAATCAACCTTATATGATGACAATATAAATCTATGGTATCAAAAGCTTGGCCACGTCAACTATGAACTTATTAGCAAGTTGAAGAAATTCGAAGCTATGAGACGTTTGTCCATAATGAACAAAGAGGATAAGGTGGTATGTAGTGTACATCAAATGGGTAAATAGAAGAGAGTGCCATATAAAAAGGTTAGACATGTTACATCCTCACGGATATTAGAATTAATTCACATGGATTGGTTGGTCTAACACAACATGCTAGAATTGGTGGAATGAGATATTTTTTTGACTTGTGTTGATGATTATTCTAGATACACTTGGGTATCATTCTTGAAAGAAAAATCATAGGCGTTTAAGACTTTTAGAAGCCTATATGTGTAGATCATAAATATGAAAAATATGATAGTGTTGAGAATATGATCAGATCATGGAAGAGAATTTAAGAATGTTAATATCCAACAATTTTTGTGATAAACACGGTATCATACAAGAATTTTCAACAGCCAAAACTCCATAACAAAATGGAGTTATGGAGAGGAAAAATCGTACCCTTCAAGAAATGGCCAAATCTATATTGAATGGAAGAAAAATGTCAATGCGATTTTGGGTTGAAGCAATGAACATGACATGCTACATTTGTAAAATAATTCAACTCAGAAGTACTTTAAACAAGATATCTTAGAACTTTGGAAGGGAAAGAAACCATATATAAATTACTTTCATATTTTTTGTAGTAAGTGCCACATTCTTAAAGATCGGGAGCAACTCAGAAAATTTGAAGGCAAGAGTGATGAAGGGATCTTTCTTGGATATTTAATCTATAGTAAAGCATATCGAGTGTTCAACCAAAGAACCAAGAAAGTATTGGAATCCATAAATGTTGTGATAGATGATGTGTTTCAATGAAACGATAAGGTGGCAGAAGAGAACTTGCAGAACGAGCCTTGTGAACTAGCTCAAACACATAACAAGACAAGAACCAAATACTGCCCAGTTTTGTAGTTAGTTTTTACTGATGAAGAAACTATCCAAATAGAGGAGCTGCAAGATGCTTTGGATGATGAGACTACTAAGACACTTGATGCGGAAATAATTCCTTTGAATAATCAAAACTCGAGAGAAAATGATTTAAAGAGGGATCTTCCTTCGTGGATAAGAAGAAGTCATCTAGTTGAGAACGTAATTGCAGAAGTCAGTGAGAGAAGAAAAACAAGAGAAAGAAAAGGAGTAGATTATCGAGAACTCACGAGACTTTTATATTACACCTCTTCATTTGAGCCTAAAAATGTTAAAGAAGCCTTACAAGATGATTTCTAGATAGCATCTATATAAGAAGAATTGACTCAAATTTGCTCGCAATGACGTCTGGGAATTGGTGCCAAGACCATCTGATGTGAATGTGATCGTAACAAAATTGGTGTTTCGTAATAAAATTGATGAAAAAGGCAATGTGACTAGAAATAAAGCAAGATTAGTGGCTCAGGGTTATTCTCAGATTAAAGGAATATATTTTAATGAAACTTTTACACCAGTGGCAAGGCTTAAGCTGATTAGACTACTTTTGGGTATAGCGTGTGTGAAAGGATTCAAGCTCTATCAAATGGATGTGAAAAGTGCATTCTTGAATGAGTTTATACAAAAAGAGGTATATGTTGAGTAGTCGAAAGGTTTTATTGATTCAGTTCATATTGATCATGTTTTCAAGCTTAAGAAGGCTTTGTACAGTCTCAAACAAGCTTTAAAAGCTTGGTATGAAAGGCTAACTTAGTATCTCATCAAGCAAGGATATTAACGAGGTAGTGTTGACAAGACCTTATTTCTTAAAAAAATCAGATCTCATTTGATAATTGCACAGATTTATGTTGATGATATTGTGTTTGGTTCCACTCATCCAAAGATGGTGGACAAATTTGTGGAGTTAATGACTTATGAATTTGAGATAAGGGTGGTAGGTGAGTTGAATTTCTTTTTGGGTTTGCAAATTAAACAAGTGAAGGATGATATTTTTGTATCGCAAACTAAATATGCAAAGAATCTAGTAAAGAAGTTTGGACTTGAGAATGCTTGGCATAATAGAACTTCTATGAGTGTATCTTCTAAGTTAAACAAAGATGAAAATGACAAAAGTGTTGATGTATGCTTATATAGAAGCATTATTGGTAGTCTACTGTACTTAACCGCAAGTACACCAGATATTTGTTATACCGTTAGAGTATGTGCTTGCTATCAAGCCAACCCTAAAGAGGCACACTTAACAGCGGTAAAGAGGATTATTAGGTATGTTAGTGTTACTTTTGAATTTGGGATTTGGTATTCATGTGACTCCACTTCTTATTTAGTTGGGTATAGTGATGTGGATTGGGCTGAAAATTTAAACAATCGAAAACACACTTTAGAGGACTATTTCTTCTTAGGTAACAATCTGATTTCCTGATACAGTAAGAAGTAAATTTCAATCTCATTGTCAACTGCAGAAGCGGAATATATTGCTGCAGGTATTTATTGTTCACAACTTCTTTGGATGAAACAAATGTTAGAGGATTATAGAATGAATCAAGATATGTTGACGATCTTGTGTGATAACAAGAGTGCAGTAGATATCTTTAAAAACTTGGTTTAACATTCAAGAACAAAACACATCGACTTGAAGTATCATTTTATCTGAGAGCTTGTAGAAACCGAAGTTGCTATTCTCTCATATATGACAACTGAAAAGCAACTGGTGGATATTTTTATGAAATCTCTTGATTCAATCAGATTCCAATTTCTTCAAAGGGCTTTGGGATTTTGTGTCCTGCAATTCTAATGTACTGGAACTGTCCTTCAATTTCATTTTAAAAAAGGGAAAATTAAAAAGATGAAATCCCTAATTTTATCTTTCATTTTCTGGTTTATCGTCGATCCCCTTTTTCCCTCCTTTTTTTTCATTTGTTTGAAATTTCCCTTTTCACTTAGTTTGGCTCTCCCATTCACGTGTCTTTTGGGTCTCTCAATACATTATCTTTCTCTTTTGGCTCTGTCTCTTGGATTTCTCTCCACCGACGCCACCAACTTCATCTTCACTGGGTCTTCTTCTATTTAGAGTTACAATGGGCAAGCCTAAATGTCAAGCTTCATCTTTTGTTGTGGAGAAGTCACCGTCGACCTCCATTCCCTCCACCGCTAGCCTTACTTGGCGTTCAAGCCGTCTCCAACAACACCCAACGCGTGGGAGAATGACTATTGGTGTTAAATCTTCATTGGAGGTGCCCATTGACATTCCCGACCCCTCCTCTATTCAAGACAAGCCATCGGTACATGATGATGCTTTGCTTGTGTCACCACCTACTGTTGGGTCACCACCTACTAGCACTCACTCTGTTCCTCGTAAATTGACCAAACAATTGGCTCGAAAATCAGTCCGACCTCCTTGCAGATACTCTCAGGTCAAAATGTCAGTTGATAATGCTATGTCATATACGTTTTACATTTCTAATACAGAACAGAAATGAGATTTTTTTGCGAACATCGAGTTAGTTCTTAATTATCCCATAAATTTGGATGAATTTCAACAGTTTCGTTTAGATATTCTGTTGATTGAAAGAAATTTATTGAATGCTAAGTTGTTTTTGCAACATTATGACTCTTCATTGGTGAAAGAATTCTATTGTAATTTGAATAAAGATATTTTAACTTATTCTGCCTTGAATTATAAATTGGTGTATATGAGAGGTAAATTGGTTCAATTTGATACCATTAAGTTGAATTTATTATTGGGGTTTGATAATCATTTTTAATCGCTATATGCCAAAATAAATTCAGTAATAGTATTAATACGGTATTCATAATATTAGTTTGTAATAAATGAATTTATTTATTTTATATAAAAAAGAATTTTAAGTAAAAAATTGAATATTCACCTAAAATTTTTCAAAATAATTAATTAAGAATAAAAATATGTTAAAATATATAAATTACTAATTATACTAAATATATTATTTGATTCAAATTTAAATTAATAACTCATCGAATAATTTAAGTAAAATATATAATTTATGAAATATTAAAGAACTTGTTTTACCTACATCGAATTTTGAGTGACTTAAACGTTGGAACTATTATTTAGATTTTGCTTTGTATTTTCCTGATGATTACAGTGTAATACTAAAACAATTGATGACTTAAATCTCAACTAAAGTAATAATTTCGCTTGAAACATAAAACAAAGGCCTGCTGAAAAATGATTAGCGTTGGAATTTACAAGCACAACTAGCAGATAAGTGTGGCTTCATTTCCTGTAAAAAAGAGAGGGAGTGAGAAATAGAGGAAATGAGACTTGCAATTGGCGTCGCAAAAGCTACCCAAAAGCAGCGATCTTTATCATCTTTTCTCAACTCACTTTCTCCATTCTTCTCCCAACATCCCTCCCCATCCGATCGGTACCCATTCCCGCCACCTGCAATTTATTTCATTTTGGTATTGAATTTTTGATTTAAAAAAAATCTGACAGGCCTAGTTTTGGCATCGCCTTCGACATCGACGGAGTGATTCTTCGCGGCGAAAGTCCCATCGGCGGCTCTCCACAAGCTCTCAGGCGCTTGTACAACCACTCCGGTACAATAATAATACCCCATTATCATGTGACCAACACTTGTTCTTATTTAGTTTGCCTGTGATGAGCGCTGTATGTAATATGTTGGTAAAAGGTAGAAATCAAGAATTTAGTTTTGGCATGTTTGAGGATACTTTATAGGTGTAGTAGTAGTTGAGTGATTGATGTAATGCGTGTTCAATTTCCTTGCGCAGGTGCTTTGGAGATTCCTTTTATTTTTTTGACAAATGGTGATTCTTTTTTTTAACTTCCATTTAGTTTCTTCTACTTGTTTTGGTGTCATTTGGTTCAGCTTTGAAGTTAATTTTTTTTAACTATGTGGTGTTTCTTAACTCAATAGGTGGTGGTTTTCCTGAATCAAGAAGAGCTTCAGAGTTGATTAAACTTCTGGGTCTCAACATTTCACCTTTGCAGGTACTTTTAGTGATCATATATGGGATTTCAGATTTATCTCCACTTCTTTTATGTGGTAGCTTTTAAAATGATGGAAGCAATACTCGGTTTATCTTGATAATGCTGCAGGTTGTGCAGGGTCATACTCCTTTTAAACAGCTGGCCCATCGGTGTGTATTCTGAATAGTCAAATTACTGAGTGTTGAAAGACGTATAGCTTTCCTGTGAAGTAGAATTATTGATATTTTCTATGACAAATATGGTTATAAGAATGTAAAAGTAAAAGAAAGAATAAATGCATTGATTACGTACTAATATACTTGTTTGCATAAGCAGTAGAAACATGTAGGTCCTTAAAAGTAGATTCTAGAATGCATATTTTACATGTTTGCATAGCAGTATTCTCTAGATTACCTGATATTTGTAAGTGTAGACATATGCTCGTTTGGCCTATTGAATTCATGTTTAAGCTTTCTTTGGCCAAAATGTTATTAATAATTTAAGGACTCAAATTGCTAAGACAACATATTTGATGGCTTGTTATGCATTATGATAGTGATTAGGATGTCCATCACAGAATAGAAAGTGCATAGTTCCAACTTTTGAATAATCAAGTTGTCAAACCTTTACCTAGTTTGGTCTCATTCTATTTAGGATTTTGCTTTCTAAGCTTTTCTGTGTGAATTACTTAAGATATATAGGTTACCCCATTGAAGGACCATGCACTGACCAGATTTTGCCACCAGATTAGGCATCACTAATACAAAATGCTCTGCATGAAGAAATATTTAGAAGTTTAAATAGAACAACTATTAGCCATGAAAAACTGGTCGAAATACAATAGCTTGAATATTGTGTGAAGGACCCTTTTCTAGTTTTCGATATTTTGATGTTTGAGTCTTTTTTTCATTAAAAAAAGTCTTGATTAAGCAGATTTAAGAATGACCTCGTTGTTGCTGTTGGAAAAGGAGAACCTGCTGCTGTACTATCTGAATACGGGTTTAAGTAAACTTTTGGCCCATCTTATTTTAAAATTTCAGAAATGTCCATAACAGAAACACTTTGGTGTGCCCAGAATTTGTGCTCTTGACTGGCTTTTACATGTATACATGCAGAAACGTTCTTTCTGTAGATGACTATGCATCTTGCTTTGATGGTATTGATCCACTTGCACAATATAAGATGTGGACAACTACTGCTAAAAAGAGCAGTACAGAGGATATGCCCTCAAAACATGCTATTTACTCGCAGAAAGTAAAAGCAGCATTTATTGTCAGTGATTCTGTTGACTGGAGCAGAGACATTCAGGTTTTGTTAAATCTTTAGCTTTTCACTGATTCCTTGTTTGTAGCCTTTTATTTGCATGCAAAGAAGGGCTTCTTTATCTCTTCATTTCTGCTATTTGGTAAGTTAAATATCGTCACTCCAACATTTCTGAGTTAAGGACCTACTGTGAACATTTGACAAATGTTAAGAGTTCCTCAGTCGATGCCTCTTGTATCCATATGCTTTCCGTTTCATGTTAAACTTCTGATACTTGGTATTCGATAAGTGCTCAATGCTAGAAATACAACTTGATTAATGGTGGTTTGGTGTTAGGTCCTGTGTGACATTTTACGAACTGGAGGCCTTCCTGGAAGAGAAATTGGGCACCAGCCCCACCTATATTTTGCAAATGATGACCTTGCATACCAGGTTGATATTACTCTAGTGTTCAATAATTGACTATGAGTATTTATGATAGTTTTTACTCACAAATATACTGATGAGTAAATACTAAAGGTAGGCTACATTTCCTTCAGAGCGTCTTGGTATGGGAGCTTTCAGAATCGCTTTAGAATCAATTTTTAATAGGTAAGACCCTGTGATATGCATAAATTTGTTGGGGAAGTTAAAATTTTGCAACTGTGGTAGCTCTTCCACTACTTGTTATGAGATTTCTTTTGTTATTATCTAAGTTGGGGAATTAATGACTTTTACTCTTAGATTGAGACAGAGGTCCATGTTGAAGGAATGACCCCTGTAGACAGGATGAATTTGTAAGAAACTGAGAATATGCTGGTGCAGCATATATTTGTTTACCTTATAACATTTTACCATTCTTTAGCTTTGGGCTCTTCTTTACTTGTTCAATTTCTATTGTAATGTAATCCTAAAAAACTTTTGAATGTGCAGTATTCACCCCAATGCTCTACAGTACACCTCGTTTGGGAAGCCAAATCCATTTGTATTTAAAAATGCCGAAGCTGTCCTACAACAGCTTGTCTCTGCTCATTGTGGAACTCAACTTTTACGTGATTCGAATGTCATTGATCATCATTTCAGAACAGTATACATGGTAGGAGACAATCCTTCAGTTGATATCAGAGGTGCAAGACAGGTTTGTCTGTCTGAGATGATTTACTTGGATGATAGTGACATCAACCGATGACCAAAGATGGACCAGAGATCACTAAGCTGTTTATACTTCGTTTTCTTTTTTTTTTCGGCTGATTATCAGGCAGGAGATCCCTGGTTTTCTATTTTGACCAGGACAGGTGTTTTCAAGGGAACAGAAAATGACACCAACTTTCCGGCAGATTTGGTATGTACCTCAAAACTGTTAGAAGTGTTGATGCAAGTTTATGAGTTGTTACCTTCCAAAATATTGAAGTCCTTTGCTCAATACATTTACTTTGCTCAATTTTTTCCCCAACTGCACAAGGATTAAACATTGTGAATTAGGAGATGTCATTGATCATTTCATTCAATTCCATTGATTATCAATCTTTGAGATAAAATCCAACTGACATTTGACAACATAAGTAGGTTATTCCCCATATCTTAATGGTATTTGTTAGCAGCCTAGGCTCATAGTTTGTGTTCCTATGTTCCTAAATCTTCATCCATGTTTACTATGGTTAATGAACTTTCATGGCAAAGAACAAAGGAAGTTGAATTATATGCACAAATTCTACTTAACTGTGCCCTTTACTGCTTTTGCAGGTTGTTAACACGGTAGAGGAAGCTGTGGACTATATCTTGAAAAGGGAATGCGCCTAAGTTAACAATTATGTTTTTGGTGTTTTAAATCATTCAATATATGATTAAAATCTTGGTTAATTATATATATATATTTTACTCTATTACTTTATTCAATTTCACATTCCTAACTCAAAATTTAAAAATTAGCATTAAAATATCTTAACTATTAATTTATTGCGAAAATAATCCGATATTAAATTTAAGGAGGTGGTTAAACATTTCAGATTTTTTGATACGTCGTGTAGTTGATAATGATACATGTCTCTTTTTTTTAAAAAACCTATTTGTTTAATAATAAATTAAATTAAAATCAAAAGGAGAAAACTTAATTTTCCAATTTGTTTTTACGCTGCGATACAACAATATTGCTTCCCTCTTATTATACGACTCTCTTGGGTTTGTCCTCTCCTGTTTTTTATCTTGTATGTGATCGATGAAAGCTTTAAAGCTAATCTTGAAAGGGCTCAAGGATATCCAGAAGGATCCTCTTCAGCTCTTGCATCGTAGGTGAATTGGAGATTTACTTCCTTTATCCTTTTTTTTACTTTGTTTTCCATTTTTGTTGGTTTTGTGCTCAAACTTGCGAACTCCCTTCCATAATGTTTGCCTAGTTTATAATCAGGCTCTACTCATCGCAGTCAGTTTGATAGAAGGTTAGGAACTTAGCCCAAAGAGGAATCAATGGTAGAAATTTTTTTTTTGATTCGTGTTTTCAATAGTTAAATAATTACTGATTCGTTCATTATATATACTATAGATTAAAATGATTGTTTGGTATGTGAGATATCTCTTCATTTTTAAAATACTTTATCAAATTCTTCAACATCCTTTTTTTTGATTTAAATATGCTTTTGAATGTCCAAAATGTCAAAAAGAAAACATGAAAGTGAGAAAAAAAAAAGGTACTAAATGGACCATAAATAAATAAGAATAGGAAAATGAGGTTGCTGCCACAGTATCTGGAATATGAACTCATAATTTATTAAACTATATTATTTAACTGAAACACTCGAATATAAAATTTCTAAACTAAAGTTAGATCAGTCCAAGATGAAGGTGGTCATTGTTTTCATGAGATTTCTAAACTAAAGTTAGATCACTCCAAGGTGAAAAGGTCATTGTTATCATATCATATGGGATCTCTATCTTCGATATTGAAGCTAACATGCTAACCAAATCTCGATATTAGGTTATGCTATATGTGAAAAGTTTGAACCAGGAGAGAAAGATGTGGTTGAAGGGTATTCTCGATATTTGGAGTTCATTTCATTGTTGGGAAATTTTGTGTTAGATGTTATTGTTGTTGGGTACGGAGATTGACGAGATAAATTACAAGATTAATGAAATAATTATGGGAGTAGCCGAGAATCTACAAATTAATGAGATAAATTACAGGAATGTCCATTTTCATATTACCTGTGTGAGTTTTATTGATGAAGAACATCTTGTGTTGCTTCATTCTTGTTACTCGGGAGATCATACTTGTTTTCTCTTTCGAGTTTGATGGTATTATAGTAGGTGAATTAAAGAGTTAAGATGATGAGAATTTCAACTACTTATCTATTAAATTGCATATTGTAATTGGGCAAATCATATTCATCTAGGAATTTGAATTCTAATTTGTCTCCATAATGATCTTTTTAGGAACTGATAGTTTTTCTCTATTTTTATCCTATTATTTTTCATTCTTCAATATAGCCAACCCCTCATCCCCTACCTATACCTATATTGTTATCTAATTTTCTCATTATGTATAAGTCGAATAGAATGTTGACAATATGCTAAAACGTGTAATAGTTTTTCTCTATTTCAAATTCTGGTATTTTAAATTGTAGAACTTATTTTTTATATATAAGTTCAAGAAAAATTCTTGACATTAACTGACTAATGAGCTAAGTAGGTGGTTGTCTTTGTTCTTCAATGTTCCTATTTCTATTTATTTTTCTTTTAGCTTCACATATTGAGGACTTGTTTTATAAATCAGTTGTGGCAATTAAATCCTTAGAAAGAGCATGTTATGGTTTTAGTTTGATGAGGTGCTTGCAGTTTTGATTAGTTTCACTCTAATATATATAGTTGTAAACTAATAATAAAATTCTTTGTAATGTAGATAGTAAAATTTAAATTTCATTCTGGTAGAGTATTAGAAAGAAATGACGAAAAGAAATATGTTACGAACAAGATCAAAAAGAAGAAGGATATTGGTATTAAAAAACTTATTATGTTAGTATTAAAAAGAGTACCAAAAGATAAACGATATAAAGTTGTACTTATGTTTTTATAAATTTTTATAGGAGTAAATGAGATTCTTGAAACAATTGAGCTCGTACCATGATAAGGACATGTTGTCAACGCTTCATTGCATTGAAGAATTGAAGAACTACATTGTTTAAATCTATTATAAGCATAGTTATGATAATCTTGCAATTGATGGTGAAGAAACTGATCCTGATGTTGGCAAGGAAGAGGGTTTATTCCAAGTTCAAGTGGAACAAGATGAAGAAGATTTTGTTCTTATGGAGATGACTGAATTTGAAAATGATATAGGTGGTGATGAAATTATGCAACTGATGATGAAGAATATGTTACTGTAAGAGGTAATGATAAAAAAAATACGGGAAGAAAGTAGGTAGTGGGTTTCAATGTGATGATGTTGTGGATGGGGTTGGAAGCAATGGAAAATGTATAGTGAAATTATTCAAAGATTTCATAAAGAGAAGTAAGAGTTTCACATGGTTAGTGTAGTGAGTATGTGGATAGTAATGCTAAAGTTTAATCACCAATATATAGTGATGATGGTGGGTGCGAGGCTTCTGACACAAGGAAGAAATATGTGTGGATAGTAATGTTAAAATTCAATCACCAATATATAGTAATGATGGTGGGTGCGAGGCTTCTGACACAAGGAATAAATATATTATTTTTAATTAAAAACTAGGCATGAAATATTTTTAGTTTGAAGTTGGTATGAAGTTTAAGGATGAGTTTCATTTTATGGAGACAATAAAAGATTATGCAATTACAGATGGATATGATGTTTCACTGACAAGATCTGGTGCTAGATGAAAGCTATTTATTATCCACACTATCCCTTTAAGGTTTATGTTAGTTGGATTGGAAATGAAAAAATCTTTGCAATAAAGATATTAGACAACAAGTGCACTTGCAAAAAGAAGTAAAAGGAAACTAGCAAGTTTATAAGAAGTGGGTAACAAATGAATTCTTACACAAGTTTAGGAAGAACCTGAATTGACTAATTAGTGAGATGATAGATAACCTTCAAAGGAAGTATGCATTGCAAGTGATTAAATCTTAATGTTATACCATTAAATGAGAGGCTGTTATGATGCTACGTGTATTAACTGAAGGGCATTATGCAAAATTGTGGTCTTATGGAGAAGAATTGTGACGGGCCGATAAAGAAGGCCAATTCATCATCCAAAATTAGTTTGATGAAAATTATGGACAACCAAAATTTAAAAATATTTACGTGTGATTTAGTGCATTGAAGTATTGTTTCCTTAATGCTTGTCGAAAAATAATAACGCTAGATGTATGTTTTTTGAAGACATTTCTTGTAGGTGTTTGTTAGCTTGGGTGATGGAAACAATTAGATATACCCTATGTGTTGGTCTATGCTTGAGGGAGAGAACTTCTAATCTTGGCATTGGTTTTTAAGTCTTCTTAGTGATGATCTAAATATTAGTGGGAATTCATAGAAATTTTTGAGCGATTAACAAAAGGTCAAAATTTTAATATTCGTACTGTTTATTAGTAAATGCGTTTTGAATTATTATACTTACTTTATAATCTTTTGCTTGTACTTTTTTTTATTCGATGTTTAGTAGATACATTGAAGAATCTTTTCTTAGAAGCAAAGCATAGAAAATGTGCCCACATGTCTATGCCAATTGGTCTAAATTATATAAAGGACATACATATATGAGTTTATTTTGGCAAGTGATTAATTGAACAACAAAAGTAGAATTTGATGAAATAATGAAACAATTGAAAAATGTATCAAAAAAGGCTTACAATAACTTCAAAGCAAGGAATCCTGAGACTTTTGTGAAAGCATTTGTTAGTATAAAGCCAAAGTGTGAAATTGGTTATAACAATATATCAAAGACATTTATGGATTCATCTATAAAGCACGATCAAAAAGCTTGATCAATATGCTAGAGGATATTTGAGTTGCTTTAATGACTCGAATTCATGAAAAAGGAGATATGATCATCAAATCCATTAATGATATATGCTCAAGGGTTAGAAAGAAGATATAGACTATATAATAAGAAGCAAGACACTGTATCACTTAGATAAATTGAAGTTTGAAATTCGAAGTAACACATTTTGCAGATAACTTCATTATTAATTTACAAGAAAGAACATGTCAGTGTAGACTTTGGGATATTTGAGTTGTTTTAATTATCCAAATTCATGAAAAAAGAGATATGATAATGAAATCTACTGATGATATATGTCCAAGCTTAAGAAAAAAGATAAAGACTACACAATAGGAAGCAAGACACTTTATCACCAAAAAAATGGAAGTTCAAAGTTCAAAGTAACGCATTTTGCAGATAAGTTCATAGTTGATTTACAAGTAAGAACATGTTAGTTTAGACTTTGGGATTTAACAAGAATCCCATATAAGTATGCATTTACTTGTATATCAAATTAGATAAAGGATATCAATAAGTATAAGAGCTGATACTACAAATGTGAATGTTATTTAAGGCGTTATCAGTATGCCACATAACCCATTAGTTGTTCAAAATTTTGGCAGGAGACTAAAAACTTACTGCCCATATTACCTCCTGATTAAAAAGATGCCTAAAAAACCTAAGAAGGTTAGAAGAAGGGATAAAGATGAAGAACTAAACAAGTTAAGCAAAGTTGAAGTATTTATGAGATGTCAACATTTCTTTGAAGTTGGTCATAATAAAAAAGGATGCAAAAATGAGGACCAACTTTCGAGATGACATGAAATTGATAAGGTAATTGTATACCGATTTAAAATTATGTTTATGACAAATATTCTTTAAATTTTCAATCATTCATTTCAAATTGTACATGTATAATGCATAGAAAATGAGGAAGACCACCAAAAAATTCAACACCTACATCCAACTCTAATAGTGGTGCAAGAAGAAGAGGTAGACAATTAATATCTACAAGATCCAATACTGCAACATCTATCTTAGGAAGTAAGAAGAGGGTGGATAGTGAACATTCAATTTTTATTTTTATTTTCTGTCAAATTTTTTAAATATTATAAACATTTATATACATAAGCTGTCGATATAGAGTAACATTTGGAGAAGTTTGTAGGAACACTTATTTTGCAATTTATAACCAAATCACAAAATTTGGATAATTAGTTATTATTTATTGCTAATTGGTAATAGTATACTTTATATATTCCTAATCAGTTATCATATAATTTTTGTTTATGATGTTTTATAGATGGGTGTAGGTCAATTTTAAGTGTTGGAACTAACTCAAGCTTCTCAAAATACAAATGCTCAAATAATAACTACAACATGAAGGAGATTCAAAGTAAAGGCTGAAAAATTAACTCCAATAAAATCTCAAGTTGATAATGGTGAATTAACAGCAAAATGAACCATTCTTGAACTCTGTGTTGTAGTTTGGATATGCATTTGAAATATGTTGTGATATGGATATGGAAATGTATTTGAAGTTTGTGCTATGACTTGGATATGGATAGAGATGTTTGACTTGGATACGGATAGAGATGTTTGACTATTTTGGATAATTAATTTGGATATGGATAGGAATGTTTAATTGTCATGGATAATTGATCCTAAACTATTTCCTTTCTGTTATGTATTTGTTGTAGTTTTCACTGAAGATGTTGCACAAACTTACTTCTTTGTATCCTTTTTCTCCTTTTATAGATGTGTAATTGTTAAAAGCTCTTTTAACTTCTTATTCTTGGGATTGTGGTGTGGCATTTCGACTAGTTTTATAGATAAATTTTGACAAATCATTTTTGAAAGATATTGAAAGTCTCCAACTTATATCATCAATATAATGGCCAATATTTTGCGTATAATGTCCAAATAGTTCGATCACTATAAAAAATTCCTTAGAATGCGTTGCGATATTTTGTGTGCAATGTTAAAATAGTTGGTCACTACATTAGAAATAGGGGCCCATCACATGCAACTCCTTCAAATATTGTTGCATTGCAAGTTCTTTTTAAAAAGCACTCACCTCAACATGCAACATTGTATCTTACGGATAAAAGTCATACCTTAAAGTACAGAAGATGTTTGGTAAATTTTTTTACAAAAACAAAACCTCAACTCTTTTACCAAGATTACATACTTATAAGACACCTACAATTTGAAAGTTTATCATTCAATTCTATAACATTAATATCATATAAGCGATAATTGAAATGATCATAATGTGTTGATGAAAATATAAGGACAATACTCACATTTGTATTATTACATTGATAAAAATGTTGACCAATATTAGGCTAATCATTTGATATCTGTAGCTTTATCTTGTCATTACAATTGAGACAATCAATATAGGGATTCTGAAATATTACTTAGGATAATGATATCTATATTATATAATAAATATAATAACAATAAGAATTACTAATCTCGTTTTATCATTGAATATAACACCTTCTCTTACAAAATTGAGAGTATTTCTTTTCAACTTTTGCTAAATTGTTGAAACAACAATAAATAGTATTATTGAATCTATTAATAACAGCTTCACACTTCTCATGTCAAGTATATAATAAGTGTAGATGCACCAAAAACCACATATATTTTACTTGCACCTATTTTTTCTATAATACATAAGACGGTTAAGTATGATTAACACATATTCATGCATCTCTTACAATAGTTAATGGAAGGCTAAAAATAAGCAATGAATAAGTTTAGAAAACAAATCAATACTATAACTATAGGCTAAATTATGCCAGGTGTCGATGTAATAAAAGCCACGTTTATTTTACTTGCACCCATTTTTTTTATAATAAACACAATAGTTAAGTTTGATTAACGCATACAGTAGCTAATGGAAGGTCGCAGATAAAATAATAGCTTACGATAAACCATGAATTGGTTTAGAAAACAAACCAATACTATAATTACAAACTGTATTATCCAAATAACCCATAGGATAATTTTATGTCATGTGAAAGTATTAAAGCTTCTTAATAAATTGAAATAAAATCACTAACCATTGAATTAACAAAGAATAACCTCTCAAACTAAAGTACTACTAAACATAGGTAAAAGTATTTACTCTTTTGTATTTTCTGTTGAATAGCTCATTTTAATGCCAAGTCTAGATTTTTCAATCAAATTTAGAAATACAAAACGAGTACCAAATTGGTGATATTAATCTACCATGGAAATCTTCACTCTACTACTATGATAATCAAACATAGAAATAACATCAAGAAAAGAAGAAGTATAATTATTGAAGCAGTATCACACACTAGCTTTTCACAAAATAAGGAAAAAAATTAATTACAAGTTTGAGCACAAAACCAATTAAAAAAAAACAAAGTAAAAGAAAGGATAAAGGAAATAGATCTCAAAATCACCTACTCTATAAAAGGTAGGAGGATTCTTCTGGAGATCCTTAAGCTCCTTCAAGATTAAAGCTAACATCAATCAGACAAATAAAAGAATCCTTGCATTTAATCAAAACTTAGATCATCTCACTTTATTGTTTACAAAAACACAAACAAAGAGAGTCATATTGCTAGAGAAACCCAAGAGAGTCATTGGATAAGAGGGAGCAACTGAGTTGTATTGCATCAAAAAATTTAACTTAATATTAAATAAATGGGTTGGAAAAAAAGATGCGGCCACATGGCATGTCAAAAAACTTACATGGATAGTCACATCAACGACCCTAATGGAAAATTTATTATCAAGTTATTTTCAATAAAATATTTTGACATTATCTTTTAAATTTTGAGCTAAATTTTAGATTTTTTTTATAATTAACCCAACAATCTAACAAGATAAATAGTTAGGTGTGGTTGCAAGTTTAGCGATTACGTGTAGTTGATAATATGAAACTTATAAGATATTACATGTAGTTATGGTTACTTTTCATTTCTAAAGTGTTTCCTAAAATATAAAATAAAATATTATTTTAGAATATTTAAAATATATTTTAACATTTGTAAAAGTTTATATTATATGCTGAATGAACGAAAATTTAAATAAAATTAAGTTTTCATTCATTATATACATTGTTAACGTTAATATGACATAAATTTATTATTTTTATTTGCAGTGTGAGGTTTATTATTTTATATGTCATAATGAAATCTATTTTTTGTAAAATAATCTCAAACTAATTAATTTTTAAAATTTAATTATATTTGCTTAAAATATAATTAAAATTAATAAATATAAATTAACTTAAATCATTTTATTTTATTATAATTATTTTAAATTTAATAAAGAAATTCTAATTCCCAAATTACGAAACCCTAATCTCAAATTCTATAAACAAAATCAACGCTATCTGCAATTTATCATCTTCATTATTTATGCAACTTTTCTTCCATGAAAATTTTATCGGCATCAAAATTTCTTTCTTTGTCTCCCTATGAACAGATAGAAACCCTCCCATTCCCACTTCTAAGAAATTAGATTCCCTAAAACACCTACTTTCATTCCTTACAAATGATTTTCATTCTTTATTCCACCATTTGTTTATGAAATTCAGAAAGGTGAGGTCACTGGTTCGGTAACAGTAAAGAGAAAATGAGAGAAACGATTTTACTTTCTAAATTTGGGATTAGGATTTAATTAAAATTTTTATTAAATTTAAAATAATTACAATTAAAATTTAGACCTCTTATTCAATGGCCTTCCTTTTCTAGACCTAATCCACAGGATCCTCATCAGTCGGGAGGAGAAAGTTCACTTCACTCATCCACCAATTGTATTAGATAGCTATAGATGTTATATCATTCATCGTAATCTTTTGTAAGTACAGTTATTCTTTCAAGTCTCTGCCTGTCCTACAGGAAGATCATCAAGTCAACTTGGTATCCTTAATATCAGAACGTTAAGACCTGTTTAGGGTGACTCCCCAGTTTCCCAAGTGCCTTATCCAGTGCAACGTGAAAATTGTCAAAAGGGACTAGCTCCATCCTGCAATTGCAAAGAGGGGGGTCTCAGCATGCAAAGTCTTAGCGGTTGACACTAAATGGAAAGACCTTGTCACTAACTACAACAAAAAAGCAAGTTAGCACTTGAGACAATACGTACTCATATTTCAACTTCCCTTCTTTTGCCAGGCGTAGCAGAGAATCTATCGTATGTCTGCACTCTTTCGCTTTATCTGAAGTCAACCATTTCTGCAGCCAGAATCCCCTCAAGGAAAGATCCTGCAAATGTCAAGGAATAGGAAGAAAAAGTACTACTCAAATTGAAGAGATGCTGCAAGTAATGATAACTGTTTATAACCTACTACGACTTTCTGTAACAATTTGGGAGGAACAGCAGCACCATTAGATCCAGTAACCACAGTGGTCTACAATGCAGAGAAGGAGAAAACAGACCTTAAAAATAAAGGATGAAGCTGATACAGTTACAGGCTTTTTTGACATCCCACCATACGTTACCATGGTTCCTCCCTGCCTGAATATCAGAACATCATTAGAATAATAAAGGACAAAATCAAATGCTAATTTGTTACTCAAAAACACACCTTAGGAATTTCAGAATGAGAGTAGCAAAATTGCCACCAACACAGTTGAACCCTAACGCAGGCTCAGGTAAATTTGTCTAGAGTGTCAATGAAAACCAAATGGCAAAATTCAGTGGGAACAGCATAAAATCAAAGAAATAAATCAAGTCTAGGGCAGTGAAGTTGACAGATATCAAGCTCGAATGGAAAATAAACAAGATCCCTATTTCAGCTACTACCGTACAACAAATTGCCAACAGAATTAGTCCAGATATAATGATACCAGGAGACCCTTAACATTCTTCACTTCTAGTTGGCTCTCAGTGAACACTTCATCGGCTCCAAGTTGCTTTAACATCTCCTTTGCTTCATCTGACCCAGCCCTGAAAAAAGAAGAAAATAGAAAAGAAAAGTTATATTGGCAAGCAAATTGCACTTGCCGAAATCAAGCCTTCAAGCAATATAAACTCATGTACCCCAATTAATCATAAAGAAATTGGCATTTATTTCTTCACAGATATGCAATTTGACTTGCTATATACATCTTAAGACAAAGCCATGTGTCCATTAGTATTCTTTGCAACAACAGTAAAACATTTTTTCACAGACAGCATTGCTGCTGCAAACTGCTAGAAAACGTTCCCAAGGATGGGGAATCATGAAAATCGTATGATTATCAAGTTACAACCCTCGGGTATTCTCCAGTACAAAGTAACAAACAATAGCAACCTAGGAACATCCAAACCAGTTACTATTAGGTTTGAACACCATAGAACATAGGACATGATTATATTAAACATGCTCCAACAAACAAGAACCTTGGAATGGCGTACATTGTCTTGATGCTCATACATAACAACAGGAATGCAAGCAATAATGCAACATAAGACAACAGAAATTCAAAATATTTCCAGATTGCAAGAGTTCCATGGCCTTTTTTTCTGTATCAAACATCCACTTAAAGAAAATTAAGGTAGCTATCAGATAGAAGGGAAAAGATTTTGGATGCATGCTATTTTGTCTCAGATCAGTCGCACCTGTCCCTTATTATATTAATGCTATGAATGCCACGATATTTTGCAAGTTGGATTATGCACTGTCCTACTATACTTGTGGCCCCATTTTGCACAATAGAGTCTCCTGCTCATACCCTGTAATATCAGAGGAAAGCATAAAACAAGTAAAAGGTAACAATAATATTTCAGACCGTAGGTGTGGCAGCACCTGAATTCAGAGTTGTGAAGTCTTCAAGCATTCGTAAAGCAGTCAAAGGATTAACAGTAACTGTTGCAGCATATTCAACAGGTGAATCCTTATTGATCTTGTGCCAGCCACTTTGTTCTTTAACAACATAAGCCTGCCATGTTCCTTAACAGAAAAATCAGTCTATAAGAAAAAGAAGTTCAAAACAAGCAATCACTTTGACTTGTGCATTCTACAGATATTTAAGGTTCAAGATCACACCTGAGAACCATCTTATATTTACCAGTAAGAATATGGCTATTGATCTCAATATCAACTAACATCAAACCTGACAATTCATTAACTATCTAGCTTTACAACATGCAATTATTTCAGGATACCTTTCTACACAGAAATACTCCCAAAATGGCACAAATGCTCAGGAAAACTAGGTTTCATCTTCCTTGTGAAAGTTCACATCAAATTGGTTAGACAGACTTCAGTTTTATACCTCCACATGAATCATATTTTTACAATATAAAAATATAGAGTCAGGGACCGTTTCCCAAATAGCAATTAACTAGGTGAATTGTGTCAATAGTTTTAAGTAACAAATCTGGAAACGCATGATGGTCTCTTATTAACACTAGCCCAGGCACGAATGGTCAACATAAGGAGATCTAGTGCAACATACCGGAAGAGGGTGGCGACGGGATGACCCAATCACCCGGAGATAGATCCTTGACAGCTGACCCCAAAGAATACACCTCCCCTACACCTTCATATCCTCCGACTGCAGGCACGGGTGGCCTCACAGGATATACTCCTACGCCATCCAACAAATTTATCAGCATCATCGTCGCCACATATTACATATTGAAAACGATAACATCATCAAAAGTACTAAAATGTAGTAAAACAGAACAAAGAACAGCTTTCTACATGGTAAAATTGCTAAATTTTCTACGATTCAACAAATTGTCTTACTCAGACAATCAGAATTAACTTGGGATGGCTTAAAAGTAAGTCAGGAAGAAAATAAATAGACCATAAGTGAAGAAAAACAGAACCTTCAATCCGATTAATATCAGAGGGATTGATCGGAGCAGCCAGCATTCTGACGCAAACGTCGTTCTCTTTCATTTCAACCGGAGGCAACTCCACCACTCTGCACCAAACGGCAGTAAGTCTCTAAGAACAGACCGAGAAAAATGAAAGTTTGAACGCATCAGGTTGTGGACCTCGTAACCGCGTCGGGGGGACCTTGCTGGTCGTAGACGACCGCCTTGGACGGAGGCGACAGGAGGGCAGAGAATGCCCTTACGATGATCGGCCGTGGCCGGTGGTAGAGAAGAGACGGTGGCCGTCCGTTCAATTTCAGAGCTCTCATAGTCACAGCCATTTTCCTATGTTGTGTTCTGGATACAAAGCAGTCTAATTATTATTGGTCCGTTATGAACTTAAATGAGTTCAATTTCACGCTTCACTTTGCCTAATCAAATCTTAAACTTTTTAGTTAACTATGATCATTAAGATTAAATCATTTTTACCCCATTTATCTCTTTTTCTTTTTTATTTAAAATATGCATTTGCATTTGCATAGTACTATAAATATATTATTATATATAACAAACAATTTTTAAAATTTTTTAATTATTCAATTTATAACAAACTGTTTTAAAATCGTAAAACTTAAGTTAAAATATTGTCTTTTTAGTTATTTATATAAATAATTACGTAGCCATCAATAAAAAATTAAGAGAAGTAATCTTTCAATCTAATTTGTAAAGATTAATTATTACATTAAAATTTTAAAAAATTAAACATTAAATTAACTCTAGGGAGCCTTATAATTTGATTAATTAATGCATTTAAACTTTTTTCCATTGTATTATGTCAATTTTATCATATTAAAATTTCAGCACTACTTGTTTTTTCTTTTTTGGAGGGAAACAAATTGATTTTATTAGTTATATATTTGTTTGTTATAATGACCACATGATTGCACATGATATCCTATTTAGCAATGAACCGCGTGTTAGAGTGATTGTTACAATTTATTAAAATAAAATGAAGTGTTTTATTAATAACTCTTTTGGTAAACAAAAGTGATATCATTTTTTTTTGAGTTTATGTTTGTTATTTCTCATGTTATTCCCTCTCCATTTATTTGTAACATTGCCTCCTTTAAAAACCTTATCCGTAAGTTTTGCATAACAAAATCTTTTATGCAGTTTAAATAAGAATTCTTGGATAGCATCATCTGTAGACTCATCTATCTATTGAAATAATAGCAAAGTTACTAACTTTAATCCAAAATAACCATTGAAGCTTTAGTTTATTTGCCCTAGCATTGCTAGTAACTCTGTTGAAATGTGATCTAACTCTTATGAGTTATGAAATGTTAATTGAACAGGGGATTCTACTGGTATTTAAAGCTTTCAAGCTAGCTTTCCATTCTTTTTTATAATATCTTATGATCAATAACATAGAGGAGAAAGGGTATAATTTTCTTTCTTTTATAGTGAGTATTGCCTATAAGGTTGAAGTTTTAAGAATAATCATTTTTTCATTTCAAACTCTCTATATGATCTCTTTTATTTGCATGTTGCTTCACTTGCTGATGTGCCCTTCTGAGATGAAATTTTTCAACCACAAAAGTTATCTCTCTATTCCTCATAACTTGGTCCTTAACCAAATTTCTAGAATCTTCAGTGAAATAATGTGTATGTATAAGAGGAGGATAGCCATAAAGGATGTTATATGAAGTTGAATTGATAAGTGCATGATATATGGTATTGTACTATTGTTTTGCTTAAGAAATCCACTCAGCCACCCATTTGAAACATCAGTAAAGAAGCATTGAAAATAAGTTTCTAGTATCTTGTTAATGGCTTTAGTCTAGCCATTAGAATATGGATGGTATGCAATGGAGAACTTTACATTTACCCTTTATAACTTGAAGGTTTCTAGCCAAAAAACACTTTAAAATGAGAGTCCCTATCACTCACAATAATATCTAATATCTTACGAAGTTTGAACTTATAGTCAATAAATAAATATATGTTATCTTTAAGTTATGTATACATGTTTAATAGCCATAAAATGATAATGTTTGTTAAGTTTGTCCATTACTAAATTTACCTATAGACAAGGGTAACCCTTCGACAAAATCCATGTTAATCTCTTTTCGACATCATTTTGGTATACGTAATGGTTTTAATATTACTGGATAAGCAACATTCTCATATTTGTTCTTTTAACACGTTAAGCATTTATTGACGTAATTTATGACATTGTTGATTAAACTCTACTAATAAAATACATTTTGCATCCTTTTAAAAGTGTCTATAACTCTTGAGTGCCCACCTTGAGGTCCATCATGTCCCATATACATCACTTTCTCTCTCAATTTATTGCTAAAACCTACGACCAATCTCCCTTTCCATTTGACCAACTCATCTCTCTATTTATAGGTTTATGAACATACTTCTTTTATCTTCAACTTCTTGATAAGGTCTTAAATAGTATAATCTTTTTCCTAACTTACAAGTTGGTGTGTATTTGAGAGATTGTCAATGTTAATAACTTAGTACTTATTATGGTAATTAGAACATTAGTTGCTACGTTTTCCTTTCCACTTTTATATATAAAATCAAAAATATACCCAAGTAGCTTCGATAGCCATATTCTTTATAAAGGATGGTAATAATTTGCTCTAATAAGTAGTTATGTCTTTGGTCATCTGCTTATACCTCAAATGGTTTGTCATTAAGTAATGGCTCCATTGTTTGATAGCTTTGAAAATTGCCATAAAATTTTATCTTATGTGGAGATCAACATAAGTTTTATTCTTAGTGTGTTACTAAAAAATGTGATCGGATGTCTGTTTTATTGGAAAATTGTCCCTATGCTTATGCCACATGCATCTACCTCTATTGTGAAAGGATGTGAGAAATTAGGCAATGCCAATATTGATGCAAATATGAGAGCCTTCTTTATTTACTTAAAAGTTTGTTGTTGGATTTATCCTCATTCCTAATTGACAACAACTTGTCTCTTCAACATTTATGTCAAAGGTCTAGATATGGTTTTATAATTTTTTTATAAATCTTTTGTAATACCTAATGATCTTTGAGAATCCTCTTAATTCTCTAAGTGATTAAGGAATGAGCCACTTCTGGATTCTTCATGTCTTCTTCACATCAGTAGCTACTCCTTGATGTAATATAGAGTGACCTAGGTAGTCAATTTATCTTATCCCAAAGATACATTTACTTTCCTTCATGAACAATTAGTGAGTTTGAAGGGTTTGTATAGTCTGTCAAAGATTCTCTAAGTGTTGCTAGAAAGAACTATACTGATCAAGATATCATCAAAGAAAACAAAGAGAAATTTTTTAAAGGATGGTTTAAATATCTTATTCAAAATTTTATAAAGTAGATGGGGTATTGGTTAGGCTAAAAGTCGTGACCAAAAATTCATATACTTCTTAAGTCTTAGAAACTATTTTGGATTACCAATGTGACCTATTTAACTCATTAAGTAAATTTTCAATTACATGTATTTAACTCATTAAGTAAATTTTCAATTACATGTATAGGGAACTTATTTTTTTACTATGTGTTTGTTGACCTCTTTATAATCAGTGTGCATTTTTATGAATTGCCATTCTTCTTCGGTAAAACTACTGATAAGCATAAGGAGTGATGTTGTGCTTGATAAACTTTACCTCTTTAACTCATTGACTACTCTTTCAATAACATCATTATGTTTTCTAGGTATTTTAGGGTTTGATGTTGATGGTCTCTACTCCCTCTTCTAATTTGATTATATGATCATGAGCTCTATTAGTTGGCAATTGGTTAATTTCTCTAAACAGCTCTCCAAACTCAGCCAATTGACTGTTTAATTTATCAAACGTGCTTAAATACTTCTCTAATTTAATATATTGTATTTGACATTATATAGGATGTGCAAGTTGTAGTATATATAGGTCTTCACTTGTTGATCCCTTAATAATATTGTTAAAACTCTTGTTAAAAATCAACTTGTCCTTTTGTTAGGGTTCTTTGGTAGTGTCACTATGCAATCCTTCCACTTGAACCTTATAGTGTAGTTTCAAAAAGTATTTAACACATCATTCAATTTAATTAGCCATTGTGCCCCTAGAACCATATCATAATCTCCTAAGGCAATGACTACATCTATAATGAATTATAAGCCTTGTATGCTCAATGTGAAACCTTTATAACATTGATGACAACTTAATTTAAATCATCCCTTTACTCTAATTTAAAAAGGAGGCATCTTTTTAATTTCTCCACTGCCTCTATTGATGATCAATTCGTCTAAGAATTTATTTATACTTTTATTATCAATATATATATATAAGGGTCTAATATAATTGAATCCTACCACTCTTACCTATTTACACTCCGTTACATCATTTATTCCTATCATTACTTAAAGGGATACACTGGCTGTTTACTATTATTCATCCACTTTTTACATTATTTCCTTCCATCATATACAATTAAAATTGTTTATTTTTGCTTTTGTTCCCTAATGTATAATATTCAGCACACCAAAAATATAATCCTTTTTTCCTATGTTCATCAAAGTCCATATAGATAAAATTTCTTAAACCACTGGAATTTCTAGTTAAGTTGGTTCTAATCACTTGCCCTTGATTTCCAGGATTGGCTAAATTCCTTCTTTATTTTAGTTTTGGTTGTTATACTGTCCTTTTTTATTACGATTCTACCATTTTGATTTCCTAAGCTCTAAAGAGACTTGGTATTCCCTTTGAGATGATGTAGATTTGCTTTAGTTGTAACTACATCTTCTTATTTCCTTGCAAGCTTATATACCTATTAGAGAATTTAAGGATTTAATAGCTTGATAGCAAGTTCCAACTATATTTCTAGCCTCTTTAAGGAGAACCCTATTAAATAATTATCTAAAAGTAATAACTTATTTGAATACATATAAAATCTGATCACAATACTTTTGTACATATTTTTCCTATTTCAACTATTTTAAATCACCCACAAGATCTTTAAATATTTTTTGTTGAACTAAGGGAGATTCTAACCTATTTTTTGGTCAAAACAAAACTTAAGTACTACTAATGGATTTATTATTTTGATAAGAAGGAATATAAGAACAAGACATAGTCATAAACTTAAGAAGATAGTTCATGAATTTGATAAAAAAGAAAAAGAGATGAAGTTTGCAGCCTACAAAGTGAAGAAGTCAAAAAAAAAAGGAAAAAAGAATGTCAATTTCATTCTTTAGTTTGTAATGTTAATCCTATTTAGTCACTTTGATGTTCTAAAAGACTCACCATACACAAACATTTCTTATTACGTCATCGCATAAGTCTTTTTATTCATTAAGAGGCACTAAAACTTTGTTTTTAATAGAAAAGCCTTTTGGTCTTTCAAACACTCTTTAAGGAACATTTTTAGAAAGTTCTTAAACCATAATTTCCTTAAAAAATTGAATTTAAACATTTGGAGTTATTAAAATCATGCTTTTAGGTAGATTAATTAATCAATATGGATTAGTAGTCGACCAATATAAGTTAAAACTGTCAAATTTGATACACGAAGAGCTTATAGTAACATTGGTTGATGTAATTGTCAACTAATATGCCATATAGGTCGACCAATATGCTTGTTGGTCGACCAGTGTCTCAATGACTAATGAATCTGTGCATCCAATGAATATTGGTCAATCAATATGCTATATTGGTCGACCAATACTCTACAATTAGATATTATAATGGCTAGTTTTTAGCTCCAATAGTTAGAAGGGGTCCCAAAATCCTATAAATACATGCAAATGATTTCTAAGTGTTCTAAATCATTTGAGCAACCTTATCTCATATTTGTATAAGTGAGCCTTTTTAGAATTATCAAGTGAAAAAGTAAGGTATTTAAAGTTGAAAGATTTAGTTAGGGCATTGTATTAGTGTACTTGGAGATGTTTTAAGTAGAATTGAGGTTCATCTTTTTCTTAAAGGAAGATTGTTAAAGGTTTCTTTTTGTCAAGAAAAAATTATATAAAAGTTATTCTTTACATTGAAAGAAGAATTATAGTAGAATTCTAAGAAAAGTCTTAAGAGTGGGTGTAGGCAAAGGTTATTTATTAAACCACTATAAATCAGTTTGCATTCTCTCTTTGCTATCATCTTTAAATTATTATTCAATTATTTGATTTGTTTGTGTTAAGCAATATATTTATTCTTATTCTTATATATGATATATATAGATGTATGTATGTATGTATTGTTGTTTAACTAAATCCATTAGTCAAAAAACTGTAGAATTTTTTAACACCCAATTCACCCACTTTTCATTTTGGGTGTCATTATGGACTAATAAGTGATATCATAGTAGGTTTATTAGACTAGCATTTCTAACGAAATCATATAGTAAAGATCTTATTAACATATTTAAGAGAATCTTTCTTTGATGGGAATGATTATCTCTATTAGAAAACTAGGAAAATATTTTTCTTAATGGCAAAAAGTATTGACCTATGAGAAAGAGTTTGGAATGGTCCCTTTATCCTTAAAAAAATTATAGGTGATAAAAGGTACCTAAATTAAGGGAAAAACGGGATCCTTAATATAGAAGATTAACTTCTTTAAATAGTAGGGTCATATATATCCTATTTTGTACATTAGGAATAAATGAATTTAATAGAGTCTTTATGTGTGAAACAAGTTTAAAATTTGGCACACATTGGTAGTTACATATGAGGAAACAAATTAACTAAAGGAGTTCAAAGTTAGTATATTAACACATTAATGTGAATTGTTGTAATTGAATCACGGTGAAAGCTCATCTGGCATGTACACTAGGTTTATTGATATTATTGATACTCTCAAAGACCTATATTAATGTTAAAATAATAAGAAATTTGCTTAGATCACTTCTAAAGACACGGTAAGCTAAAGTGACAGCTATATAAGAAGTCAAGGATCTAACATCACTACTATTAGAGAAACTTATTAGATATTTTATTATATATGAAATAAGGCTTTAAGAGATGCGAGAAGAAACAACGCTTTCAAAGAAAAAGAATTTAGTGTTCAAAACCTCAAATGAAGAATCAAGTAAACAGAAAGAACCATTAAATAGTGAAAGTGATGAAGAAGACTTAGTCACTGGAAAGTTCAAGAAATTCTTAAAGAAGAAATTCTCAAAAAGAAAGACTTCAAGGAATGTAAAGGTTATTTAAAACATAAATTCTCTAACATTTTTATTTTAAATATAGAAAACCTAACTATAAGAAGTCACAATTTTCTCTACTTAAAGATGATGACAAGTATTAAAGAAACAACAAAAAAGAGGAGAAGAAGAAGAAGAAGAAGAAAACACTTAAAGTCTCAATTTGGGATGATAAAAGTGAATCAAAAAATGAGCAGTCAAAAGGAGAGATAGCTCACATATGTTATACCACTATAAATAATGATGGGATAACATCAAACTCCAATTTATATGATAGAGCCAGTGATACGACATATGATGAACTGGGTAAAAGTTTAGAAATTATGAGTAAGAAAAGGAAGAAATTATCTTCCAAATTTAAGGAAGTTTAAAAATAATTAGATGCATGCATTTATTAGAATGAAAATATGAAAATTTAACTTAATTAAAGAATCCAAAAACATGATCATTGATGACAATTACGCATTAGACCTATTAAAATATGAAAATGAGACATTGAAAAAGGAGATGTTCTTAAAGATTCATTATCCAAATTCACTAAAGGGAGAGAAAAACTACAAAACATGCTAGGAGCTCAAAATAATTCCAATGATATGCATAGAATAGCATATAACCATAAAAATGAAGCCAATTTTAGAATCATGTTGGTAGAGAAAAAAATATTTGCATAGCAAAGAACCATTAACTAATGTGACAAATAAGTATATACATGCACATGCCAAATCTACTAGGAAAAATTCTAAAAGCAAGCATCGTGTTGTATATGACTCATAATATAGGCATAAAATTCAATACTCTTAAAAGGAAAACTAGTTATAACTTTTATTATTACATACAATCTGGGTTACAGACCTTAAAGAAGTATGCATTAAGCCTTCTTTCATAATATGTATCATATGCATAATCATGGTATCTCTTCTCACTACCCTTAAAATTTTTTTTAACATCATTATTGTCCAAAAGAAGATTCCTTATTTTACATAACACATAAAAGACCAAATAATGCTTTTATGCATCATCATTTGTCATTTTTATGATAAGAATGGACATGCTGATAAATTAAGTTTTATTAAACAAAGGATGGTAAGGAAATCCTTGAAAGTGTGGGTTGGAAAGAAGGAGCTAAATAGTCAAGGAACCAAGATTATTTGGGTACCTAAAACATATTGATTGCCTTGCTTTTAGGGTTCTTAGAAAAGAAAGAACAAATAATATGTAGTAAAGATGGTAGTTAATAAATTAAGTATTATTTTTGAAAAGTTGGTAATTTTTATCTTGATGAATCTAGCCTTCCTACCTCAAAGAAAGTCTTAAATATATTGTAGGATATAAAGAAATTATCCCTTAAAAATAACCACCATAACTTTTCAAAAAAAATAATTCTTGAACTAAGTGAGATAGATGAAAAAGGGTGAGATGTTTTTAATAGATTAAGAATTCAAAAAAGTCATCATTCAAATCGTTCATAGGTAATGCTTAACAAGAGGTAATTATTAGTTTATGTTTAGAAACGTGTGATATATTGCATTTATGTGTCAATTTGAGTTTGGCTTACAATATGAATGAAAATTGAAATATTTTATATCATAGGCCTTAGACTTAAAATATATGTGCAAATAGGGATATCCAGTTAAACTTGTTAATATACTAAACTAATTGGGATGTCGTTTCAATAAACTGATGAATAATGATATTAGGAGATAATTGGAATTAATTCTATGTGATTGAAGTCTCTTTAATGTTTATGATAGTTTCTAGCGGATAATATCTTAAACTTGAAATTTATGTGCAAATAGGGATATTGAGTTAAAGTTTGTTAATATACTAATTAAACTAATTGGGATATGGTTTCATTAAACTAATGAATAATGATATTAGGAGATAATTTGAATTAATTATATATAGTTGAAGTCTCTCTAATGTTTATGATAGTTTCTTATTGATATTACCATAAATTATTAAGTTTTTTGATATTTTAATTTGAGTTTAGAGGCTACTTTTCAAGTTATCTAGTCGATTGGTCAACTAGTGTCCTTAAAATAAACCCATCCCTTACTTTTCAAGAAGTTTGCTAGTTGTTTTGTTGCTAATGTAGGCAACCAATAAGAGATATCGGTCGATCAATATCCTCTTGTGATTGACCTACTTCACCTAAAAAAAGTATTTACTTCCAATGACTTTGGCTATATATACTAATTGACAACCTATTCTTACTAGTCAACCAATATTCTTTGGTGGTTGACCAATATAGCTTTTCCCTTTAAAAAAACTTATTTCAATAAGTTTATTCCTTAGTTGGCCAATAGATTTGGTTATCTAAATACACTGGTTGACCAATGAAGTTGTATAATCAACCAATATTTGCAATTAAAGCTTCTTTCCTCCTCTTATCTTCTATTTTCATATTAGTTGTTTATATCTTTCAAAATCCTAAGTAATTCACTCTTTTCTTTGAGAAACATTATCCCTTATTTTATAAAATTTCATTATATTGCATTAGATTAATATTTATCTTTCTTGGGTTTCAAATTTCTTAATTAAGAATTATCTCTTCAAATTGATGCTTTTATAGTTAAATTGTAAACGGAGTCAAGGTTGTCTCCTTTTCGTTTATATTGATGCAACTTTAATTTTGTTCAAATTTGAACATTTGGGCACTTTTTCTATTTTTAAAATTTTTGGACTTTCAGAATTTTACATTTTTTTAGGAAATTGATTATTAGATATCACAATTATACTTATATTTATTACAATTCCAGCCTTTAATTTTGGCAAACTTGTATTACTGTAATTGAATCTTTTAACTTAGGCACAATATCAAAATTAGATGCAATTAAGGTTATTTCTATCAAAATTTAACTTTTAAATAATTATTTTGAATCTTTAAATATTAATTAGTCCTTTTCCTTGAACAATCTTTCCAAACTTGATCAAATTTATTTTATTCTTTTAATCAAGTTAGCTTGACAAATGACGCTTTATATTATGCATTTTTGGATAATTAATTTCTTTTTATGATTCCAAAAGTGGGGAGAAACATAGGTGATATTAGATTTAGAGAAGTGACAATATTTAAAGGAAGTGACTTTTATATATGTGGTGAAATTTATACATATATGTTATCTTTATAATTGAGTAAATTTATATTATTTTAAGTTTATATGTGGATATTTTTCACTTGTTATTGGAAATCACTTGCTTAAAACTAAAATTCTCTTTTGTTCTAAATATTGATTCATCACTTATGTATGAATTAAGAGGGAGCTAATCATTATCTTGATGTGGATAGTTATTTGTGTATTTAATTTTATTATTATGTCTAATTTAATTATTGTTCTCTAATATAATAAATATTTTATCATCTTCAAGAAAGGGAAGATTGTTGAACTAAGGGAGGTTTTAATTGATGTTTTGATGATAACAAAATATAAGTACTATTAACGAAATTATTATTTTAATGAAAAAGAATAAGAGAATAAGATATAGTCATACATTTAAGAAGATAGTTCATAAAGCTGATAAAAGAAGAGATAAAGATGGCAACCTAAAAGTAAAAACCAAGTCAAGAACAAAAGAAGAGCAGAGAACATCGAGGTCATTCTTTACTTTTAATTATAATCTTATTTAGTCACTTTGATGTTCTAAAGGGGGTCATCATGCATAAATAATTTATATTATTTTATTGTATGTCTTTTTATTCATTAAAAGGCATCGAAACTTTTGGTTTTAATAGAAAAGCCTCTTGTATTTTAAACACTTTTTAGGAAACATCTTGGGAAGTATTTAAATCATAATTGCAGTAAAAAAATTGAGTTTAATTATTTGGAGTTATTAAGGGGGTGTTTGTTTCTATTTTTGTTTTTTGTTTTTTGTTTTTGTTTTCAAATTCAGTAAAAAAAAAACTATTTGTTTGGATTTTTAGTTTTTGTTTTTAGTTTTGGTTTATTCTAGTTTTAAAAATTTATGAAAAACATCAAAAGTGGTTTTTGTTTTTGTTTCTATTTTTTCATAATTTGAATTACTATCATTTAAATATATATTATCTAATTATTAATAAAATTATGAATAATTTAATTCAAGATTATATATTTAATAAATTAAAATTAATTATCAATAAAATTATGAATAATTT
>JAOQMS010000179.1:9191254-9204014 GCA_027563885.1 Erythroxylum longipes
ATGGAAAGGTGATATGCTCTGTTTCTTCATTGAGCATGTATGAATATATATGTTTTTATACGAGAGTTGATGAAGACTAAGAGATGTTCAAGAAAAAGGTTTTTGAGTTGAGGAGTATGGATAGTATTGTCTTAAGAGATGCATCGTCTGTAAAGATGCATCGTAAAGATGTATCGTCTGTAAAGACGTATCGTTTGTGATGACGTCGTATCGTCTATGATGACGTTATATCGTCTTAAGAGTTGCATCGTCTTAAGTTAACTTTGCTTCATCTTAAAGTTGACTCAGGCTTCGTCTATATTTTGTTTCGTCTGCTTTTTCACTTCGTCTGTCTTTTGTTTCATCTACTTTTTCACTTCGTCTACTTTCTGCTTCGTCTACTTTCTGCTTCGTCTACTTTTTATTTTGTCTACTTTCTGCTTCGTCTACTTTTTACTTATATGACCGAAACTTCTTCTTATGTACACTATTGTCTATTGCTACCGTCTGGTCCGTTTTTGACCCTTTAAACAATTGAATTTATCTTCAAGTCTTCACAAATTTGGTAGATCTCGAAGTCCTCTTTGAAATTTTCCTAAGATTATCTTAATCCGACATCTGTTTAGTGAGGCATAAACCTAAGTATGAATTACAATTAGATGAGTTTTAATATGAGAGAGATATTTTTGTAAAGAAACTGATGGAAGGATACCCGGGATTGTCATTGAACATGCATTGTGCATTTTTTCGATACATTGACGTGCATAAAAGAATACTTGTACATTTGTGCAAAATGTGATATTTGTGAATGTGTTGTGTATGTTTTAAAGGAGCACATCGGACGCCAGTCAGACATTGCCGGACCATCTAAGCAATAACTTATTGGAGCGTACTGTGAGTCAACCTAGATGATTTCCTAGGATTGATTTGATTTGAATTTAATTTGATTTGTTAAACTTCCAATATTATTGAGCTGTTTTTGTGTGATGTTTCTGGATTCTGGACCTGAGGTCCGAGGAGTTTAATCGTTGGGCATGTATTGGAAGTGTTCTGATTTGATATGAGCTTCTGAATGACATTTGATTCTTAACAAAAGTTGAATACAGGACTTCGGTCTGATGATTGTAAAAAACTTTGTCTGAGCATTTGTATAAAGCTGTGATATATGACATATTCAGTATTTGACGCATTTCATAAAATGCATGCTCAGATAAAGGCGTTGTGACTTGAGTAGCCAGTTTGAAGGGCTTCTACGTAGAGCTTTGCTCCGTGATATATGTTCTGCACGTAGAGCTATGCTCCGTGATTCTGTTCTGACTGAGCCCTATGGGCCAATCTTTGTATAAGTATGTAATAGGCACTCAGTCACAATAATAAGAACGAATATGAGTCTCATGCATACAACATTCATATAAGATTGAAATTCATGAATGAATTGCAAAGCTGTAATGAGTGACCATATGTTATGACATGATGTGTGAGTATCTGAAAAATAATTCTATGTTCTGAATGAATATCTGTGATATATGTGATGTATATATATAATCCGGTAAATTCATCAATGATGGTTCACTCATTGAGTTTGCAAAACTCATCAAAAATTACAATGTGGCTTTTCAGGTACGAGACAAGAAACCTAGTTCCTTAGTCAGGTATTAAGGAATCTTTTGGATAGAGAAATGGCTCAGAGGTCTATCAGCTAACATCAAAAGTGATATAGTTTTTGTTATTTTTGTAGTTTTGCTAGAACCTGTATAAGGTTTTGTAAATATTTGTTTGATGGATACAGTGTAAGCTTTATAAATGAATGACGTGAATGTTTAAAATTTAGTGATTTTTGAGTATTTTAGATGATGCCATGTGTAAGTTGGATTTGTTATTGCTCCAACATACCATTATCGTCGGTTATGTTCCTAAAAGTTTGGGTATGTACCCTATTGTAGTGGGATGTTGCAAAAAGATAATAAAACTCTTCTAAGACTTTTGAAGGAAAGAATAAGTGTGCAACTAAAAATTTTTGCAAACATTAATGTATAAAGAAGATTACTAAAAATATTTGTATCAATCTACTACCTGCTCTTGAAAAATAATACAACATTAAAAATATCATAAAGCTCTGAGAATAAACATAAGATGCACATGGTCTTTTCTTTTTTCTTCTTAGTCTTAGAATATAGAAATCTTAATTTAGTTAAAGTTTTATTTTGTCTTTTATTTTTTGACATGTATTATAACAAATGAATGTTCTATTTTAGAATGTCAGAGGATTAGGTCCTTTATTTTACTTAAACATAAAGCATTAACTACACCAACATCAGTTTGGCATTATTGTTGTTGCTAAGGCTTGAATTATTAGTTTGAAAGCTTGTAAGATAATAGAAAAGGCATGCTTTACTTTTTATTATTCATGTTGAGTCTTTTGGCTTGTTAGGAAGAATTTGGCTCAGTAGAGAGATAGAGATTTATAATTGCTAGAAATCAGTGCTTCTTACTAACATATCCCTGTAGAAGTTATAGCTTCTCACAAAAAACTTTGGCTACTTGCTATGATTTATACTAGTTCTTTGTTAAGTTTGTAGAAGCAGTTATGAGATTTTTCAGCATTTATTTCTAGTTGTGTTCTTAGTCCATGTCTCATCATTCAAGACTCTAATAGAGTGCTGCATGATGGTTCTTTAGAAATAAGGGAAAATAGTCACTTAGAAACATTGATTAATAGTTTCAATCTAATAGAATTGGAGTTCATATGCAATCCTTTCGCCTAAGTAATGGTAGAGAAGGAAAGTTTTCAATTTATGAATGTTTAGATCAAATGTTAGCAACTCCCACTAACAACTTTTTTCTCAAGTTAGAATCCTTCATTTGGTCACTACATACTCAGATTATTGTCCCATTTTATTGGATTTAGATGAGAAACTTTTTATTCCATGCAATAATATATTTAAATTTAGAGCAGCTTGGTAAACTTTCCTAAGTTATAAGAAAATTATTAGGGATGTTCGATCAAATAATTCTTTAGACTTTACATTTGTATTTCAAGAAATAGGGTTAGATTTGATGAGGTGGAGCATAGAGGTTTTTGGTACTATTTTAAGAAAAAAATATGAATTGAATGATATACATAAAGCTTTGACGAAGAAACCAAATAATATTTGGAAACAACATTTGGAAACATGTTTATTTTGCAAGTATGTTGGCAGTGTTTTTTTTTTAAATTGTCCTCCTAAAAAATCTTCTTCCTTTTTGGAAAAACAAAACTAGAAGTCAAGGATGTGTTTCTTTAAGGCATTAAATAAAGAGTGGGAGATGGCAAACTAGTATGGTTTTTAACAAACAATTGGCAAACTTTAGCCCTTCTAATAAGCTTTACCCTACAAGACATCGATAGGAAAAAGATGAAGTGTTGAATTTGAATGGTAACTTACTTAAGCATATTGACCATATTACTTTCCCACCGTTGTATAACATAAATTATAAGTCACATATTCATGCTTGATATTGATAGAACTAATACCCCATTTTAATTATTCAACAACAAAGGAAGTTAGAATTTCTTTCTTGGACAAAGAAGCTACCACATGCATGGACAAAAGGTTTGTTCAGTCCAGTTTACACTTCCCTGCTTCAAATGACCACTCACTCTTTTTGCATTTAGCACGAGGTATTCACAATTGAACAATTCATTGTTCATCAATCACTCGTATGTGGTCTATTGGAACATTGTTGAACAACTATATAAGCATCACAATGTAGCTAAGCTTTTAGGATTTTATATTATAGTCCTATAGTTTATTTTCTGAGCATAGGAGAAAGGGGGAGGAAGTGAACGAAAAAGCTAAGTCTTTCCATTTTTGTTCTTGTTTCCAGAAGGGTATGGATTATCAATGATGTAGTGCAAATCAAGTGAGCGATCATCGTATAATGTCAAAAATACCACTAAACAACAAGTGCCAACATAACCCATTTTAGGTTTTTGCTATTATCTACTTAATATTTTCCTTTAGAATTTAGAAAGTAACGTGTTTTCTTCAACAAAGGCAATAAGGAATAGGAGTTTGATATTGATGATGGATTATCATTTAAAGTAAAGAATATAAATGTGAATATTCAAATATCTAGGGATGTCAAATGTACTAAAGTGTTTCAAATCAAATTGTGTCTCAGAGGAGGTTTTTACAAAGTTTATAAGGGTTGCGATTTAAAAAAAATAAAAGAAATTGTATTAATAATAGCAAAAGCTACAAAACATCACTACAATGACTTACTGAATCGGTCAATAAATACAGGATCCTCTAATAATTACAAAGGTAGAGTATATCAATTGATTATAAGGTCCTGTAGTGTTTCAACCTTTGGCTAAGTGTCATTTAACCTTCTTGTATTCCATATTAGAATAGTCATTTAAAGGGAACACCTCTTCTTTTGGTTTTCTTCCTAGTTAATCGTCTTTTGGATTTAGAGGAACTCTCACAAAACCTTTCTACTATCTTTACAAGTCTGTCATTATCTGGTTGTAGTAGCAGCAGGTTGCTTGGTGAATCATTATCCAGTAAACTAGGTTCATCTTCCATGGCTTCTTCCATGGATTATGCATCTACTTCCATCTGACAATTCACCTTCAACTGGCAGATATTTTCAACAATCCTCAAGATATTTGATTCCTCCCCATTAGCTTAAGTTTGTTCCATATGGTTTACGATCAATAGACTAACAACACCATAAGGTTGAATAACATTTTTTTCATCTGAACTATTTTTCACAAGTATACTGTTCAGCTCACTTAACTTATCACCTCTCTTAATTTGTTGCACATCCAGATTATCAAGAACCAACCCATTTTCAGGTGACTTTGCATTCTCCTCTATAGAACATCCAACTACCTTAAGTCTGTCCCCTTTTGAAATCTCAAATTTTGATGTCCCAATAAGTTCATTGTGACTCCCTATTTTGAAAAGGTTTCTAGTAGGTTGCCAACTCTTCTTCCCCAAATTGGGCTTCCATGGATAGGAAATTAGCACAACAAGTTTTGTTAGTTCACCGTCATCACCTAGCTTCATAATAAGAAGTTGATCCAGCAACACAGAGTCTCTTTTAACCTTGGTACAAAATTTTGCAAAACATATACATTCCATATTCATTATTTACACATATAGGCTTTCCAAATGAACTAACCAGGAAACTTAATCCTTCAATCGTCCAGAATTCAAGAGGAACGTTGTGAAAGTTAACCCACACTGAAAAAGCATCAACATTTTCCCTTTCAAAATTAATACCTGGCTTCCATTTTTGGATGAACACGAGCTAGCCACTAATGTTTCAGGGACCTTGTTTGATGATCTCGTTAAGATTATTCTCAGTTGAGAAGTTGAACAGGAAGGAGTCATCCTCCATCAGCATCACTTTCTCAAGACCACTCTTACCCCATCTATCTATGGCCCAAGCTTGCACAAATGGAAAAGCAAGCCTCTTGTTCCAAAATACACTCACCAAAACAGTAGATCAAATCTTGGCTCTAGCTTTTAGAAGATCAATAGGAGGTATAAGGGTTCCCTCTTTTATAACATTTTGAAAATGTTTGACCTCTCCCTTTTTACATTAGATCTAGGGTTTATTTTTCCAAGCACCTGCATTTTAATTGACACCAGTCGTGGCCTTCATCTTTTTAGTTGTTAAAGAAAAGTTCTCCCCTATCTTCGTTGACTTCGGTGAACTTACAAGAGGAGGGAAGTCGACCAGGTTCAAGTTAGAGGGGAAGACACCCCCTTCCTTATCCATTTTCCAGGCCTTCAAAAGGCTTACTCCTTGAAGCAAAGTCAGTAGCTAAAGACCTAAGAATACTGTTGAAGGTTGGAGCTTACTAGAGGCAAGGAAGAAGATTTCAAAAAAAGGGATCTGTTGAGGGCAAGAAGGTAAAACTGCTAGAGAGAAGGCAAAGAAAAGTTTCATTGAGAGAGGAAAGGCCCTTAGGTTCTTGTGCAAATGTTCAAGTTTGCGAGGGTTACTTGGAAAGACATAAAGAGGTAAACATGTATTTCATGCATATTGTGGGAGACTGGATTCTCTATCTAATTTTACGGTATCTTATTCTGTTCCTTGAATTTCAGCCATTCATTTATGCGAGTCCCGCATTTATTTACGCATAAATGAATGGTTGAGATTTATGGGACAGAATAAGACACCATAAAATTAGACAGAGGATCCTTGGCCATATTGTGGTTCGTTTCTTGTAATCAATATTGAGGGTTGAATCTGATTGTTTAGGTTTTGTCTATCAGACAACTTGGTCCATATGGTGTTCAAGGGGTTCAATGAGTTTGTAGTTGAAGTTATGGACATTAAGTTTAGCAGATCTGTCGAATTAATTGGATATTGTGCTGAGGGAGGTGACATACTGTTGTTTATATCAGTATAATGACATTAGGACCTCTGCAAAATCATTTGCATGGTATGTAAGTTTGTAATGTATCATTAGCAATCTGATTAATTACACCCCATTCCACCTTGCAACTGATTAGTACACCAACTGTCTTTCTGGAGTCTTTTTTTTTTCTGAATAGATTTTCAACATTTTACCCAGAGAAGGCTAACATACTATCCTAAGCTGTCTAATTTTAGTTTGGATAAGATAGGCCCAAACGGTGAAAAGACTCACATTTCAACAAGGGTTATGGACATATATGGTTATGTTCACCAGAGTGTTTCCAGAAAGCTAACGTATAAGTCAGATGTTTTACAGCTATGGAGTGGTTTCTTTGAGCTCATTACTAGTAGGAAAGCTTTGACTTGAACAAAACCTGGAAAGGATTTAATTAATTGGGTAAGAAAGGATTCCTCTGTGTCTTATTTCTTGTATTTATGCTAAGGCTTTTATTGCCATTGCTGAGTAAGATATTAACATGATCATATTTACGTTTTGTATGTATTCTATGTTTACTAGCTACCTATGAAGTACAAATTTGTATTAAGTACTTGTATATATTGAATAATTTAAAGAAGCAAGACCTTTGTGAAAGAGTAGAGGACTTTCCTCTAATGACTGAAACTACAATTAAAGGTCAATACCACCTGAAAAGGTTGTACCAAGCTATTGCATTTTCCGAATCTTGTCTTCTGCAGAACCCTAAAATTCAATCTTGTGTATGTGACATGGTTCAACTCTAAAGGTTTGGTCAGGTTGACCAACTCAATATTTGAAAGATCCAATTCAAATCACATTTTAGTTCTTACCTCATTATTTCCTTAATAACTGTGAAGATATTGGAAAGTATCACTTTAAATATAATTGCTTATGGAGTTTGTCACAAATTAAGACATAAGTTAGCTGACAATACATAAAAATTCATTGCCATATGCATGGCACGTGCCTGAACATTTCGCGCCCAAATCCATAAGTCGTTAAAAACCAAACTAATCAACCAAAGAATGACCTACCTCTCTGCGCTTCCATAAGCAACACTAACTTCAAGAAAAGAAACCTTCATTTCTCTGAAAATGCAACAAAGGCCAACAAGCCCTTGTCGAGCACCTGAAGACCAGTGGAAGATCAACGTCAAACAACCCGAACTGGCCCCATTAAGGACCGTGGATGACTATTCCGACTACCTTCCAGTCTACTCCCGTAGACCTGCCCTTTCATGGTCAAGATCATTAGGAGCTGAGAAATTGATTCACTTGATTCCGCTCATAGTCTTTTTCTGCTTCTTCATTCTCTGGTGGTGCTCTTATCCAGGTACCTTCTTCTTTTCTACTCTTTTGTTTGATTAACTTCTTGTTATCGCTGTTATATACACATATATTTAGGAGCAGGCAAAAGGGATTCGGGGGAATTACTTATTCTTTAATCTATTCTTTTGTTTTCTTTTTGCTTCATATTCTATGTGAATTTTCTCGATTCAAACAATGCAGGGAAATTTAGTCTATTACTTCGTCTGAAATGATCTTGGAAAGAAACCATTATAGTGATTTTTTTTCTTATTACAATTGCTTAGCTAATTAAGTCTGTAATCTCCATCTCCATTGTTGTGCTCTGAATTCAGTGAAAATTGAGACCAAGGATGGAAGAATCTTGGCAATACATCGAATTGAGAAGCCGCAGAATCTTACTGCTAATGTTGTTGAGCTTGCTGTGTTGGCATCTGCTACATCTCCAATTCCATCAGCTACAGAAGTTCATGAAAACAACTACAGCAACATAACTGAAGTAAATCTGGCTCCAGCATACAAAGATAAATCATGAAGCATTTGGCCTTTATAAATGAAAAGTTTAGGAATGAGAAATTTCAGTCTACATTTACGTTCTAACTTCTAGTACAGAATCATAGTTGTTTGTTTCATGTAAATAATGTACTACAGAATGATCCTCTTCTCTGTTGACAGAGAAGGAAAGATAAGAGAAAAACTTGTACAGCTTCAATTTGTGGCATTGACTAAATGAAAAATTGAAGCCGAGTCCTGAACAATATATGCTTTTGACTAAATGCGGCTTCTGGGGTTTTACTGGTGTGGGAAATCTAATAGGAATTGTCCTTTGAGCTGTATTCCTTAATGGCACAGATGATTTTCTTCATTTATGCTTGAGATACTTGTGGGAAGAAGATTAGATTAGAGAAAAGCCAACCAAAATGGGATGCTACTGCTGCTGCAATTCACTGATTTCACCCCCTCGGCAGCTCCCTACCCATAAGTACATAGTTGAAGGTTTGTTTGATGGAAGAACTCTGCAACAGTCTCTTCTTGGTGACTGCAAAAAAGTAAATTGTGATTTTGGGAACATGAAACAATGATTCTATTCACATGAATCTGTTACCTTTTGCCATCGGTGAACATCAGGTTTCTTCAACACCACAATAGAATTAATCTTTTCGGGTGAGTCCATTTTCCATCGGCAAACAGGGTAACCAGTATTGTAACGATGGTAGATTCCCATAGTTTGCCTTCTTGCTCTATCATATCTATTAGCGTACATGTAAAAAATGAAGGGTTTGGAACATGGATGCTTGGTGACAGGTCTTGTGTTGAATGCATATGCAGTGTAATCAGCTCTTTTGTACCAATTAAGAAAGGTTCTTGAGGGCATCTCAAGCTCTCTAGGCGAGATCACCCCTCTCCAGACTTGAACAACAAAGCCCCATGACACCGATATGGACCAATATCTTGTGGTGTCATAGCATATGGACTGTTGCATCACGCTTGCTGAGTCTAAATTCACGGACTTGAACAAATGTTGGAGGCCGCTGGCTCGGTTCATACGTGGGAAAATTGGTTGCACCACATCAAGATGGTGAAGAGATGCCAGAGGAGTCACAGGATGGGCTGACAATAGTCCTAAAAGATCTCCATAAACATCGTACTGCATAAGCACCATAAATAAATCATTACTACTTAGATTTGGTAAAAAAATGAAGATAAAGCATAGGCTTGCTATTAGTGAGGAAAATATTCAACAACGATTGCTTTTGCTGAAAGTTTTAGATGACATACATAAATATGACATTTAAACTTCTTTTTGAATAAAAGCTAATAGATCACCATGTAAGGAAGTGAAATTTTGAATTAGACAACAAATCAGCTAATTTTTCAGGTAAATTGATAAGAAATAAGGATTTAAGGTTAAGAATCCAATTAATACTTCCAGTTTTGGTTTTCCTTAATTCATTAGGGCCTCTATATATGCTGAAGATGTATATGTATTACCTGATGAAACCCAGCTTCTCTTGAAAGTGGCACTCCAAGCTCAGCCATGCAAGCCTGCATTCTATCATCACTACCATACAACCCTGGATATCTTTGAATGCACCTATCTTGCATTTTTGCCAACTCTTTTGCCAATGGATAGCTTATAGCAAATCCACCACCTCCATAAGCCATCGCATAGGAGAAGTAAATGTTTTGAAGGTGACTCTCTGAAGAGCTACCCACATAATAGAACTGCTTGTGATCATATTTAGACAGTATTCTTACCACATTATCCACAATAAATACTGTGTCATCATCTCCCATCACAAACCATCTCACGTCCTTCAGTCCTAGCTTCAATGTCTCCGAAACCACCCTCGAAATCCTTAACGCCGAGCGGTGACCTTGCCGGTTCGAGTACTTAAACTTGGACGTGTCTGCAGAAACCCTAATCTCAGGCAAATCTTCGTTCTTTCTAACCCTTACCCTTCTGTCCATCCAAACTATTCCTCTTGTCTCCTTAGGTCTCCACCATACTTTGACATACTCCTTTCTCTTTTCCCACAAATCCGCCGAAGCTGCAATCCCAAAAACGATATGCTTCAGCTCAGTGTCGCTCTTCTCCGGGTTTTTCAGGAGAGATATACTGGTTTGCGAAGTTTCTGAATGTCCATTCTCTTCATTGGCGTGGAATGTTGAGGACAAGTTGGTGAGAAAATCGAGATGTTCTTCAGGCATAGGGCATTGGTGATCATTGCTTGAGATGAAACGAGACGAGTAGACAAGGTAAAGCGTGGCCGTGATGAGGAAGAACAGAACAAGGGCATTTCTGGAAAAAAGTGCATGTTGAAACATACGTTGGGGCGTAGTGGACATGTTTTGCTTTCCCTGGAAAAGATCGTTGTGGTGTGGCTGGCGGTGTTCTTGCAGCTGCTTATTGTCATCACATGAACGGTTATGGTGTATTTCTTAATTTCCTTCTGTTTTCTTTTTTTCTTTGCCCCAGTTCGAAGAGGTGGAGGAAATGGAGAAGGAGAGGAGATTGGACTGAGACTTCTTCGGATCTAAACGAGAAACGAGAGCTAGAGATGTGTCCATTGATGACCCCCAAAAAAAAAAGGGAAGATGTGTCTAATCTTTTTTGCGTTTGTTTTTTCTTTATGGAATGACGAAGTTAAATGCGCCAATTTCTCGCTGGATTAAGAAAGTTTTAAGAACACATAATTAATGACTTAATCATGTAATTAATTAATTTGGAAACACCAAACGAGCTTGCTCATGATGAATAAAATGAACAATTAGAATTAGCATTTCAAGCCAGGGAATCTTCTCCAATGGTTGATTGAGTTTAATGGTAAGACGAGGGACTTATTCTCCCTATAACTCTCATCGGCTCGAGGTGACTCCTTTCAAGAAGAGGAGCCAGTCAAATATTACATTTTACAACTATAAACATTTTAAAGTTCAGTTCAATTACAATTAAGTATGGACAACTTTGAGTTAGGATTTATATATATTTATGTTAGGGATTCGTTCGGATTTACATAAATAGTATTTACTAAATAGCATGTTAATTCTAATCTTCAATTTGATCGGTATAGTGATTTTGTGTTTGAGTTTAGAAATTAATTTTTTATTTGATCTAAATAATTATCTTGACGCTTTTATTAGTAATATTGACAACGATTGTCTTGCAATTTAAATGTAGAACTCTTGTTAATATAATATGTTAACACTATTTTGATATATCATCATTTTGGTTTATAACGAGAAATAATATTATTTTCTATAATCTACATATGAAATTTAAGTTTTAGAGTAAAAATAAATTGTAACGTTAAATTTTATATTAGAGTTCTATGACTATATAAGTTAGTCAAGATCTGATAATTAATTATGATTAGCTAAACTAATTATTTATATTATAATTTATCTGTTCAGAAAATCATGGAAGGATAGTTTCATTTTTGTAAGTTGGTCTGACCTATTACTTTTATATATATTCCTTTCATTTTTGATATATTTTGAGTTAAATTAATATATTAATAAATAGAGAAGGCCAGGAGATGTTTTTATTTTTAATTTTTAATATACTAAAGAAAGATTATTTTCGTTGTTTTACATATACTAAAAAAGAGAGGAAAGGTTTTAGGTGAGTTCGGGGGTTGCCTTAACCTGAAAGTGAAATGGATACATATATGTCATATATATTTTAACTACAAAGAAGATTTCAATTTTACCAAGTGGGTCAAGAAATTGAAATTTGCCAACACGATGACATATATAAAAAGCTGACAATTAAGGCTAGCTCTAGCGTATAATCGGAGTGAACTTAATCTTCAGTTTGAATGACTTGTACATAAGAAAAATTGCAATTTTGTCTAAAATAAGACATGTATAATGTCTAGTCGGAATCAAGCTGGACCATTAAAGAAGCAATCAATACCAACCTTTTCTGCACCTTCTTTTTGGTCTCTCTTCCGTTGGTGAAAGCTTGCTACTAACTAGAATAAGTTTTGGCTTGCAAAGATTCAACTTGTCATTTTAATGCTACGGCAGTTAGCATGTGTTCCATCCCTATCTCACTTTAGACTTTAGGTACGTATTATCTCTTATGATCACTATAAAATCACATGTTCAAATTATAAAAATAATCTTTTTATAAATATGCAAAAGAAAGATTGAGTTGTAATATGATTCCCTTTTGACTCCCGCAAAACATGAAATCTTGTGAGCAATTGTTACACTTACTTTTTGAATGTTTTTTAATCTCTTTATGACGATGGGAAAAGTCTGGTCTCTAGCTACAAATTAAGTTGTCCACTTTCTGTATGTAATATATCTGAATTTCAGTTTGATATTCCTATTAAGAATGACAACAAGTGGTTCATTAGTGAAAAAAGTCTTAAACCTTGTATTATACTAAACTTCAATTTTGAAATATAGAAAACAATAATAGCACTACTGCAAAAGGAAGACAATGCTACCTTAAAACAAAGCTTGATTCAATTAGATATAAAAAGTGGGATTGACGCAGAACGGAAGTTATAAACGGAACAAGAATGTTTAGACTCCGTTCAGGAGTTTAATCAATGTCGTTTGATTG